>ML804420.1:159753-197328 GCA_009831015.1 Picea engelmannii
TTGTGATTCTTTATTCTTTCTAGATTATGATTTAATTTTTTGTCGATAACTTAACATGCACAGATATACAATGATCAATCACACAGAATACATAGAGACACTGATTTTCCTGAAGAAACCCATAAATGGTAAAAACCTCTTCTTCTTGATATGATAATTAATATTTACATTCTGTACATTATCATACTTATGAACTCCAACTCATTGTGAGGTTACCACCTCTGTTTTGCAAGGTGAAACTTGCTGAGAGCACCAACTCTCTAGATTCTCTAGCACTTATGAGAAGGAAGAAACAACTCCCTAAGTGTTCCAACACCAACTGGATGGAAGCACCAACTTACAGTCACACAGGAACCAACCTATATAACAGAGAACAATATTTCTTCGTTGCACCACCCTTCCACCTTAGTTTTTCTGGCTGCAACCAGATGGAAGCTACAACTCCCCGTGTTCAATCACCCACTCGAACCTCTTAGGAAAACGGTCCTCCCTAGTACCTCCCTACCACCCTAATTATAAATATTTTCTACTAAAACTTATTACAGTGATATAATGTTCATTAATGGCTTACCAGTCTCATCATTGTTCTGCTACACTGCCCTGCTCTGTCTGCATCAGTGTCTTCTTGCTTGCATCCTCTTGAGCTTTTTGATGTTCTGCTCTGTCTCTGCATGCACACCTCAGATTTCTCTTTCACTGTCTATGATATACTTCTCTGTTCCTTGCATCTGTTGCACTTTATTCTCCGCATATTCTTTCTAGTCTATGCATTATGCCTCTTCTATGTGTTTTGTCTCCTGCCGACAATAGGATATTTTCCGTGTGAAATTACTCTCCACAGAAGAAACCTTCACTTCTTTGTTCTGCATATATTTATAATGCCAATTCCTCTACCATATCATACAGCTAACTCTTCATCCCCTCTGGCGGTTACCCTGAGTTTTCTCTTCATCCATGGTCATTATGCCGAGGTTCCTTGGCCTCTTTGGCAGCCGAGATTCTTCATCGTCTATGGAGTTACCGAATCTCATCATCATCAGTGGGAATTATGTTGAGATTCCTTATCTTCTCTAGAAGTCGAGACTCTTTGTCCTCTTTATCACAGTTGAGATTATCCTCTCTATTTTAGTTACAGACTTCAACACTTTCCCATCTTTCAATTGTCTCTTTCAACAGTCTTCATTCCACTGGAAGATTCCTCGAGACTCTTTAGCTCCTCTGGCGATCACTCTAAAGCTCCTCGAATTCTATGGCAGACACCATCACTTCATTTTGGCAGTTATAGCCAGTCAAGTATGCCTTCTTTGGCTATTGGAGACTTTGAATGGTTGAGATCTTGCTGGAAGGTGAAACCAGATATCAATGGTTCATCATGAACTATCCCCACATGAAAGGGCACCAGGTGCAAGATGCCTCTCCAAGTGACCACTAGCGGTGACCAAGCGCTTATTCAATTTGTCGCTTGGCAATCTCAGCGATCTCCAATGTGGAGCCCAGGGACATGGTAGATCCTTCCTTAATCCTTCGACGATGTGACCTTGGCTATGACCAAGGGCCAAGCAAGAAGGGCGCACCACGATTTCTCATATCGCGAACTCCTGCTGCGAGTTTCCTCATATCTCCCAACTCGCTATCTCTGAAATGGAGCTTAGAAGAGTGCTAGCTCCTTCCCCTTACGTGACCACCGGTGGTGACCACAACTTAACTCGAAACTGAATTTCACAATTTCATGTTTCATGGATTCTCCCATGAGTCCCTTGACTCCTCCAACTTCTGGTACCAGAAATGGAGCCTAGCTACACTAGCTCCTTCCATTCACATGACCACCAGTGGTGACCACAACTTAACTCGAAAGGGCATTTCACAATTTTGTGTTTTGGGGATTCTCCCGTGCGTCCCTTCACTCCTCCAACTTCTAGTACCCAAAATGGAGCTTCGCTACTCTAGCTCCTCCCTCTAACTCTTGACGATGTGACCATGAGTTATGACCACTCTCCAATCAACCGAGTTCTTCTCACTCCAGATCAATGGTCCACAACATTATGTGATCCAATGGCTGTGATCATGTTGTGACCTCGTATATCGCGAGTTCCCTCAACACTGCCTTCGAATTTCCTGATTTGTGAGTCAGTGAAATCCAAATCGCTTGCCATGTGTCTTCTGGCTCCAAAGGCCATAATCATTTCGCGACCTTCCATATCGCGAGTTCCAACAACTCCTTCCTCTGGAATTCCCGATCTACGAAAATGTCGAAATGGATCCATATCAGATCAACGGTCAAGATTTCGCGTTGATCTAATGGCTATCCTTCGCTCTGGGACTTCAGCCTTCGGGACTTTGGGAAGTAATGAAGCGAAAAATCCCGGAATGACTTCACTTGATGACATGTCGTGACCCTAGTGGCTGCCACGTGTCACTCAGATTTGTGATTTCTAGTGGCCTGAATTATCGAATCAACTTGACACTTGTCCTTGTATGTTCTGCCACATGTCTTTCCTGACGTAGGCTGCCACCTATCCTATCTTACGTGGTCTTCTACATTCACCTCCTAGATCCGACAGCCCAAATTAGGCCTCGATCCAATGGCTCAGATCATATCTCGATTTCGCATATCGCGAGTTTGAGAGGTTAGAGAACCTCCTTCCTCTGACCTTTCAGTCAGTGAAATGTTGATCTTTAGCCACGTGTCCTGCCTAAATGGATGACCAATATCCCTTCGTAGCTTTGGAGTGTTGAATGAATCTTGGGCTTATACTCCTTACATCTCCGGTGGATCTAATGGTTACTAGTCCTTTGTATTTTCTCCAGATCTGACGCCCAGATCTTATCATGACTTCACATTTTGTGAAGTTGGAGGACTGCTCACCTCCATTCTCCCAATTCAAGATTCTACGATACTGCTCATATTCTACCACGTGTCCTCAATGATGGATGGTCCTCCTTCTTTCAGGACTTTGTAAGCCCGCTTCACCTTTCACTTAAAGGTTGTGCACGTTCTCCTAGATCCAACGACAGTCAGTCTTCGTGCTTAGATCTAATGCCTGAGATCTGTTCTCCATCTACATGCTCCTCCTATCTGGACTTATGAACCATCTCCTGCCATCATTGTTATCGTTCTTCCTTGCTTGGTTGTTTTCCATCAATGACAAGTGCACTCCCAACTGTAAACCTACCAACGTCATTACTGTGCTTGCCTCTAACCATACCATCGTCGTTGTTTTTCTTGACATCAATTACAAGCATGATCTGCCTGTAAACATGCCAACAATCTCCCCGTTTGGCATTGATGGCAACCCCGAATGGCTATGCCCACTCCTTTTCTCCCCCTTTGACATCAATTTCAAAGTAAACATGCTCCCCCTAAGTTTTTGCAATGTTTTTCAGAGGTATCAAATATTCAACGAACACATACTCCCCGTGATAAGATGGACTCTCTTATTTGAGTCTTGAAGATTATTTGTATCTAAAACTAGAGTCTTCTCCTTCTGATTCTTGGACCTGTTCACCGTCAACTTCTGCTGTATCCTCTCTAGAATACTTGATATTGCTCACCTCTCTTACTAGGAATCCTTCATCAACCATTTCTTTTCATAACTGAATGACTCCCCCTGTCACTCTTCTCTCTCTTCTTTTCACCGTTCTCCCCTTTGTTTCTAAAATATTAGCTTTCCCTTACAGAGTCTCTCATCTTGTTATCTCTATAGGATTTTTGGCACAGGGGCAGACCCAGGGTTCAATGCTACAAGAGCACACCAACAAAACCCTAACTATAGGCCCTTTTGGCAACACCTATGAAGCAGATGAAGTCTCACCTAAGGTAGAGGTAGGGGTGGTTGCAGGACTCAAGTGTCTGCAACTTTAGCTGGGACACAGATATGTGATTATACAACTTAGTAAATCACTTAGCACCATTAGTTCTTTAACATGCAATCATTATCTACTTTGCTGATAAAACAGAGCCTCACAGTACTCACAATAATCTACCATATATGGGAACTTAGGATAAAAAATATGTAGGACGTAACTGATCAAGCAATGAGCATATTCATGTATATTAGATCTAAGATTCGATACATCATTAACATTGAGCATAAGAATATCTATCTAATAATCTCAAACCAATAATAAAGAAGACATAAACACATTTAGACAAGCACCAAGCAAGATAACACAGTGTTTATGTGGTTCACCCCCATCCTGGGGCTATGTTCACCAACTCTTCTTCTTTATTATCTTCAGTCAGTCATCTACATGCATAGATCCACAGAAACCCCACTTTTCATAGGACATGATTTCTGCACTCACCTTGCCAGATCCTCCTTCCCCAAGTTAAGTTACAACACAAAAGCTTCTACTCGATCTCTTACAGTCACTTGCACTCAACCTTGCAAGTCTCACAAAGCATACACATAGCATATACAACTATTACTTTCACTTGGAACCTATCTCATTAGCTCTTTCCTACATCACCTAGGTATCTATTTATACATTACAAAATAGGCCTACACATGGGTAAACCAATGGGCCAACATCCCTTTCCCATTACGTATTCTCAAAAACCCAAAAAGAGGCCCAAAAGGGGACCAAGATCTTATGATCTCCGCTTCATCTTGCACTCCTCCTTCGACAGGCTGTCGAAGTCCCAAAATAGGTAAACATGACCAAGAACTTCCAAAACTTGGTCAAGGGCCAACATGCCTCCAACACTCACCTGTGACTCATCCCGAGTCACTCTGGTCTGACCAATTTTGCCTCAAATGCCTCGATCTTGGTTCAAGCTACTTTGACTTGCTTCTTTGTTTTGGCCTCTTTCTCAGTGAACTCCTGGATTACTACGTCGTTCACTGGTCCTTCCAGGTACTGTACTATTGTGAGGATGACCTGGTTTAGCTCTACTCTTGGGCTCTCGACCTCAGTAAACAACATACATGCCTTGTCTTTCATAGGTTGAAGTCGTTGAGTGACTTCCATCAATTTACTTTGAAGCATATGGATCTATTGTTGCGCATTGTTCATGAGACCTCTTCATTCTATCTATGCTGACAGGGCCTTTAGTTGTGCCTGTAGCGTATCCGCATGTTGTTTTTCTTCTTGGAGTTGGGACTCCAACGCCTGTAATTCTGGATTCTTTGTAAGGTTTTCGTATGTTTGGGCTCTCTGGTTACTTAGATGCTTACACTCCAAGGCAAGATATTCTAATCTGCCAACTACGCTGTGAGAATTTGCTTCTCGTTGGTCTCTTATCTCCTGAGGGGTTTCGGGTACAACGCATTGTTCTAGATCTGCGATGTGCTGCTGGAGATTTTGGATTACCTCTTCAAGTTGTGCCACTTGATGTGTAACGTGTTCTTCGGTCTTTACTTCGATGATTGTCATAGAGAAAAGTTCTCTATTGACCCTTTCCTTAACTTCAAGTTGCTTGGTGAGCAACTATCCCTTGCTTTGTTGTAGCTCTGCTTTCTCTTCATCAAACATCTCTTGCATAGAAAGCTTCTCTCATTCTGCATTACTGCGCTATTCTAGCAGAGCTCCCTGTGCTTGCGCTAGAGCCTGGGTGGTTTGTGTTGTTTCCTCCTGTGCTCATCGAAGGCAAGCTTCGATCATATCAACAATCCGGTGCAGTTGAGTTTTCTCATCTCCCAGTTCTGATGTTCCTGCTGGTAGAGGCACAGTGGAAACTGTGCGGCTGGACTATAGTGCCTGCTGCACTTCTTGAAATTCGACCTTTATCTGACTGAACATCTCCTCCTTCTTGGCTTCCTACTTCTCTACTATCTCCAGTGAAGCATCGTTCAGTGCAACGATGATGAAGTCTAAGTCATTTGAGGTTAGGGTGGTCTCAAACTTTCTTCTAGTTGCTTTCATTTTCTTCCTTGAAGAAGGTTTTGAAGGGGAAACCTTCCTTTTCTTTGAAGGATCATCTTCATTTCTTGGTGGTATGATATCATCTTTCTTCTATTTGACTTCGGTGCCATATATCTCTCTTCCATCACCTCCGCGCTCAGGTGAGATAGAAGGAATCTGTGCTGAAGTGTTGTGGACATCCTGGGCTTCTTCATTGTTCTTGGTCTTTCTCTGTCCAGGTATATCATGCACGCCTTTTGGACTATCAACATCAGAGTGCTCCATGAGGTCAGCTGGGATAAGGAGGTCTGCTGACCACTCCTTAGTAATCTCTTTTAAGTCTTTCTCTGTTAGTTTGTAGTAGGAATACAACTGTTGGTGATGCTCATCAACGGATAGTGTGATGTAGACGAAGTGGCAATCCGCATTGAATTTCATCAATGGCCTAAATGTATGAAGTGTGTTCGGGGTGATGCAAGGTGTATCCTAGATTGCAATCTTCAGTTGGTTGTAATAAGTGTGGAAGATGACATTGGACTGCCACTACTTGTTCATGTCACTGGAATACCACAATGTACTAAACTTTGTGGCCAGTGGTTCAAAGGACTCGACATTTGAGAAGGTTTCCCCTTCCGGCATCTCGCATGTGATAAAAGCGATTAATATGAGAAGCCAAGTAAAATGGAACTTGTAACCTTGGTCTTGCACTTCCTTGCAGTCCAGTTCTAGCTGGTTCACCTAGTATTTGGCCCAATTCATATGTAGGGCCTCTGCGCACTTCCCTGTGAGGTCTACTACAAATCTGGTCACTTGGGTCAGTCGGTTCTTGGGAACTAGATTTCCTGTGATTAGATGAAAGGCAAGGTGCACTCTGGATAGAGGCTACCTTGTAGCCTCGCATGCCCTTCTCTACATCGCAATAAGTATCCTTTATCCTCTAGGCGAGAGCGCGATCTGTGGTCTTTTCGAGGCAAAAGTCCTATGGGTCAGGGCCCTGCATGCTTAGCCCTGTGATCTGATTGATCAACGTCGGATCCACTGTGATGCGGCAGTTCAACCATAAGTATCCTCCATGATAGTAGGAAAATAGCAACTTGACGTACATGTTCACTTCTTGATGACTCCCAAAGTGAGGAATATTCATTACATTAAGTAGGTTTGATTGCGCGAGGTTCTGGGTCCATGATTGAGCGATAATATTGGAGGTTGTTTCCTTTGGTTCGCGTCAGATATTTATGAGGGGTGAGGATACTGTAAACCTTCCTGTCACTCAGGTTGAAGTCACTGAACTTGAACGTGGTGAGCTTATCCTGGTCGGCATGAACTGCACACACTTCTTTTGGAAGGTACGCAGTGATCAAAGCATACTCAAATTCGCAGGGTACATTATCATGAGTGATGGCACCGCTTAGAGGTGGTAGATAAGAAGGTAGAATGCTCAGAATCAGTTTAGCATTCGCGATATCATCTCTGTTCTTAGTGCGCTTCTCATCGGCTGGCCAGGATGGAATGGCTCGAGCAGTGGAAGGAGAGGCCTGCAGTCCTCTCATCGACAATGCTTGTACACATGTAGACAACCCTCGCTCTGACATGACTTGTTCAATCATTAAATCTAGGAGAAATTATGTCACTGATTCTTCAACTACGGTGAGCTCATCAGACATATGCGCTCGGGATTAAAATTATTAGGGTCATGATGAACTTAGACACTGCACTAGAATGAGCAACAAGGTCACAATGATTACTGTATACAATTTACTTAGTCTGTGGGCTTCAAATTCTCAGTTAGCAAAAGTGTTCTTTGTGCATGGCGCGACGAGCTAAGTATCTAATTCGACAATGGTTGGCTTGCAATAGGTATGAGCCTCAATTAACTCCTATTTGATCCGTTATGGTGTGGTCCAAAGTCAGGTGATGAACCTTTATTTCTTTTCTATCCATTCGGAGTGGAAATCTAACGGATATATCGGCCCCACCGACTATATTGCTTCGTCATGGAAAAGTGCCATGTGTTTCTGTTTTGATATCTCTACAGAGCTCCAATTCTACATTTTTTCTCTTTGTGAAGTGTCCTCTAGAATCTCCTGTAACCTTTTGGTATCAACCCTTTTATTTCTTAACTTTCTATCCTTCTTTCCAGTGAGCTTCGGCTCAATAATGCTTTTCTCATTCTGATTTTTTTCTTATTTGGTCTTAGTTGCTTCGCGCTGTTGAAATTCTTTCTTAGGGTTCTTGGGTAATACTTCTTCTGTGTCTGAGATAGGTAATTCAATTTCCTAAGGATCCTCTAGTTTTCTCTTATCTTCGACATCCAGGTTGCTAGTATTAGATATCTGCGATATGCTCTTATGTTCCTCAATCAAGTGCCCAATCCTTCTGGTCATAAAGTATTTTAACTCTTGCTTCTTCTATTCCAAAACTTCTTCTTCTTCCTTTCGTCTGGCTTGATCTCTATCAATCCAAGGTTTTCCTATTAGGATGGTAAACTGGCCATTGTCTTCAACAAATTTAATAATCTCAAAGTCTTCTTCTGTCGAGGTTCCATTGACAGTCATGGGTAATCGAGTGAACCTTCAACATAGGTTTACTAGATTTCCTCTGAATAAATTTATTCCTCCTAGTGATGGGATCATAGTAGGAATTCCTATAGCTTCCCAGGTTCTCTCTAGCATAATATCCATCCGTGTTTCCTCATCCAGAACACAGTCAATGTCGAAGTCCTCTATTCTTGCTTCGATTCATTCCTTCTCTTTGAAGATCTCTGATAAGATGACATGTCGGTGGTCATTCAGGGTTTCTCTCATTTGTAGAAATACTTTCTCTAAGTCTTTCTTGGGTTCTACCTTAGGTTTTTCTTAATTCAGATTCATTCCCTCAAGCTTAGCGATCATTTTAGGGAAATCCAACACTTTGTGGTCCATAGCCTTACAACAAGACACCTAGATCTTCTGCCAGGTCATTCCTTAGCAAGATGTCCTGGTCTTCGGCAACTATAACAAAGGGTTATTCCTCTCTTTCCTTTCAATGATCCTTAACCTCTTATGTACTACGCACTAGGATCATGGTAGCTAACCTGCAATAAATTATTGCGAGGATCTCGCATCCATTTGTTATTACAAACATTCTTTCTATGCATAGGTATAACATATCTTTAATTATCAGTTAGCAGGGGATGAATCATCCTCCATACTGCTGATGTCAGCATCACTATAGATGATGTCAACATCTGTATAACATACTTGGAACATGTTAGCATGGTGATGTGGCAACACCGGAGGATGCCATGTGTCACTCATTTTTGGCATTTTCGAGTCATTTCATGGACTAGTAAAATGTGCCACGTGGTAGATCGTACGGTGATGTGGCAAGATAATGTGGAAACTGACGTGGAAAGTGATGGTACAATTGGTTAACATGGCCCAATGATTTTTTTCCACGTGGCCTAGTCATGGGATGCCACGTGGCAGTGGGAAAATTCCCAATGAGGGCGCAAGAACGAAATTCCAAAAATAAAAAAAAGAATTGGCAGGTCTGCCAAATTCTAGTGGAACCCTACCAAATATGCCAGCCCAACGGATGTATCCAAACTAACTCCAAGTTGGAGGAACCACGAAATATATATTTTCATATAAGTTATAACCAACAACCCAAAAGGGGAGGCCTGCGGGCTCGACCCTGAGACCTCCCCCTTTATCTACACCTTAACAAATTCTCCGCTAACCACTAGGCCAAACAACCTCTTTGTTTACAACACCCACTAATATTATTTAAAAATTGGATATCCTCCCAGTGCAGGGGGAGGCACGTGACAGTACGATCGAGCACATTTTACAAGGTCATTTTTGGAATTAATTGTATATTGCAGGGCATTAAAACTAAGACAAAGTTTCTCTTGGGCATGGGAGTGCCAGAGTCGGATTGAGGCATGGAGACAATCATTTTTGGGTAATTCGATGCCATGAATTCAATGGTGCTTTCTGTTTTCTGATCTGAGCAAATGTTTTGCAAGTTGATTCTAGAATGAGGTATACTTATGTATTTTGCCAAATTATTTTGCTGAGTTAATAAAAAGGCCTACCCATTTGAGAGTAGGACCCGGAGACATAGTCCACTAGGGACAAAATCCATTATAATTTTTTTTTGTTCAGATTTGATGCTTATGTCTCTTCATTATTGAGTTTTTCCTTCTTTAATGGTGCACTTTAATTTATGCTCATTTAATACAATTCTTTGTAAGTCACTTCGATGAAAAGATCATGGATCATATTGGTATGAGAGAAATCATATTTGACGTGAATTGTTGAGTGTGAATTCTCACTAGGGCCAAGCATAAGAAGGGTGAATGAACTCTAAATAATTTCAATCCCTAAGTTGGTCATGCATCCTAAAGGAAGAAAATGGAAGAAGAGGAAAAACGTGATGAACATGAGGAAAACTTCCATATGGTATTTTCTCGCATGTCAGAAATGGTCGAAAGAATGTATGGAGACTATGAGAAGAGGATGAATAAGAAAGGGAAGAAAAAGGAAGCACAAGTTTATGATGATTCTTTGGTAAATCAATGGGATGGAGGAGACCATCCCGAGCCTCCATCTTCACCATCAATTTCTAGTTCTTCTTCCTCTAAACATTCTCATCATTCTAGACATAAAGCCTCTTTTAAGAAACCATTATTAAAGCTTGATGTAAAATTTCATTTACCTATGTTTAGTGGAGATGCTAATACTAAAAATATAGATAATTAGATCCAACATGTTGAAGTATATTTCCATGTTCAACATATTGATGAAGAGGAAGTTAAAGTGCAACTGGATTCTCTTCGGTTGGAAGGCACCACTCTCATATGGTGGGAGAGAAAACTTCAGGACATAAGTAAGTGTGGTAATCTTCTTTCCTCATGGTCATAATTTAAATCAATGATAAGGAAGCAATTTTATCCATTGGCTTATTTACATAAATCAATGATGGAATGGAAAAATTTAAGACAAAGTAAAGGTCAAACTGTACAAAATTTCACAGAAGAATTTAGGAAGAAATATCTTGCAGTAAACGTTCCTTTGGATTTTTATGAAACTTTAATGAAGTATATTGGTGCACTTCACAATTATATTTGTCATACTTTGCTATTGTTTAACCCTACCAATCTTGACGAAGTTTGTGTGCAAGCCACTCACCTTGAGAGCAAGGGAAAGCATGTTCAAGAAGATCCCACAAAGAAACCTTCCAATCCCCCACATAAACCATTTAAGAAGTTTAAAAGGAATGACAAAAATACCGCCACAGTAAAGAGAGAATAAGGAAATACATCTTTCACTCATTGCAAGAAAAGTGGTCACAATGATGAACACTATTGGAAACTACATCCAGAGAAGAGACCGAAACAATTTGGTGGAAAGGGGAAGACAAAAACCATTGCTACAGTGCAACAAGATCTTGGTTCTAATTAAGGATATGAAGGAAAGATCATAGCAGTTGGAGTACATGGTAAAGATTCCCTTCATGCTAGTTCAAATTCCAATAATGAATCTCATGATGATGAATGAAAGAGGAATGAGTTATTTCATATAAGAGTTGTATCTAAACACACTAAGATAGATACATTGTTTGATTTGGGTTCCCAAGTAAACTTGATATCTAAAGCACTTGTCAAAAAGATGGGTCTTGAAATGAAACCACATCCAAAGCCTTATCCTCTTGATTGGGTATGTGATAAATAAAAAATTAATGTCACCAAACAATGTAGGGTCAGATTTGCTATTGCTTCAAAGTTGATTGATGAAGTGGATTTGGATGTTGTATCACTTGATATATGTGGCATAGTGTTGGGGAGTCCTTTTCTTTATGATATAAAAGAATTATTATTTTTTCATGAGAACAAATACCACCTTACTAAGAGGGGAGTGGAATATATTATTAGGGCTCACAACATGAGGGTAGACACAACACTTTTTAGTGTAGGAAAAATGAAGAGACTCATAAACACTAATAAGAGATATGTACTCATGGTAGTAAGGGAGAAGGATGTCAGAACATCCGACACTTTCCAAGGATGTGATCCTTCTCATAAGAAAGAATTAATTTATAATGTTTCTACATATGATGATATTTTCCAGGAACCAGATGGATTACCTCCTAAGAGGGAAATCAAACATGAAATACATCTTCAACAGGATTCTCCTCTTCCTAATGTGGGCATGTACATGATGTCATTTGTAGAGATGAAAGAGATCAAGAAGCAGGTACAGGGATTATTGGATCAAGGGGTCATTGTTGGGTCACATATTTGTCCATATTTTCATCATCTATAGACATCCATTCCATCCCTTCTCCATCCTATTATCATTCATTTATCATTCCATTTGCCATACATTTGCTACAACTGCTCATAAAATGACATATTATTCCTGTTATGCTTTAGTGGTTAATAATGATTATTCTTCCTTCATTTTTAATGAATTAAAGACTATTACGCATTATTTTTCTGATGATGGTTTGACGAGTTATTTTATGTATCAATAGTTGCAACAATCAAGGTTCCAACCTCCAAATGACACATGTGAGTTCCAGCTCGTGGTTAATCGTTTTTAGTGAAAAACGTGGTAGATAAGGAGAGACAAATTTGCGTGGAATATTGTGAGAAGATGAAGATCAATCTTGAAATCTGATACATGGGTTTTGTTTAGAATGGGCCCAATTGAGTTCACCTCAAGTTGTTTTCCAATTGGAGCTACGGTTTGAGAGAAATTGATGGTTCTTTAAAAGGGTATTTTCCAGATTTACAGTTGCGGCCGGTTCTCTAAACTTAGCAATTTGTTTGAGAAACCCAGGGATTTGGGGATTTGATTTGTATAAATAAGACCTCTTCAATCAGGAGAGATTCAGTCATGAGATTATATAGAATTTATTTGTAAGAAAGAGATGAACTTATGTAATTTCTGAGTTTTCTTCAATAATACAAAGGAGCTGATGGATTTGCAATTATGTGCAACTTTCTCTTAATCTTGTAAGTATTTTGGCCACACATGCTAGGTGAGGCAGGGCCCCCTCAATATGGTATGTGTTGGTCTTATTCATTTACTTGTATTTTTCTTTTCATTGTCTTAATTTATCTTGGTTTATGATTAGTTGATCACTGCTTACAATTGTGTGTTGTTTATTAGATTGCTCTTACAACAAGATTCAATTAATGTTTTTGTTACTTGATTTTGTTAATAATCCATTAATTTATGTAAGAGTGTGGTAGTGGTTTTATTTCAGCTGAGTGTATTTTCAATAAAGAGAGGATTTGATTGATTTTAAGTTATGTGTTTTATTTTATTAAATAGATAATAGTGTTAGTTGAAATTTGTTGCTTGCATATATTGTGCACGGTAACTTTGAAATAAAAGACTTCCTCGGGTTGACAATTGAATAGTTGGGAAAATAACACAATGCAATTAATTCAACATTAGTTCAGCTCAATGTAGCAACTGTTGTTCCTTTGAGTGTAGTTGTTGTTCATTTGAAAGGAACAATTGTCGTTCCTTTCGCACAACTGTTGTTCCTTTGAGGGTTGTTGCTATTCATTTGAAAGGAACAACTATCGTTCCCTTTACGATTGTTGTTCCTTTATAGGTGTTGCATCTCTGGAGGTTAGGTATTGAAAATGAAAGGTAAGAACATATGTAGGAAACAAGTAAAATGCTTGTGCCAACACCTACCTTTGGCTGATGCATAGAGGTTGATTTTAGGACATATTTAGAGCCCAACAATCATCAGGTCCAACTCATCTCCTTATGGTTCTCCGATCATGATGGTGCCAAAGAAATATGACACATGGAGAATGTGTGTCGATTACTGGGCCTTAAATAAAATCATGGTGAAAAATTGATACCCTCTTCCTCGTATAGATGATTTACTTTATCATTTAAAGAATGATGTTTATTTCACTAAGTTGGATTTGTGCAGTGGATACCTTCAGATCAGGGTTGTAGAACATGATGCATGGAAGACTGCCTTTAAAACCAAATAGGGAGTGTTTGAGTCCTTAGTTATGTCATTTGGGATTTCTAATGCTACAACAACTTTCATGCATTTGATGAACGATGTCTTCAAGCCTTTTCTAGATGATTTTGTGATTGCATATTTAGATGACATTCTTATTTTTAGCAAGACTTTGGATGAACATGTAAGGCATGTAAAACAAGTATTGGATACTTTTCAAAGGGAAACATTGTATGTAGAATTGTCCAAATGTGAATTTGGTAATACTGCACTTATGTACTTAGGTCATATTGTAAGAGGAGGACAATTAAAAATTGATCCTTCCAAGATTGATGTAATTGTAAATTGTCCTGAGCCCAAAAGTGTAACCGAGATACAGATCTTCTTAGGTCCAGTCTTGTATTGGTGGAGGTTCATTTCAAACTTCTCCTTTATAGCAGCTACTTTGCATGCCTTAACTAGTGTGAAGAACACTTTTCAGTGGGGAGGAAAGAAACAAAAATCTTTCTACACTTTGAAGGAAAAGATCAGTACCACACCAGTATTAGCACTGTGAATCTTCAACAACCCTTTGAGATTGAGACAAATTCCAGTGGTTAGGCCATGGGTGTAGTATTGATGCAATATTGTAAGATTATTTTTTACCACTCTGAAACTTTTAACCAAGTTGTTGTTAACTATGCTACATATGATAAAGAGTTGTATGCATTAGTTCAAAGAATAAAGAAATGGAAGCACTACCTGTTAGGGAAGGAAACAATCATACATACATAGATTCACCAACCCTTACAATATCTCCAAGCACAAACCAAATTGCAACAATCTCGACATTACAGATGGATGGGTTTCCTACAAAACTTTTATTCGGTAATCAATTACAAAAAGGGTACAAGTAACAAGGTAGCTGATATATTTTCTAGAACTCCTATTGTCGCTTATATTATTTTGAAGAATACTTCTTTATCTCATGATAGCTGTGGAACAATATGCCATTTATGAATATTTTAAAGAATTATATGAGAAGCTAACCTATGGTGCACAAGTAGAGAACTATTTTCTACAGGCAAAACTACTCTACCATCTAGGAAAGCTATGTATTCCTACAAGTGAACGAGTCCATGTAATACAATAAGCTCACACTTCTCTTGTGTCTGGGAATTTCAGGGTAAGAAAAACTATGGCTCATTTACAGAGGTTTTTTTACTGGACTCAAATGAAAGAAATTGTAACTAAATATGTAAAGGGGTGTTTGATGTATTCTACTTGTAATCCCACTAATAGAAAATTGGGGCTATACTCACCACTACCTGTTCCATCCCATCCATGGGAAATTATCTCCATGAATTTTGTAGGGGGTTTATCAATATCGAAAGGGGGTCATGACTATTTGTATGTTGTAGTGGATAGGTTCAAAAAAATGTGTATCACTACTGAGCAGACTGATAATCTCTTCTTTCAATATGTTTTGGTTCACTTTCGGTTACCCACATCCATTATATCGGATTGAGATACTCAATTCCTTGGGGATTTTTGGACAAGTTTGTGGAGAATTATGGACACCAAGTTGAAGAGGAGCACTGCTTTCCATCCATAGACCGACGAACATACATAGGTTGTAAACTAGACAGTGGTACTTTTGCTTCGAGGCTACTGCATCAAGAATCCTAAAGTATGGGATGAACATATACACTATGTACAACATGCTTACAACTGAGCCTTACATTCCTCCACTTAGTGTTCTCCTTTTATGACATGTTTTGGGTACCTACCTAAATTTCCTTTGGACTTGATGTATAGGAGAGATTTCGATTCAAATGAAGAAAGAAATGATGACATAGCCTGCAAGTTCATTGATAGGATCCAATAGGTACACTAAGCATTCAGGGAATAATTGGAAAAAATTCAAGCACAATATAAAGCTCGGCATGACAAACACATGGATGATCATCAGTTATAGGTTGGAGACCAGGTATGGATTCACATCAAAAGGGAGAGATTGAGGGGTGAAGGCAAGAAACTCAAGCCCATTCGTTATGGACCCTTCACTATTTTGGAGAAAAGTGGTACCGATTTTTTTTGTCTGGATCCTCCACCTTATATGTAGTTTTACTCAGTTGCAAATGCAGAGAACTTGAAACTTTTTTAGCCTCCCATGATCATGGATCAGGATGATGAAGTTTCAATACCTTTAGTTGATGAGTTTTATCCTAACTAATTGGATGAGTTAAAGGAATATATCATCCTGGATAGAAGGACGAGGACTTAACGTATGGGTGATGTTGATTATATTCGAGTATGTTTAAAGGGAACACATCCAAGCAAAGATAAGTGGATTGAGAAGGACAAGGTGAGGGAACTCTTCCCTCACTTATCTATTGATTGCTGAAAGATTTTGGTGATCCAAAAAGATCTTAGTGGGAAGGTGTGATCCAAAAAGGATCCAGATAATACTAAGGACAACTCAGAACTCACAGAAGCAACTCAAGAAGCTCATAATGGCCTCAACAGATAGAGAAAGGAAAAAAATTCAAATTCCTTAAAACTCAGTGAAAATGACATCATCATGAAGAGCGTATTAGAATATTTCCAATGGTGCAAATGACTCGTCAAATGGAGTTACGAATCAAAAGATGTTCGCAGTCAAATTTTGGTTAACCTAGCCCAGTCAACAAGGGATGTGTTAAGAACCTAAACCAGATCTACAAATATAATCACCACACAAGATATATGAAACCATATAGAAAACCACCACTTTATTATATCAAACCCTTGAGGTAGGGCAACACCATACAATAGATCCTATTATGGAAGGGATCCTCTCCTGTTCACTTGCCTCTTCGAGGGGGCATCCTCCTATTGAGCTACCACTCCAAATACAATACTTCTCTTCATCTCCCATTACATTTCTTGAACCCCTTTATATAGTGCTACCATCACCTAAGAACATTCTAGAGGAGGAATCTTCTAGAAGTAGAACCTTCTAAGAAGTCCTCTTACATTTATTATATCTAACTACCATAGTGGGCCTTATTTAATAATATAGTGGACCTAGTCCACCTTACATTGAATGACCTCCACTATTATCACTATGGGCCCTCTGGCCCCCCCCACTACCTCTCTAGCTACCTTACATACATTGAATGACCTCCACTATTATCACTATGGGCCCTCTGGGCCCCCCCACTACCTCTCTAGCTACCTTACAGGATGAATCAACATCCGTACTGCTGACATCAACATCAGTACGAATGACGTCTGTTGTTCCCATTTCGTCACTTGGGTGAGAAAAGAAATGGCACTTGCATGCCTAGTTGGGCCTTCTAGACAAGACAAAGGTTAGTGAGTGGATTAGAAAAACCAAACACATGAAATAAACAAGTAAAAAAACTAAAACAAATAAGGAAATAAAAACTAGAATACATAAGAAACTTAGAACCATAAACAATCAACCAATGACCAAGATTAGGCCACCAATGGATAACTATATTATTTTTCAAAACAACATAGAGAAAAATGAGGACTTATGGGTCCCCGATTCCTCCTTGGGAGGGATATTGAGTTCCCTAATGGAGAGATCTTCTTACAATGGAAGAAAAATGGCAAATGATGAAGAAAATCAATGCCTATTCCCTCAAGAGGTGAGTAGAATGGCCTATTGCAATGATGCTTAAATAATCCTAGGAGAAAAGAGGATTCTCAAGGGATAATTGAGGTAGCATAACAATACTATGAATATCTTAGTTTCTTAGTGCACCCATGGGCTCCATTTATAACATTTCTTCAAGGCAAAATTCAACTGGTTCATAGTGTGAACAAGGGGCCCTTTATGGAACCCTTTGGTCCTTGACCAACCCCCATTTGTATTTCACTCAGATTTGAAGGTAAAATCAAGTTGGGAGCTGGTACATAAGTGGTTGGGGGGGTGAAAAGAACCATAAATGCACCATTCACAAGCATGCATGGCTTTTCTCATACAAAGTCACGCATATGGCTCATTGTGCACTCTACAGGCTTCGTTGGCACGCACACTATGCGCATGCTTCCTTTACTGAGTTTGCATGTCAATTTTTGCCCAATTGTATAGTTTTTTCCTTTTGAAATGAATTTTGGTGCTGTAGGTGAACTAATTGTTATTGGCATTGTTGTATTTCTATAATCATTTGCGTGCAATGTTGCGGACGAAATTTCAGTGATAATAGATTCCCCCTGATGTGTGAGGTTAGGAGCATATGTATACCTGAAATACATCAATGTTTCTTCTAATGAGAGTGTCATTGTAATGAAGAGTGCTGAGAGGAACTACAAGAGCGATCCATCAAAGGGAGAGGGGAAACTGTGGGACCCAAACCTTTCTCTAGGAAAAAATGAAAATATGTATACAAATGAGGTGGGCATGCCCCATGCTCATGTCATGTAACTCAAAATGTAAGACAACAACTGAAGTTGTATGCTTATGTAGATAACTGCAACGCCCTCTGGGGTAGTTTGATAATGACAAATGAAAATTATGAATGGAGAACATACTCTGAAAAGAGGCAAGGACGCCTATAAGAAGTGTCGATGACTCGTAGGCATTGATGGCCTAAAAAATTCAGAGTTTTTCAGCTGGTATAAAACAACTGCAATAGTCACATAGTAAGACCCATCGTAACATGATATTTTGCTGAAGTCAAATGCCACGGGGGTCAACGGAATTAAAGAGAAATGATGTTTCTCTCTGTGTTGTCCAAGACACCTCATTTTAAAGGTAATGAGAGTCAAGATATTGTCTCCCTTCTGGAAAATGTGTTGATGTCAATAGAAAGGGAGACGCGACTCCAAGAAGCAAAGGGCTTCGTGAAATCCATGAAAATAAGATCAAGGATTGATAGGGAACATGAATGAAGTCAATATGCGATGAGAATCAAGACTGCCCTTAATTTGGGGTATGTTTGAAGGATGATTGGAGACAACTGTAAAATTGTATCTAGTGTCAGGGGGACAACTATATATGGGGTTAAATTGTTTGAGAGGCTAACAAAGTGGACAAACTCATATATCATGGGTGCATGGACTTGGGATACTTAGGGTTTATGAACGATGTTGGAAATGGAGAGTGGATGCCCCAACCAAGGGAGACATAGGTTTCATTGTTGGGAAAAGAAGGTCATCAAAGGTGACGAAAAAAAGCTAAGTACATGTTGGAAACACATGATTTTTACAATTACCAAATAAATAAAGAATAATTTGGGATGAGTATATAGATACATAAACATATGCCCCAATGCGAGATGGCTTGGCCTGTGAGGACACAAGTTGCGAAGAGAACTGGTGGAGGGTGTGGGCCCCATGCATGGGTTTTTGTATGAGGTAAATGAATGGAGGGAAATCTGCAGATGGGAAAACTGATTATGGATGAAATGGATGATTAATGATACTGCGGAGGTGCATTCAAATAGAACTGAGATTAGATAGCCTAGGATTCTATTGGGAAAGATAGCAAGATGATGAGAAGAAGTATGTGGATTATTCTTGGAAGTGTATAAGACTATCAAGACTCCCATCGATAGGGGGTAAAATAAGCATGAGTGTCAACTATCCAAGGGGAACTATGAATGGGACAACTCATGTGAGGGAGAGTGCTACCGGGTGACAGTACCAAAATGAAATAGAGGTGACAATACTGCAGAGTTAGATGCAGGGACCCTAAAGGTGAACATTGAAGGTTGTGAATGGGAGATGCACTTGATATTTAGAGAGAATGATTACATGCCAGTATCAAACATATACCTGAAGGGGATGCACCATTTGTGATGACCGAGTACCTGCACACATTAAAACCAAATACCCAACGTGAAAAATATCTGATGATAAAGGACATATAACATCTATTTGATAATGTGGTCATAAATATGCATAGCCGAGGTTTGTTTTCACTCGGAGAACAATTCTAAACTAGTGTCATGATGAACTAGTAGTTGGAAAAAGGCCAAAAAGGCTTTGGCCAAGGATTCAAAAGTCACATGGGACCCTGATTTTTCATCCACATACCATTTGGATGATGGACTAGTGAGTGTCGTCTGAAATAACCTTAATCAGATGGAATCATACATGATGTTGTTTGAAGAACACCATAAGTGGAAGGTCATAACATGGTTGGAGGGGTCTTCCCCCAATTTTCCTTCAAATTTTGAAATATCTGAAGGTATCTTGGTAGGCATATTGGACCATGTGGGGTCATGTAAAATGGGATCATTTGTGAGTTTAATCAAATAAGGAATGTTTAGAGATGCCAAGTATGGCATGGGGGGATTTGGTGGAGGATTAGTTCCAGCCATGGTGTGAGAAGGTAGTGGACCCAACCCTTGAGAGAAATTTGGTGGGGTTGTACTTCTCCCGTGAGAAGAAGTTTGGCCCCTGCCTCCTTATGGATGGAATTCCTTGGTAATTGGACCCAATAAAAGTGGAACCAATTAATGTTGATCCCAAAAGAGTAGTACTCATGGGGGTGTGATATGGTTGAGTCAGTGAGTCGGTAAGACTAGGAAATCCTCCTATAATAGGATGGAGATTTTGCAAGCATTTGGAATGACAGGGATTCTGTGGATCCCTATGATGTCCAACTAGTAAAGTGAATGTGTGAAAATGGTGATGAGAGCAATAAATGAACATGTGACTTGTATAATTTGGACCTTCACAAGATAATATAATTTCACAATTGCATGTAATCAAATGGGCATCATACATAAATCAAATGTAAATAATCATACATGTGGGTAGGGGATTTTGTCCGCGTGGGGGAACAAATAAAACAAATTCTTGTGTCCTAAAATACATATCGTCCGTCCTCTCAAATAACACTAGACCTTCCAAGAGCACTCAACAGTGAGGTCTGAAGCCATCGGAAGAGGAACTAGTGAAGGATGAAATAATTAGCTATAATGAGGGGTAGAGGGTGCATATCCCAAAAGAGCTGTCGATATTTTCCAATAGTCACACAAAGTATGATCAAGGTGAAATTGTAGACCACAATTTCCATCTGGGTGGATGTCCTAAATTTTGGTCACTAGGTACCTCGATTAAAGTGCGACATTTAAATTTTCGGCCTCAGAAATGGGTCACGGGATGAATCCCTTCCAAGAGTTGGGTGACTCAAGGGGGATGCACAAAACAACCAGACCTCGGCCTTCCACCCTTCACATGTATCTCCCTGCCTTATGGTGTGGGAACACTTGACTTGAAGGATTTGAAATTTCCCTATTTGTCAACTTCTAATGTTTGAAAATGTGATAACTAGATAATGGGGGGTATTTGGATGCTTACCCCCAAGATCCTACCTAGACTAAAAAAATTCTTTTGGCACCTCCTGTGAAGGAAAACTTAGTGAGTTTTTGGAATGTTTTTAGGTGTGGTGGGATGAGAGATTGAGGTTGTGAACCAATCTCGTTTGAATTAAGTGGGTGTGGATAATTTCCAAAGAAGTAGTGGGATGTTTTGGAATTCCTTTGGACAAAACCTACTTCAACCTCCACAATTCAAGATGGAAATTATGTGAGTGAGGAGTATCTTTATGTGTGATCAAGTGAAAGAGTGTGCCAAATTTTAATAATTTAGGTGTGAATTTGAAACATGTGGACTTCCTCTGGTCCTTACAAATGTTTGTTACCTATCTTACTAAGTGTCAATGGTACAACCTTGCGGAATTTTAAAATTCCTAAAGAACTAGCATATGGATATATGGATCCTTACCGATCCCTTAAACTCCCTAATTTTGTTTATACTAAGAAATATTGAAAATAAATCCTAGATTGAAAACATGTGGGAATGTATGGGCCCATCACTTTGATCTTTAAACTTCCCTAGTGATGTAAACTAAGAAAGCAATTTCAAGAAACTATCCTAAGTTTTCAACATGTGGGCATGTATGGGCCCTTACAATTTTAAGATGATTTCAAAAAGAAACTAAGAGGATCCCTATGGGGGCTTTGTCCTCTCCTAAAGAATTTTTTGTTTAAGGGAGATGAAATGTCCCTTTAACCACCTTTCTGATTCTCAAGATCTCTCTATGGTGCAAGAGAAGAGAATACTCAATGATCAAAGCTAATTTCTAGTCCCAATGAAAGTGTTTTTAGATGTGATAGCAATATTCTCAACTTAAATTTTACAAACCAAACAAGCAATCTATGTGGCAACCAAAGATAAAGAGGAGAATATTTGTTTGTTTTTTACCCCCTGAGTGCCCATGTTTATCTAAACTTTCATATGGGAAAGGAGTCCAAGTGGAGTGCATGGGCATTACAAATTGCATGAAAGAAAGAATTTGAAGGCTAAGGGCCTACAAATCATCACAAAAACCCTTACAATTTTGAAAATATGGAAATGTGTGCGGGTTACAATTCTGACAGAGGCGTAGTGGGCACACAATGCACAGAGAAAAGAATCCTTTTGGACACACAGTGCATTGAGTGCGCATCTATGGGCTGGAATACCTGTGGACTTTTTGATACACATCGGAGGGGAATTTTTTAAGTGAAATTCTCCTCCTCCAGCTCAGAATTTTGCTTTTGATAGGTAAGTCTAGGCCAATTTTGGTACCTGCAAGACAAATGGATTAAAAAGAAGTGCTCTCTAAGCCCAAATAGGGTGGAATTTGGTACCTTATCCCCAGTATGGTCTCCAATCTGTTGTGTCTGTTTCGTCACTTGGGTGAGCAAAACAATGGCACTTGCATGCCTAGTTGGGCCTACTAGACAAGACATAGGTTAGTAAGTAGATTAAACAAGCCAAACACATAAATAAACAATTAAATAAACTAAAACAACTAAGGAAATAAAAATTAGAATGCATAAGAAACTTAGAACCATAAACAATCAACCAATGACCAAGATTGTGCCACCAATGGATAACTATATTAGTTGGAAAAACACTGTAGAGAAAAATGAGGACTTACGGGTCCCCTCTTCCTCCTTGGGAGGGATCTTGAGTTCCCTAATGGAGATATCTTCTTACAATGGAAGAAAAATGACAAATGATGAAGAAAATAAATGCCTATTCCCTCAAGAGGTGAGTGGAATGGCCTATTGCAACGATGCTTGAATACTCCTAGGAGAAAAGGGGATTCTCAAGGGAGAATTGAGGCAACATAACAATACTATGAAGATATTGGTTTCTTAGTGCACCAAGGGCCTCCATTTATAACATTTCTTCAAGGAAAAATTCATCTACTTCTTAGTGTGAACAAGGGGCCCTTTAGGGCACCCTTTGGTCCCTGACCAACCCCAATTCATATTTCACTCGGACTTGAAGGTCAAATCAATTTAGAAGCAGTCCATAAGTGGTTGGGGGGTTGAAAAGAACCATAAATGTGGCGTTCACAAGAGCGCATGACTTTTCTCGTACATAGTCACACATATGGCGCATTGTGTGCTCTACGGGCTTCGTTGGCCCATGCACTATGCACACGCTTCCTTTAGTGATATTGTGCATGTCAATTTTTTCCCAATTGTATATCTTTTGCCTTTTGAAATGCATTTTGGTGTTGTAGGTGAACTAATTTCTATTGTCATTGTTGTATTTTTGTAACCATTTGTGTGCAATGTTGCAGATGAAATTTCACTGATAACAACATCGACATCTGTACAACATATGTGGCACATGCAAGAGGTGAAACATGTAATGCTGACATCAACATGGTGATGTGGAAGCACCAGAAGCTACCACATGTCACTCATTTTTGGTATTTTTGGGTCATTTCGTGGACCAATACAAATGTGCCACGTGGCAGTCTGTATAACCACGTGGAAGACCGTACGGTGACATGGTAGGATGATGTGGCAGACCATACGTTGTCATGGCAAGTGATGGTACAATTGGTTTACATGGCCCAATGGTTGGCTGCCACGTGGCAGTGGGAAAATTCCCAATGAGGGTCTGAGAACGAAATTCCAAAAATAAAAAAAAAATAATTGACAAGTCCGCCAAATCCGACGGAACCCCACCAAATATGGCAGCCCAATAGATCTATCCAAACTAACTCCAAGTTGGTAGAACGAAGAAATATATATTTTCATATAAGTTATAAACAACAACCCAAAAGGGGAGGCCCACAGGCTTGACCCCTAGATGTCCCACTTTATCTATGCCTTAACAAATGCTCCGCCAACCACTAGGCCAAACAACCTCTTTGTTTACAACACCCATCAATGTTATTTAAAAGTTGGAAATCGACCCAGTGTAGGGGGAGGTGCATGATAGTACGGTTGGACATGTTTTACGAGGCAATTTTTGTAATTAATTGTATGTTGCAGGGCACAGAAATCGTGACAAAGTTTCTCTTGGGTCTGGGAGTGCTAGAGTGAAATTGAGGCATGGAGACAATCATTTTTGGGTAATTTTACACCATGAATTCAATGATGCTATTTGTTTTCTGATCCAAGCAAAGCGATTGCAACGTGATTCCATAATGAGGTATACTTATGTATTTTTACAAATTCTTTTGCCGAGTTAATAAAAAGGCCTACCCATTTGAGAGAAGGACACATAGACATAGTCCACCAGGGACGAACTCCGTTATCAAGTTTTTGTGTTCATATTTGATGCTTATATCTCTTCATTATTGATATTTTCCTTTGTTAATGGTTCAATTTAATTTATGCTCATTCAATACAATTCTTTATAAGTCACTTCGATGAAAAGATCCTGGATCACTTTAGTACATCGATAGTTTAAAATTAGTCTAGTTTGGAATGCAGTAAATGTTTGCGTCGAGGTTCAAGAATTTGAGGTCATCGACACTTCAAGTTGTTTTGTGCTATCATTTTTTGTTGTTCTCGATGAAATATTGTGTCAAAAACACTTTTTTTATGTTGTCACGTAGCACATTTTTCAATTTGGTGACTTATCCAACCTATGTGTTTGTATAGTGACATGGCATGTGAGTCATCATTTAGCGTGTCAACTAGAAGTGATAAATATGATGTGGAATAGTTTAATTGGAAATCCTATGGTGATATAATCAGGTATGGGCACAATTTTTTAGCTAAAACTATGTGACCAACCAATTTCTCCTTTTAAGCTATCGACTATCAGGATTAACCAATGGTAAAATATGGACAATCTAGATTAAAAGTTCTCATTTAACACATTTGACCATCGATGCGATATTTCATTTGTTGAAAAGGGTATTTTGGGAGAGAGAACAATAGACACCGATGGAACATCGACCATCGACAAGGAGACTATCCTTTCATATTTTCTCAACAGAGAACATACTCGTCAATGATAGATGAACTTCATCGATGTCGATGCATTTTGATCAATGTTTTACTTTTCCTGTTCTATCGCTAAATTACCCCGACAACTGATGGTATAAATAAGTTCGTACAAGATGATTTCATGGATGATGTGGCATGGATAATGTGTGAATATGGGTTTGACTTGGTGACATGCCAATTGATGTGGAAAATGATGTAGAAGTAGGAAAGTCCACGTGGCATATGATGCAAAAACACAAGGTGAACATTAATTGAATGATGTGGACACTGATAAATCCAGGATCAGGCGGGTCTTAGCTTAGGATATCAACAGTTAGGATTATTCCAAAATTTTCAACGGATGATTGGGATTGGTTTGATTAGTTCACTCATCGACATTGATGAACTTGAGGGCTCATTCCAAATGTTTTGTAGTAGGCAGGGACCGATGCCAATGATAGATGTGCGATGACAATCGACAATTTTCCTTGATTGTTTACAAGTTTTTACATAGAGATGGATGAAAATCGATGCACTATCAATGATTGGCAAACTTTCCCATTGGGTGTTGGGAAAATCAGGGAATTGAAAGGTTTTTTCTATTTTTCTTCAAAATAGCTAAGTCACAAACCCATTTTTGTTTCAAAATGGGACCACATGTGTTCTATTATTTTGAATGATCATTAAAATTAGGCTTGGGACACAATCAGGTGAGTAAAATCATTCAAGATAAATTTGAGAAAAAGATACATTAGACAAATCAAAATCCAAGGCGAAGATGAAAGCAAAGTGGTACCAAAAAGTTTCAAAACATTGGAGGGTGAATTGAGTGCTCAACATCATGTTGACAACTAATGTATGAACTCTTTAATTACTAAGGTGGCTAATTATCCCAACAAGAATCATTATAATTTATGAAATATATCTTGTGGAAGCTGGGCTTGTTTACTAATCCTCCAATTAGTCTTAAACAAGTCATTTTGGTAATTAGACTATTATTTTTTATCATTGAAGGTTCAGACTGAGAAATTTTTAGGAGTTTAAGAAGTCATATCCGAGCACTATAGAAAAAAAATAACATTCATAAATGTTGGGTTTTTATATTCTTTGTAGTGAAAGTCTAGGTGGATCGATTGATAGTCAAAGTAGAAGGTTGAGGTGGTTCGACCTGGTAAATACAAAGTCAAGGTGGATCGACAATAAGTCAAAAGTTGAGGTGAGTCAACTGGGTAAAGTCAAATTCGAAGGTTGAGGTGGTTCAACATGGTAAAGACATCAAAAACAGGTCGAAGAGGTCAACCAACAATAGGTCGATAGGTGGGCTTGTGGAGAATGACTGAAGACCGAATGAAGGTCGATTGGTAATCAAAAGACAATTCGACTACAACTGAATCCTGAGATTCATGAGATTTGTAGCTAATGATATGCATGTATCTGTAACAATTGTTGAGAACCTTTTATTTAGGTTTTTTCCTGTTGTAAAACCTATAAATAAGGCGTGTTGTAAGGCTATAAAAGCTAATCAATGAATCTTGAATCTTTCTATGATGAATGGCTAATTTCCAAGAGTATGAAATTTAGAGGTTGTTGGTCATGCAAATGTAAGCCTAATTGGATACAGGTTTGTTCTTGTGTAATAAAGAGGGTATGATGTCGATTGTGTCTTAGGTGTGGACCAAGGTTAGACATGTAACCATTTATTCTGAATGAATAATACAACAAGGAGAATAACATTAAAGAATGATGGTTTTCCTAGTTTTGGTTTCTAGGGTAAAATATCTGTGCACTATGTGTTTGTTGTGTTATTTACTTTCTTTATTAAAATATCTCTTTCTCTATTCTGCTAGGTTTACCATGTAAGTGTGTCTCATTTCCTAACATGTGGTATCAGATCTTGGTTTAACAACCTTGGATTTGAGCTAAACTCTAGGTTTAGTAAGAGTCATAAGTTGGAAATATTTAAAGATTGTTTTAAAGAATGGAGAATAGCTTGAGAATAGACATTGAAAAATTCAGTGGCCAAATTTTTTGATCCAGATGGATGTCAGTGGCCTCCCACTTATTCCAGCTGGTTCATTTTGGTAGTTTTCGAGTTTGGCAGTTTGTTTTTTTTTTCCTAGTTTTCGGGTCCCTGACTTGCGGAGCCATGTTGAGGCCCTAAACAACGGTTTTAGGGCTTGCCAAAGTAAAAAAGATTGTATTCATCAGATATACCTTTCCAATGGGATATCATTTTCCTAAAATGAAGTTCGTATGAAAAGGTTACAACCCCGGGAAGTTGATGTACTAACTTACCCAAACGGGGCCCACATGACTTTTGGTGCTTCATCTCCTAGGGTTAGGTTTTTGGATGTCTAAGGTTTTTGACATTCCTGTTTATTGTAAAAAGGACTTCAAAGCCTCATTATAATGATCTTCTTGCGAATGAGCGCATTTGTCACATCTCTTCTCAGAGATCAATCGCCACCATTCCATCAAGATTGTTTTTCGCTACATTTTACAGATTCAACATATTTCCTTATTGAATAGAAAACCAATTTTACTATATCTCTATTATTTTGTGTTAAGAATATTTTAATAATCTGTATTCATTTCATTATGCTCATAAAATCTAGATAAGTGGTATCAGAGTGGTCTTCTCCTTATCATCTTAATGCATGTCCCCAACGAGCTTATTTCTCTTAAGGACAAAATCTCTCACACGCCCAAACAAACTCTCATGGAAGGAGAAAATAAAGATGACGGGACAATAAATCCTTTCAAAATGTTTCTTAAGGAATCCCTCATGCAATAAAGGAATGAGATGATGGATAGTTTTGTACAAATCCTTCAGTGACTACCAACAGGCGATGCATCTTCCTCAAGCATAGGCGTTGTCCCCTTCAAGGTACAAATTAACTTCGATATTCCTATATTTGAAGGTTAGATAGATGCAGATGCTATAGATAAGCATTTTAATCTACTAGATGGTATTTTTCTATCCATAACTTTTCAAATAGAGAAAAAATTACTTTTTCTCTCCTTAAAGTCGTTCCCCATGTCAAAGATTGGTGGGAAACTTTCTATGAGAAAAAGGAAATAGAGGAACCCTCATTATTTACAGTCGTGACCACCTGTAAATCCTTTAGTGATGTTATTAAGGAACAAAACTACCCTATCAGAAGTTATGACGACTTGTATACCAAATGGACCACACTGTGACAAGAAAGAGACCAAGCAATGTTAGAATTCACAAATATATTCCATACCCTGCACACCAAGTTGGGTATCAAATATTCAGAGTGAAATATGGTTCTCAAGTATCATGGTTCTCTATATAGATACATCTAGACCAAAATGGAATTTCTGGACAACTTTTCCTTGGGCTTGGCCTATCGATATGTCATCAAAATCGAGCATAAGCTCAAATAAAAGACACGAAAATTTGGGCCTGGGAACCCTCGGGTAAAAAACCAGGAAAGGGCAGCCCCAACCTATAGAACAAAGGACAGAGAAAAGATGGATAGTATTAGGACAACCAGTCCAATCCACAAGAAAATAAGGACACCGTAAAGACAAAGAAGGATACTAGGAAGTGGTGTGACTTCCATAAGAGACCTTGGAATAACATTGTTGATTGTCGCTCAAAGAAGTCATTGGTGGATGAAGTGAAAGCCTCTGAATCATATGCAGTTCTTGACTCTGATTCAAAACTAGAAAGGGGAAGATGGATCATTGATGTGAAACCCAGTGCCATCGTTGCTACCACCAAGATCCAACCTGGTGAACTAGATGAGTCAAAAGAAGGCAAGGACCTTTTCCATTCATAGATGTGGGTAAAAGGCACTCCACTACACTTCATCATTGGGAGAGGTATCTAGAAGAACCTCATCTCAGTAGAGGTCATAAAGCAATTGGCCTTGTTGACAATGCCACACTTGCAACCCTACACCATTGGATGGCTCCTCCAAGGAAGCAATCTCTGCATCAGCCAACAGTGTCTACTGTCGTACAACATCAAGCCATTCAAAAATGAGGTATTATGTGATGTTTCTCCTCTCAAAGTTTGTAATGTTCTTTTTGGCCAACCTTATTTATGGAAACATCATTCTATATATGAGTCTAGGCCTCATAGTGTTATTATTATTTTGAACAGAAAATTGTACATGATACCCGAGGTAGTCCCTCTTAGTGTTATTTCCTTGATCTCTGCCAAGCAATGCAATAATGTCATCTCTTAGATAGGGAAATTTTTCTTCTTCGTGATTCACTCTTAGAGTAAGTGAAAAATCATAGCCACATCTAGGTCCACCGCAACCAATACCTCCACACAAGAGAAGCAAGTTGATAAGGTCATGGAAGAATACTCAGATATCTTCTCCTCTCCTATCGAGGTACCTCTGCACTTCCAGGTCAAGCATCCCATCGATCTGGCCACAGGTGCACCGCTACCCAATGGGTCGTTCTATCGTCGATCTCTATTAGAAAACGAGGAGATAGGGAGGTAGATCCAAGAATCGATCCATAAAGAGAACATCTGTCCCAACTCATCTCCTTGTGGGAGCCCAATCATATTGGTGCAAAAGAAATATGGGACCTCGTGACTCTGCATTGATTATCGGGCCCTGAATAAAATCACAGTCCAGAACTGGTACCTGATTACCTGAATTGAAAACCTCCTTGATTAACTCATGTGGGCCAAATAATTCAGTAAGATTGATCTGAAGTCTAGCTACTACCAGGTCCCAATAGAATAGACAGATGTATGAAATACCGACTTCAAGTCAAAATAAGGTATTTTTGAATGGTTGGTCATGCCCTTTGGTTTGACAAATTCTAAAAAATGTTTTATGAGGATGATGGACGATATCCTATGAACTTTCACCAGTACTTTTGTAGTGGTTTATCTAGATGATATCCTCATCTACAACAATACTTGGGAGTAACACTTGCAACATATTTAGTAGGTTCTACACACCCTGTGACAACACAAACTATATGCAAACTTGGAAAAATGCTCTTTCTTCATGGACAAGGTCCATTACTTAGGATACATCGTTGATCAACATGGTGTGCATGTGGATCCAACTAAGATCTAGGTCATTCGTGATTGGACAGACTCAACCACACTCACTAATCTTCATAGCTTCTTGGGCCTCACCAATTTCTATCGTAGGTTCATGTTGGGATTCTCTCATATCACGTGGTCCATCATCTAAGTAACCAGGGGTTGTAGTAAGGAAAAATTTGTGTGGGGCTTGTCACAACAACAAGACTTCGATGATTTGAAGGAGTGTTTGTGCTCATCCCCAATACTTTCATTACCATACCTGCAACATCCCTTTGAGATCGAGACATATGCTTCAGACTATGTTGTGGGTGTTGTTCTCACTCAACACGGCCACCCCATGGCGTATCATAGTGCTACACTATCAAATTTTTTTCATAAGTTCACTACTTATGAAAAATAAATGTACTCCATTGTGCAAGCCTATCACTAGTGGAGACATTACATTCTAGGGAAGGAGACAATCATCCACAATGATCACAATCCACTATAGTTCATCCAGACCAAAGGAAAATTGTAGAATGATCACAATCAGAAGTGGTCCACATAATTACAATAGTTCCACCTCATCATTAAGTATAAAATAGGAAGTACCAATAGAGTTGTTGATTTCCTCAGCCGATATTCATTCGTGACACTCACCACAATGATAGAATCTTGTGACCATGAGACCTCCTGATGGCCCCACCTTTATGACACAGACCCTAACTTCTCCACCACCTACCAAATGTTGGGAGCAAACTCAGTGGTCGCTAATTTTCATCATTAGGATGGGATGTTGTGTCATCTAGATCATATATGCATTCCATCAAGAAAGCACACAAAGTTTATTTGGGAATCTCACTACAGTCAGGTGGCAAGAGAATTTGGCATTGAAAATATAGTGGCAGTGTTGCAGAAACATTTCTACTGGTTGAAACTTTGACAAGATGTCGTCAAGTATATCAGGTCCTGCACTTCCTGCATTATTGCCAAACCGAACACTAATAAACAGGGCCTGTACACCCCTTTTCCAACTCCTAACAAGCCATGGGAATCCATATCAATGGACTACATGTCGAGCCTCCCATCAACCAGGAGGGGAAATGAATCTATTTTTGTGGTTGTTGATCGCTTTTCCAAGATGGCGATTATGGCTGCTTGCAAGAAGAACATCACTATAGAGGCCACTGCTAAGATCTTCTTTGAATGCATCTGGGTATAATTTGGGATCCCACAAACCATTTTATTATATCGGGACAATTGGTTCCTCAACACATTTTTGTCGAAGCTCTAGTCATTGCTGGATAAAAAGCTCACCAAATCCACTCCCTTCCACCTCTAAACAGATGGACAAACTAAGGTCTTCAATTGGATGATCATACATATTTTGCGCATGTACAATTCCAAGCACCCCCACACATGGGATGAGAGTCTTCCCTATGTCCAACATAGCTACAACGGAGCCTTGCATATCTCAACTAGACACAACCTCTTCCAGGTGGTGTTGGGATTCCAACCATTGGGCCCCATGGATGTTGCACTACCCCTGGTGAACACCTAGACCAAATCATCCCTTGATCCACCATAAGCTAACAAAACCACCCGATTCATTGAGTGGATGAAACACATCTGCCAACAGGTTCATGATATTTTACATAGGCCCAATGCCAAGTACAAGCAATGCCATGATCAACACTAGGTGCCACATAAATTCTAGGTGGGCGACAATGTTTTGTTGCACTTCCAGAAAGAACACCTTACAAGACCCCATCAGAATACTATCCCACTTCGGTATGGGACATACACCATCACCAAGGATATGGGTGGCAATTCTTTTGTGCTCAACATTCCCCCTTTCCTTGGCCTTTACCCAGTCTTCAACGTGGCTCTCCTTCAACCATATTTCCCATCATTATTGGACATCTCAGAGATAGCAAAGCCATTGAAACCAACAAATATCAACCATGAATGCATGAAAAATGAATCCAGTGATCAGATTGTGGACACACAGATCAAGGGCACCAGACATCAAAGGATCCAGTTGTATCGAGTTGTCAAAGAAGGGAAGTTCCTCCACCAAGGCAAGTGGCTCACCCGAGGCCAAATTCAACAGAAGTTTCCTCATCTGATGGTGGAACTCAATGCAATGGAGACCATTGATTCCTAAGGGGGGAGGATTGATCCATATGGATGTCAGTGGCCTCCCACCTATTCCAACTAGTTCATTTTGGCATTTTTCAAGTTTGGTAGTTTGTTTTCCTAGTTTTCGGGTCCCTTTCTTGTGGGGCCATTTTGAGGCCCTAAATAATGTTTTTAGGTTTCATGATAGTCAAAAATTCCCTTTGATAGATTGTAGAAAAATGTGTAGTCCTCAGATAGACATTTTCGACAGGCTATCATGTGCCTAAAACAAAGATCGTATGCAAAAGTTATGACCCATGGAAGTTGATGTACTAACTTATCCAAACAGGGCCGACATGACTTTTGGCGCTTCATCTCCTAGGGTTAGGTTTTTGGATGTCTTGGGTTTTTGACATTCCTCTTTGTTGTAAAAATTCCTTCATATCCTCATTATAATGATGTTCTTACGAATGAGCACAACCATGACATCTCTTCTCAAAGATAAGCTGCCACCATTCCAACAAGCATGTTTTCTATTGCATTTTACAGTTTCAACTTATTTCTTTATTGAATAGAAAACCAATTTTACTATATCTCTGTTATCTTGTGTTAAGAATATTTTAATAATATGCATTCATTTCATTCTACTCATAAAATCCGGATTAATTTTGATCTTTGGAATCTTAAAATTGAATATCTCCTTGTAGATCGAGAACAATGGACAATAGTCTGTCTAGGTACCATGCCGATAGTTATGTCGATGGAATAATGGGAGATACTGGAGAGAATATTAATGAGTACGATTTGACTTTGTCTTACATATTTGGTGCTATTGAATGTCTCGGGTGAATATTTGGCCAAGAAACTATGGGACAAGTTGGGAAGATTGTACCAGTCAATATCCTTGGTAAATAAGTTATTTCTCATAAAGAAACTGTATCTTCTGAGAGTGACTGATTCCATTTCGGTGACTGAGCATATAAATGCATTTGATACCATTATAATCCAGTTATCTTATGTGGATATTAAAATAATTAAGGAGGAGAAATGTATTAGCCTATTATGTTTTTTTTCCAGACTCCTGGAATATCTTAATCGTGGCTATAGGGAGTAATAAAACCACATTAGTTATAGAAGACATGGTTTCATCTCTAATATTAGAAGAAATGAGAAGAAATAACATGGAATAATTGACCAAACATGATTTAGTGGTGAGAGGTTAAACAATTGATAGAGATAAAGGAAAATTCTCTAGTAGAAAGCTTAAGTCAAAGGGTAGATATAAATACTCGATTCAATCAACAAGAAGATGATGGGAATGTGGTAAAGTTGGGCATTAGAAAAAGGACTACAAGTCAAATGCTACAATATTCAGTATAGGATCCGACAAGAATAATTCGACTGAGAGAAAGATGACTCCAGATAAGGGAGGCAATGTGTACCTGGTGTTGACTAGTACACAGTGGGAACAAGATGTTTGGTTTATCAAATCAGGAGCATCCTATCATATGAAACCACATAGAGAATGGTTCTTCTAATATGAATGATATGAAATATGATAAGTGTTATTGGGGGACAACTGTACAACCATAATTTTTGGATGGGGAAGATATCAACTGATGTTGTAGGATGGGAGGAGTAGAACCCTTCCAGTTGTGCTACACATTTTGGGTTTGGAAAGAAACCTGATATCTGTCAGTAAGATGAGTGATGCCATAGTGCACACTCTATTTCATAAGGATTCATGCAATATGGTCAGAGGTGAGATGGTCTTAATGAAAGGAGTTTGTATTGGAACCCTATACAAGTTACTAGGGAGTGTCGACTTGATTGAATGTAACCACATCACTATTCCTGAAGTCGAATCAACTTGAATCGGTATGATTTGATTCAAACTGACTTGAAAAGTCATCATAAAGTTGATCCAACCATGCTATGGCATAAGAGGATGGGACATATTGGATAAAAAATACTTCGAGCTATGCATAACAAAGGTATGGTTGAATACTTTCTAGTGATTCTAGTGTTGGTTCACAGTGATGTGTTTGGCCCTCTTATAGTTGCTTCACTTGGTGGATCCATGTATTATGTCTCCTTCATAGATGGTTTTTATAGGAAGACATGGACACATTTCCTGAGGAATAAATCAAACATTTTTGAGAAATTCAAAGAGTTTAAATCTCTTGTAGAAAACTAGACATAAAAGAAGATTAAGGTATTGAGAAGTAACAAGGGTGGTGAATTATGTGGAAAAGAATTTGATCAGCTATGAAAGAAGTGTGGAATAGAATGCCAAATTAACACACCATATACCCCATATCAAAATGGATTTATTGAGAGAATGAACATAGTGTTGATGGAAAAGGCAATGAGCATGATCAGTGGTGTTGGGATCGCACAAGAGTTATGGGTGGAGGAAATCGACACTCAAAATATATTGAATATGTCTCCTTTTTTGGCGCTAGTTGAAGAAAATCCACATGAGGTGTGGTCAGGTAAGAAGCCTTTGATTTCACATCTCAAAGTATTTGGCTGTGATGCATTTGTGCATGTTCCCAGGGAAAACAAGAGCAACCTGGACAAGAAGGTAGTCAAATTTATTTTCATTGGAAACAAAGAAGGAATGAAAGGATATAAGCTATGGGATCTTGCATCAAGGAAAATAGTGTACAATAGAGATGTGGTCTTCAGAGAAGTTGGAAGTAAGTCTGAGGCTGAATAAACTGCTCAAATCGAGAATAATCTTGAGACGATGTGGTTTAACTGAGGAACAAAGAAGACGATTCAAATGAGTTGACTAAATCAAAGGAAGAGATGGAACAACCGATCATGGTTGTGAGGAGGTCAAAAAGAGTAAGAAAACCAATCGAAAAGTATAGTCTTCCTGAATTATATTCCACATTCATGTTAAATTTCATTGACGATGAGACCAAGTTGGTTTGGGAGGAAGTCAATGAAACACAGAGAAAAATCTAGAAGGACACCATGGTCGAAGAGATGGAATCCTTGAACAATAATGAGACATGGGACTTAGTCAAATTGTCTAGTGGAAGAAATATTGTCAGAAGAAAATGGGCATTCAATAAGAAGATGGATACACCAGGTCAAGTCAATAAATTCAAAGCTCGACTGGTAGAGAAATGATATTCCCAAGTTGAAGGAGTTGACTTCAATGACATTTTTCCCCTGTTGAAAAATTAACTTCCATTAGAGTACTAATGTCTCTGGCTGCAACATTTTATATGGAAATAGAATAGGTGGATGTGAAGACAATGTTCCTACATGAAGACCTTGAAGAATAAATTTACATGAAACATCCTAAAGGATTTGTAGTAAAGGGAAATAAATAAATGGTGTGCAAACTAAAAATATCCCTTAATGGTATAAAGTAATCATCAAGGATGTGGTACCAAAAGTTCGACACATACATCCTTAGTTTGGGATTTGTGAGAAGTAAATCTCATCAATACATATATTCCAAAGAATAAGGTGGGAATTTCATATATGTAGCTTTGTATGTTGACGACATGTTGTTGATTGGAAACAACATGGATGAAATAAAGAAGATGAAGAGGCAACTATCCTCCAAGTTCAACATGAAGGATCTCAATGTAGCTAACTTCATTCTAGGAATGGAAATTAAGAGAGACCGAGTAGCTAGAAATATTTGGTTGAACCATATGAATTATATTGAAATAGTTTTGAAATGTTTCAACATGTAGGATTGAAAACTAGTGAAGGTGTTAATTCCCATGGGAGAAAGGCTAACTGCTGAAAAATGTGCAAAGACAGAGGAAGAAATAGAGGACATGACATGTGTTCCCTATGCAGGTATTGTTGGTAGTACAATGTATGTGATGGTATGCACTCAACCAAACATTTCTCATAAAATGGGAGTATTGAGAAGATACATATTGACACCCAGGAAGGAGCATTGGACAACTGTCAAGAGAGTATTCGAGTATTTGTGTGGCACAAACGACTATGCTATATGCTACGAAGGAAAACATGTCGGTGAGAGTGAATGAAATGTACATGGCTTTGTTGATATCGACTTGGATGGATATATGGATTAATAGAGGTCAACCAATGGATATGTATTCAAGATGTTCGGTGGAGAAGTCAGCTGGATGAGTAAGTGACATGCGATCGTAGCCTTTTCAACAACATAAGATGAATACATGGAATCCACTCATGGAAGAAAATAATTATTATGGCTACAAAGACTGTGTTCAGGAATCATATTTGAGAAGACAACTATGAAGATAAGTTGCGATAGTCAAAGAACAATATTTCTAGAAAATAACCAACCTTATCTTTCTAAGACTAAGCACATTGATGTATAATAACATTTCATAAGAGACACGGTGGAAAGAAATAAGGTGTTTCTGGAGAAAGTAGACATGCTGGAAAACATAGCAGAATCATCGACCAAGTTTTTGAGTGATGTAAAGTTCTCTTGGTGCAGAGAGGCAATGGGAATTACTTCCCTGGGTCTATGAACGAAAGTTCAAAAGTCTCCCAGTTTCAACAAATAAAACATCAAGTGGGATATTGTTGGGTTATTATATTATTTGTAGTGAAATTTGAGTTGGATCGATTGGAAGCCGAAGTTGAAGGTCGAGGTTGTTGGAATGCTGAGAGGGGCTAGTGAATCAATATGAGAACTTTATACCACTTTTAACCACAATATATATTCCTTCACTTTAACAACAATGTTCAACAATTTATCATCAATGTATCATCTATGTTTTCATTCAATATATCTTGGGCATATAATCATAAGCAACATCACATCAAATACAGAGTACACCAATATTTACATTTAAAACCAAATGGAAGAAAACCATAGAATGATTTCTTATATATATATATATATATATATATATATATATATATATATATATAAAGAATTCATTCATAGGAATAAACAACTTCCAAATTATCTAGATGCAATTGGAAGGCGGCTCCAACCCCCTATTCTCAGGCTCCAACCTAAAGGAATCTACAACTTCCTAAATTATCTGGAACCAACCAGAAGGAGGCTACAACCCCTTGATTTTGAGGTTCCAACATGAAGGAAACTCCAACTCCCTGATTATTTGGCTCCAACTAGAAGGAGGCTACAAACCCCTTTCCTTACCCTATCCAACCTCCCTAAAATATAAGTGTAGACCAAAATTTCACTACCAAAATCAGTTCCACTAATATATCAATCAACCTAGAATCAACCTATCACTCTATCCAACCTATCACATCAACTTTTCCAACCTGTCACATCAACCTGCCCAACTTGTCACTGCCACTGATACTCAACCAGATCCTCTCACATGGATCATACACCAAGGATACCTCTCAACTAGATTT
>ML804421.1:48598-64766 GCA_009831015.1 Picea engelmannii
CCCCCCCCTCTGAGTAATCCAACAGAGACTACATTTGTTTCGCAAGTGTTGTTGAAAGGGCCAGTAGTTAGGGTTTGTTGGTGCACTATTGGAGTTGAACCCTAGGTATGCCCCTGTGCCAACAATGCGATTGCGAGATATATTGTGAAGGTCCAAATATATACAAGTCTCTTGCTCATTTATTGCTCTCATCACCATTTTCACACATTCACTTTGCTAGTTGGACATCATAGGAGACCCACAGAATCCCCACTATTCCATACGCTTGCAAAATCTCTCTCCTATCCTAGGAAGAGTTCCCAGTCTCGCCAACTCACCGGCTCAACCATCTCACACCCTTATGAGTGCTACTATTTTGGGATCATCTTTGCTTGGTTCCACTTTACTTGGGTCCAATTCCCAATGCCAACCATCCACTAGCTCTCCTTTACAAGGAAGCAGGGGGGAAACTTCTTCTCAAGGGGGAAGTACAACCCCACCCAACCCCCCTCAAGGGTCAGGTACACAACCTGCTCATATCATGGTTGGAACTAATCCTCCACTGCCACTCCACATGCCATATTTGGCCTCCCTCAACATACCTAATTTGATTAAACTCACAAATGACCCTATATTGCATGACCCCACATGGCCCGCTATGCCTACCAAACTACCTTCAGACATTCTGAAGTTTGAAGGAAAATCAGGGGAATATCCCACCAGCCATATCATGACCTTCCACTTATGGTTCTCTTTAAACAACATCATGGATGACTCCGTCCATTTAAGGTTATTCCAGTGCACACTCACTGGTCCATCAACCAAATGGTATGTGGATGAAAAATGAGGGTCCCATGTGACTTTTGAATCCTTGGCCAAAACATTTTTAACCTTATTTCAACTACCAGTTCATCATGACAATGGTCTAGAACTGCTCTTTGAATTTAAACAAACCTCATCCATGCATATCACTGACCACATTCACGAATGGCGTCGGCGACGTAGTTTAATGCAAAGAAGAAACCACCAAAGAACAATGCCTCGATTGGTTTTTGAGATCACTCGTCTCTCTCCTTTCCAAAGATGTGGCCTCCACATTCCCCCAAACTGAAGAAGAAGCCATCAGCAAGGCTCAACAGTACGACCTCATTTATGCATAGTCAGGATACTTATACACAGTACTACCTGATGCCTCGAGACTCCTACCATTTAGCCAGGACAAACCTGGGATGTCTCACTCAGCGGATGGATTGATTGGTACCACAACACACCACAATATGTACATCCAACCACCACCCTCCCCCCCTCCCCTTATCAGCAGCCATACCCTATTGTCCTCCGTCCACCCATGAGTGGACCCTTGTCGACACCCATGATGCACCCAGTCATTCAACCAAGTTTCGGTGCCCCCTCTACCTCATCTTATAACCTTTGCACTAGTGAAAGCGTTGCACCTTCCTATGCACCCTACAGATCATTGCCATAAAATAATTCGTATTTTCAATTTACTGGTCCTCCACAGCCAATTGATCCTCCACAAGGATAACCACACGTTGGGGTTAACTTTGTTCATCCCTCTCCCATTCAGCAATTTCAAAAATTTTGAACAAATCAATATGAAAATCTGTCCCATCAGTCAAATAATGCCAAAAAGAAAGGACAAAATTGAAACAATAATAACCTAGGACCAAGGGGAAATAACCCCCAACAAAACCAACATGTTGGGGGAAACCAGAACCCCCAAGGGGGCAATAAAAACAAACACTAAGGGTGGAACAACTACAACAACCTCTGGACGAACTTCCCTTGTGCTCTTTGCAGTGAGCATGGTCATTATACTCACCATTGCCCCCAAATTGTTGACTTCAAAGGGATGAAAGATTTCATCAATGCGCCACGTCCTCCAATGTCGCCTGCCCCTCAGTAGGCCCCACAATAGTATTTGCAAAAACCACCCCCGATTGTGTTTCAAAACCCTATTCCACACCAAGGTGTGATGAATAACCAGCAAGAGATGCATCCTTCCCCACAACAGAAGGGACAGTATCAAAACCTTGGGAATCTGGCGGATCACAATATCCTCCTCATTATCGAAGAAGAAATTTGTCTACAAACGCGCATTCATCAATATAGCGCACCCCATGAATCTACTCCCACCACTTTGGAAGAATCTTCAGCTACAGCTGAACAATCCTTGATGATTCCACACCCTAACACTAAACCCCCCATTCATATTCCTCACATCCCATTATGACGAAATGTCAACAACCCTCGAGCTAGGGCAGCACACAATTACAGTCTGGTCGATGACTTGGCGCAATCTCCTATAGCCATGTCAGTATTGGAGTTCCTCCAAACCTTTCCAACTCAACGGAAATCCTTACTTTCCACCTTGGGGGCAGTCGACCCAGCTGATACTAGACTCATCACATTTGATCTAGATTGTGGGGAACCTCGTCTCCCTGCTTTGGTAGCTTTCCAGATACTAGTCAAGATTTGGAACATCACGGTTCATCGATGTATCATTGATGAAGGTGCATCCACATGCATCATGTCCAAACTTGTATGGAAGAAACTTAGCCCCCCTGAGCTAATACCATTTGCCATCACATTGAGAGCCTATGATGAATAATCATCCTCTCTTGAAGGGATCTTTCAAAATGTCCTTGTTTAACTTGGGGGAAAAACCATCCTTATCGATATTGAGGTTATAAACACCTCGCTCAATTACAACATCTTGTTTGGACGTAGTTACATGTATGCTATGAAGGTTTTGGCCTCTCTCTTTTTTTGAATGATGATGTTCCCCCACAACTAGAATATCATCACCATCGACCAATTTTCACATTACGAACCTAACCACTCCTCCAACATCGATAACATCTTACCTCTTGTTTGCACTAGTTTCGATGCATATCCACTCATGGATATGGGCTCCAAAATTTTTAGGGACCCATCTTTTCTAGGGTCATACCACAGAGCACCATCATTCATACACCCCTCAGCACAAGTGTGTGTCATATCTTCCAATGGAACTAAAACTGGAGATATCATTCCTCCCACAGAGGCTTCTCCACTCCCTGATGCCCAATGGTGGAAGAAATAATACCTCATGAATCCCCTGAGAACCCTACGACACCACTTATCCCCAATTTCACCCTCCCCCAGGGTCAAATCTCGGTTTGGGAGACAATCCCCCAAGCCATTACTCAAATTCCCTTCTTCTACCCCCCACTAGGAATACAATATTTCCATGTAACCGCAATACTTACCCTTTCCAACATGGTGTTGGCCATTCCAGTATGGTATCTACACCCACCTACGATGGTTCCTCAACCATTCCTCCCTCCCCAAACAGAGGGATTCCTGATACAGATTCTAGTACTAACTCTGACCACACCTCCCTCACCCCCACTTGCCAGCACCACCGTGACGGTTGGGGGCCAACAGAAGAAGAAATCTCCCACCACTCCACTTCCTCCTTGAGTTCAACCTCCTTGCACACTCTATGAGAGAGAGGGACACCCCACAAATACATGTCCCTCTCTCCTCAAGTTACACAATTTGATCCAACTCCCTCAAGTAACCACATCGCTTGTCACTTCACCAAGCATATCTAGTACTACCACCGCGTCCCCTACTATAGGAAGTAAAGGACTACGAACCAAATTTCCATGTTCCATCTATTCTGAGTATGTCCACTACACTCATCATTTCCTTGTGTTACCTCAGTTTCGGTAGACACTAATGGCAGTACGCCAAATCCTTCAGCAAGACCCTTCTCCACCCACGTCATCAAGTACCCACGTCAATGACATCCATTATGTCATGACCTCATTCAATGAACATATAAGGTGCCCTTGCTCTCTTTGTGACTCACTTGATCATTTCATATACCAGTGTCCTTCAATCATTGAATATAAGTGTCGTCAAATGGCCCTTATTCAAAATCCTCCAACTACCCCACTTCTTTTGATGCAATTGATTCCCCCTATTCCTTCTCTAGATATTTTTCACATCACCTCCCCTGAACCTGAGTCACTTACCAGCCCTTCATGGTTCATGGATAGATTATTTGAGGATTTACCCCCAAATCCTCCCAATTCTCTAGTTCATTTCCCTCAGGAAATATTACCCCCAACCACAGTTTACAACCCACAGTATCTAGACATTTGGTTTATGAAAATCATGCCATTGCACCATAATTGCAACACCCCCTCTAAGTCTTCACCACCTGAAGACAATCACATGGTGAGAGTCACCAATGTTACTTCCCTGGATCCCCTATATTCTCGCATTTTCCATTGTGACGAAGATATCCTAGAGGAATTAACTACCCCCGATTTCCCATGGAACGTGCTTCATCACAGAGTGCTCTTTCTCTCACAGGAAGCCGTCAACCCTCCTAGCCAAACCTCCATATGTGCAATTGAAACCAAGGACTTTATTTCGTCAGGGAATATAGACTGGTTCAACAACCTATCCCTACCCCCGACGCTTTTTAAGAAGGAAACATGGCCAACATTTCCCCCACTGTCAAAATCAACATTTCCATCAAACTCAGAATCATCAAGGAAATCACCATTGGTGCCAAATTCTCCCATGAGGAATTCACTTCTTACAAAGCACTCTTTCAAAAATACCGGGATATTTTTTCTTGGTCGTATACAAAGATGCTCGGCCTCGATCCTTCTATCGTCGAACATCACATCGACACTTGGCTTGATGTCTCCCCAGTACATCAAAAGCAAAAACCACTGCACCCATCCAAATTCGCAGCTATCAAAGCCAAAATTGACAAACTATGCATTGCAGGGTTCATATACCCCATCGCATACACGTCATGGGTCTCCAACCCCATCCCTGTTAACAAAAAATAGGGCACTATTCATGTCTGTACCAACTTTCACGATCTCAACCATGCTTGTCCCAAAGACAACTTCCCTATGCCTTTCATCGACCAAATTATTGATGACTTTGCAGGCCACAAGGCTCTGTCCTTCATGGATGGTTTCTCTTGCTACAATAAAATCCAAATCCACCCAACAGATCAGTATAAAACTGCATTTACCACCCCTTGGGGTACTTTTTCCTATCATGTCATGCATTTTGGACTCAAGAACACAGGTTCTACATTCCACTGAGCCATGACTTATGTTTTCCATGATCTCGCTCGCATCATCCTCTCTTACTTGGACGACCTCACTACTTGATCCAAGAAATGAACTTAGCATCTAGATGACTTATGCGTTTTCTTTCAACGGTGTCGCCAGTACAATATCCACTTGAACCCCCTCAAGTTTTTATTTTGTGTCATCGTCGGATGCCTCCTTGGGTTCATTGTCTCCCAACACTGCATCATAGTATACCCCCTCAAGGTCCAAGATATCATAGAAATTCCACCACCTAGGAATTTGTGCCAACTGTAGAGCCTACAAGGCAAAGCCAAATTTTGACAATGCTTTGTCCCAAATTATGCCACTCGCGCGCATGGTTTCATTTGCTTACTACATCATGATATCCCCTTTCAATGGGATGAACATTCCCAAACCGCTTTTGATGATTTAAAAGCAGCGCTATCCAATGCCCCTTTGATCAGTCCTCTCGACTATGATCACGACTACATCCTCTACTTGTCGACCTTAATCGTCTCAGTAGCAGGTGTTCTCGTTCAACTAGGGGATGATGCCCGCGAGCATGTCATTTACTACGTCAGTAAAAATCTTCCAGGGCCACCCCTAAAGTATAATCGTGACAAGAAACTCATCCTCCCAATTGTCCTCACAGTCCAGAAACTATGTCATTATATCTTTCTTCGCACTACCAAAGTCATGGAAGATTCCAATCCCATGCAATAGTTTCTTAGTCGATGGAAAATTAATGGTAAATTTTCCTGGTGGATCATCATCCTTTAGGAATATGATTTAGAGTTTTCAACTCCCAAAATAAATAAATCACTTGTTCTCGCCGAACTCATCGTGATGTTTCCCTCAGCCACGACAAGTTCACCCATCAATATGGATTTTCTCGATGAACACCTCTTCTACATCCCCTCAAATGACCCCTGGTATGGCGACCCCCTCCTCTACCTTCGGACACGGAATTTTGGGTTTCATATCTCTTGAGATGATCATCAGAACATTCTCCATCACCCCCCTCGATACCTCCTCATCAGTGAAATCTTGTATCAATGTGGGGTCAACACCATACTTCGTCAATGTTTGACCATCGACAAAGCAGATAGAGTCTTGAATGATTGCTATAGTGGCCACCTCTCAGGGATGTCCACTGCCCAAAAAATCATTGGGGCTGGATACTTCTGGCCCACATTGTTTCATGACTGCATCCACGTTGTCAAGCGATGCAACAAATTCCATCTTTATGCAAACAAAGCACAAGTGCCACTCGCTCTTCTACATCCAGTCATCATTGTCGGCCCCTTCTGCAAATGGGGTATTAACTTCATGACTTGCAATCCTCTATCTATAAATGGAAAAAATTACATCATTGTGGCAGTATATTACTTCACCAAACGGATCGAAGCCATGTCTACCTTCAATAACACCACTAACACAGCAATGCATTTTCTCTTCAATCACGACATTACCCTCTTCGTAATTCCACTATAGTTAGTCTCTGATCATGGTAAACACTTTGAGAATGAGATCTTCATTGAACTCTCCTCAAATTTAGGCTTCTCCCATGAGTTTTCCTCTCGATACTACCCTCAGTGGAATGGACAGGTCAAGGATATCAACAAAGTCCTCAAAACCATGTTGCAACGTATTGTCAACAAACATAGGACCAATTGGCATCATATGTTGTTTTCAGCGTTATGGGCTTATTGCATGACAGTCAAAACTTCCACCGGTTTTACATCATTTCATCTTGTCCATGAGATTTAAGCCACCCTCCCCATCGAGTGAAAAATTCCCACGTTGCACACCTCCATCGAGCTATGACCTGACATTGCTCCAATGGAGCAGTGTTTGTTGAACTTAGAGTTACTGGATGAAGATAGTCGGTCTTCCTTATAGAACAATGAGGCAGCTAAGAAACGGTCGAAGGCCACCTTTGACTACCATCTCAACCTTCACTCATTTAATGAAGGAGATCTCATCCTAGCCTACTATATCACTCACAATACTCTCAGTCATGGGAAATTTGAGTCATTATGGCATGGACCCTACATCTTCCAACACTATCTCACTAAAGGTGCATACATCCTGGACTCTCCAAAAGGATACCCTATCAAAGAACCCGTCAATAGGTTTTTCTTAAAGAAGTTTTACGCCTGAGCGTAGTCATTCTACATTAGGCTTTTTCTGTGTACACATTTGTAGAGTTTTTAGTCTTCTTTTTTCACCTCCACTCCTCATGTATGATCTACCATTTGTGTTATTTATAGATGAATCCTCCATCTGCCCACCACATCAATTACGCTGACGGAGCTAGTCATTGGACACAGAATCTCACTTCGGTTGCTTGAGCCCTCTACACCCCCTCACATGAATTGCTCCATTCCAGCGGCATATGTTTGGGCTCAACAACCAACAACCAAGAAGAATACGTAGTCGTCATTGGCCTCCTCGCCGAGGCCAGTCACTGCCATATTCATCACCTTAGCATCTTATTAGATTCCCAGCTCGTTTTCCTGTAGCTCAACAATGTGTAATGTGTTCGTGATCCTTGCCTCTTTTGCAAATACCTGCAAGTTAGACTCTTATCTCAAAATTTTGATTCAATTACATTTACACATATTCCATGACAATTTAATCAAATAGCAGATAACATGGCTAACCTAGTGTTAGATTGGCATTTATCAAATCAAGACATCATCACACATAAATAAAGCATCAAAAGTATGTCACGGCATATAGATTAGACATCATAAAAATAGAACAAAATATCATCACATGTAAACATCGCGGCGATCCCAAAATATATATGTGTATATATATATATATATATATACAAAATAGTACATAATGTGCATCACCCGTAGGCAAGTGAACCCCCCACCCCTATAGGTACAAAATAGGTGTCACACTACCCTATGAAAAATGGGCTCGCAGGCCTATATAAATAAAAAAATATACATCACAGCACTCATAGTGCCCCCAGATCCCCACCACCAGGTCCTCTATCTGAGGAGGTGCCTCACCAACTAGGGGTCCTTCAGGTCCAGGGGGCAGTCACCCAGTCATTGTTGTCCCCACTACAGATTCTCTGCGATCAGAGTACGCAACTCTGCAAGACCACCCACACATTGCTCCAGGACTCTCTCATCCTAGATATGGGACCACATGCCCTCAGGCACACCCTATAGTACCACCTCCAAGCGAAGTCAGAAATCCTCTAAATCCTCGTCGGCCTCTGCTCGAGGCACATGCGATGTCCCTACACATGGATAGTCGTATATGAGCCTCTTGTCGGCTCTCGCCTCATCTATTGGCCTCTTCCCTCCGGTGTCCCTCTCCCACCCACAGCTCTACATGTGGTGGTCTCACTGGCCCCTGACGGGTCGGCTCTCCAACCAACTCCGCCTCACGGCTCCACATCAACACAAACACAAAAAAATGATAGCATCAGCATCCATCCATATAAACATATGCTACACTATTAAAATCACAAACACATAAGTACACCAATGCACCTCTATGGTCCCAATCCTCCCCAGCAGGAAACACCATATCCAGGTCATGTCAAAAGTCCATCCCACCATACGGGAATCGTAGTATAATCTATGGCATATGGTGCCACACATGCGCCAAGGTGGTCATAAAATAGTGGCCACCCTCCCCACCTCCATGTGGTACCAAAATCGATGCCCACTGCATCATTCGTGGCTCTCGTGCCTGAGCCATTGGCAGCAACACTCTAGAGTGCAACATGGGCACCCTCTCCAAAAACCACGCCACCAAAATCGATCCAAAGAAAAAATCACCGGATCCAGTGATCTGACACCGGTTAATCTGCCCCATCATCTTGGCATGCAACATCAAGCCCCAGGCGAAAAAAATATCCATCCAACACTCTCTGCATAATCCTCAATTGACCACCACTGATCTGTTGAGTCGCTAAGGATCTGTAAATCCTCATGATCATCACTATGATGCACTAATGCAAGAGCACATCCATCACCTCGATGCAGATGACCGAACCTGACATAATGTTTAGCCCCAAACAATAACTTTGTGCCAAGTCTACCAAGTGTACATCCCCTAGCAACTCGGGAACAACAAGTAGGGTCATTCCCCGAAAAGGGAGCCCCTTCAAAAAATAGACATCCTCCATAGCCGAGAATGTCAAATTCTCCCCCCACACAATGAAGCATTGCAACTCAGTTCTCCACACAGAAATTAGATACTGCAGTAGGTGCTCTTGCACCCGTATCAATGGGCAGTCAAAGAACATAAACAACCCACAAGCTGCCAAAAGTATCTGAGTGCCTGGATAATCTCTCACCACCTCCCTGAGGTGCTCCCTGTCCTGCTCTCTCCAATGTACTGGCATACTAAGCTAATCACCTGCATTCACACAAACAACACTTGATCAACCATCATCATTCATTAACAAAAAGTCTTCAAAAAACCTCATCTTTGCCTCAAGTACACAGCTGTCACCCCCCACGGGCGTGCACATATGTGTGCCTGTTCTTCGCACAGGTGTGCATCAATGCACAGCTGTCAAAGAAATAGATGTGCATCAATGCGCATCTGCCACACCCATAGGTGCGCATTGATGCACACCTGTTCTCTACACAGTTGCGCACAGTGCGCAGTTGTAAACTGAATAGGCACGCATCAAATGCGCACCTGTTTGTCCCACCCACGCGCCCCCCATGTGTGGTTGTCTTTAATACAACCACACATCATGTGCAGGAGAGGGAATTATACACGAACATCTCAGCATGGGTATTCTTTGTTCTCTCATGCATTGGTGGGCCCACCCCTAGTACGGCCATCTGTACAACCCTGCCCAGAAAATAGAACCTATCTACTATGCAGGAGGATGAGACCACTAACATGGATCGGTCGGCTCAAACTCCCGTAATTTCCAAATCTCTTCTAAAACCTCTCGTCAACTCACTATGGCAGGAGGTACAAATGAGGTGGCATTGTGGGCCCCACAGCTATATATAGTCCCCTTTTCCAAACTTCCACACTAAGTTACAGGAGCTCAGAGTCTTTTTTTTTCGATCTGTCTTCAACCACGGGATCAAGATCCCACTGCCTACACAGTCACATTCCCTGGGTAACCTTCTGCACTCGCCCCCAGGGGACCTTTTTTCTCACATCATGTCCAGGTACGCATGCTCATGTTCAAAATTATCAAATAATTGTTATATGTTATTTATCTTCAGGTATTGTTCACGTCGGGTATTTGGTTTTAATGTGTGCAGGTACTTGTTCATCACAACTCAACACAGCCCCTTCAGGTACATGATCGACGCTGGCATGTAATCATTCCCTCTTAATATCAATTGCATCTTCCATTCATACCCTCTGACATTCTCCTTTAGGGTTCCTCACACCTGGCTCTGTAGTACTGTCACCTCTGATGCATTTCGGCACTGTCAACCAGTAGCAATCTCTCCCACATGAGTTGTCACATTCATAAGTCCCCCTTGGCACTTTGACACTCATGTTGCATTTAACCCCTAGGGATAGGAGTCTTGATAGTCTTATGCATTTTCGAGAATCAACCACCTACTCCTTCTCCTCATTTTTCTAGCTTTCCCAATGGAATCCCAGGTTATCTCATCATGGTTATATTTTGATTTCACCTCTGCAGTATCATTAACCCTCCATTTCATCCACAATCAGTTTTCTCATCTGCATATTGTCCTCCATTCATTTCCCTCATACAAAAACCCACCCATGGGGCCCCCACCCTCCACCAGTTCTCCAAGACACTTGCACCCTCACAGACCAAGCCATCTTTCACTGGGGCACCCATTTCTGTATCTATCAACTCATCCAAAATTATTATTTATTCATTTGATAATTTTAAAAATTCTTTGTTTCTCGCATTTACATAGCTTTTGTTGTCACCCTTGGCGACCTTCTTTTCCTGGAAAAGAAACCCATGTCGCCCTTGGTTTGGGAATTCATCATCTTCTACTCTTGTTGACATTGTCCATAAACCCTATGTATCCCATAGTCCATGTACCCCTGATCTCCGAGTTTTTCCACTTTGTCACGCCTCTGGCACAATTTAACCCACGTCTAGTCATCCCCCTGATGCTATATCTAGTTTCACAGTTGTTGCCACTCATCCTTCACATATACCCCCAACCAAGGGTAGTCTTGAGTCTCACCGCATCTTGACTTCATCCATGTTCCTTATCAATTCCTGATCTTATCCATTGGATTTCATGAATCCCTTTTTCTTCTTGGAGTCGCATCTCCCTTTCCTGTTGACATCAGCATAGTTTCCAGAAGGGAGACAATATCTTGACTCTCATTATGTTTACAATGAGGAGTCTTAGATGACATAGAGATAACCATCATTTCTCTCTGTTGTCATTGACCCCCTTAACATTTGACTTGAACACACTCTCATGTTACGATGGGTCTTACTATGTGACTATTGCAATTGTTTTATATTAGTCAAAGACCTCTTAATTTGCTAGGCCATCAATGCCTACGAGTCATCAACACTTCTTACAGGTTTCATTGCCTCTTTTTAGTATAAGTTCACCATCTGAATTGTCATCTGTCATTATCAAACCGCCCTGGAGGGTGCTGCAGTTATCTACATCAACATACAACTTCATTTATTGTCTTACATATTTGAGTTACATGACACAAGAATGGGGCATGCCCACCTTGTTTGTATGCAGACTTTATTTTCTTACCTAGAGAAAGGTTTGGTCCCACAATTTCCCCTCTCCCTTCGATGGGTCACTCTTGTAGTTCCTCTCAGCACTCTTTCTTACAATGGTACTCTCAGTAGAAGAAACATTAATGTATTTTGGCTATACATATGCTCCTAACCTCACACATCAGGGGGCATCTAATATCACTAAAATTTTGTCCACAACATCGCATGAAAATGGTTACAGGAATGCAACATCTCCAAACACCTATTAGTTCACCTGCAGCACCAAAAAATCATTTCCAAGAGGAAAAAACTATACAACTGGTCAAAAACTTGACATGCGCTAAAACACTAAAGGAAGCGTGCACACAGCGCATGGGCCGAAGAAGGCCGTAGAGTGCAAAATGTGCCATATGCGCGACTGTGTATGAGAAAATCCATGCACACCTGTGAACAACACATTTATGGTTCGTGTCGGCCCCTCACCCACTTTTGGACCAGCTCCCAACTTGATTTGACCCTCAAATCCGAGTTGAATATGAATGGGGGGTTGGTCAAATACCTAAGGGTGCCCTAAAGGGCCCCTTGTTCACACTAAAGACTGGTTGGATATTGTCTCAAATACTTGATATAAAAGGAGTCCATAGGTGCACTAATAATTCAAGAATCTGATTGTATTGTTATGCTTCCTCTATTCTCCTTCAAGAAACCTCTTTTCTTCTTGGGGCATACTAGCATCATCTCAATAATCTATTCACCTCACCTTTTGAGGGAATAGGCTTGGATTTCTTAACCATTTGCTTTCTAGTTTATAATTTGTAAGAAGAGCTCTCACATAGGGGACTCAATATCCCTACCAAGGAGGAAGAGGGGATCCATAAGTCCTCCTTTCTCTACGGTGTTTTCCCACTAATATAGTTATCCATTGGTGGCATGATTATTGGTCATTTGTTTGATTGATTTTGGTTCTAATAACCTCATGCATTTTAGTTTTATTTCTTTAGTTTTTTCTATGTTAGTTGTTTGTGTGTTACATGTGATTGAGTTGTTTGATTCATACACTAACCTCTGTCATGTCTAGTAGGCCCAACTAGACTTGCAAGTGCCCTTATTTTTCTCATTCAAGTGGAAAAAGGGACACAACACTAAGAAATAATGTATCAGACCTACATCCTTAATATTGAACTCTGAAGTGGGTTCCCTCTTGCACCCATCTGTGAGCTTCTCATCCCCTGTAAGAAACAGGTCATCCCATATCAAGGGGAAACCATCCCCAAGCTCATCAAAATAATTGTCTGGCATATCCTACCCTGGGTGTCTACTTAATCCTGTACAAATCCTTCTTTAATCTACAGACATGAGACTCCTTCTCATGTATCTTGTGGTTTCTCTATATACACTTCTTCTGGATACTGGAACAAGTGTCTCATCATAATATTCTCCCTTTTTATGGGAGAATCCTCTGGCCACAAATCAATATTTGTAAATCTCTATGCTTCCATCTGCAGCATGCTTGATCTTGTAGATCAACTTGGAAGTCACTAGTGACTTCCCTTCTAGTCTCGAAACCAAGGAAAAATCCATATCCCTGTCCTTATATCTAGCTTCCTTCTTTGTCACTGAAACAAGAGAATCTTTCTAGGAGGTATCATATCTCCTTGAAGACTCTTAAGCTTCGATCTAGCCTCATGTTTGTCAGTCCTGAAAGACATCTCTCTCTCTCATCTAAATCTGAGGAGGAATACTTCCTGAATGAAAGTCTTTAAGCCATTGACTCTCTATGATATCAGGCTCTCTCTGAGCCTACATTCTCTCTTTGAATATTGACTCCCTCTTATTCTATATAATCTTCGGAGCCATCTACTCCCTCTGTATGTGTTTACCTCATCTGAAGTCTAATATCCTATGAATTTTCCTGGGGATACTGCTCCTCCTTATTGGATCATGAGGGCTGACTCCCTCTGAACTCTAGCTCCTTCTAAGATGGTACTTGGTGGGGCTAACTATGTCACATACCCGCTATGGCATACTAAATTTTATTTTATTTTATTGCCTTTTCCCGAGGGATAGAATCCCCGAGACCCTGCGGGGCTTAGAAGAAGCTGCAGATGCCACCTCTGCCTCAACAGAGTCTCTACGCAACCTCCCAGTCTTAAGTATAATTTAGTTTCTTTTATGAGCCAGGTCCTTTTGCAAGCTCCCCTATGGGAACAGCACTAGGTGTGAGCTCCACAACTCCCAAGTGACCATGGCGCTGTGAGCAAGGCCTATTCCCAAGGGCGCTTGTCACAACTCGCCATCTCACGAGTTCACGAGTCGAAGCTCTTGACTCCTTTTTTCCAATCTCACGATACCTGAGATTCATGAAAGGGGTATAGCTCCCTTCTATCAGCGCCCCCCCATGCGTGACCACCGGCTAGGCTAAACATTAGCTCCCGTCGCAACTCACGACTTCGCAAGTTGTAGAGATGAGCATTTGTGCTCTTATCCCGTGATTCCCCGAGACGTGAGAGGTCAACGGAGTGTTGACTCCTTCTCCCCAGACAACGCATGTTTGCATGTCAACCACGTGGGCCCCACCTTGTGGTTCTTCCATGTGTCCACACTCATGCCTCGGCTCTCGGCACTTCGTGACTTCTGATGTCGAGAAAAGGTTCTCTCAACCTTCGAACCCCCGAATGCGCGATATGCGATGGGGTACCTGATCCAACGGTCCTCCCGCGACCTGGATCCAACGGTTGTCTCCACCCCTCACTATTTCGCAACTTCGCAAGTTGTGTTGTCCAACCTTGGCGCCTTCCCTTCACGAAACCCCGAGACGCGAAAGTCAGAGAAGGTTTGACTCCTTCTAGGCTTCTCGGAACTCGCCACTTCATGACTTGAGTTGTCGGGCCTTTGTGCTCCTTTCTTACGAGAACTCGAAGTATGAGAAGTCAACAGGATGTTGACTCCCATTTCAAACGACACGTGTCCACCACCTGTCACCACTTCTCCCTCTCTCTGGGCATCTTATCGTCACACCAGTTGTCAACCATGTGGGTCCCACCAAGCGGACGTGCCACGTGTTGCACAAGCTCTCGCAATTCGCAAGCTCGTGACTTCTATAGTCGAAACTGATTCCCCTCAACCTCTGAGACCCCAATAGGCGATATGGAGAGGAGGTCCTAACTCAATGGTTTCTCCTACTTCTCGCTATTCAGGACTTCATGACTCCAAGGGTTTGGTCTTCCACCTCCAAACTTACGAACCCCCGATACATGATGTATCGAGATGTTAGATCCCACGGTTGTCCTTCCTCTTTTATCAACAGCCCAAATCACATTGTGATCTGATGACTCGGGACTTCCTGACTCCAACAGCCTAGTCTTCCATCTCCAAAATCACAAATCCCCGATACGCAAAATGGTCAGATCTCTACCACCTGTCCTCCATCATGGATGGTCCCGATGTCTTCGAGACTTTCAGGATGTAGTCAAGTTCACTCTCCTGCCTAAGTAAAGGTTAATATTGATGGCTTATAGAGCTCTGATGAGTCCCTAGGATCTACAATTCAGGACCCCATAGCTATTCACAAAGGATGAAAGGGCGAGGTGTTAACGCCTACGCTCCTTCTCTAGATCCGTCGGTGTTGACATGCTTGGGGTATTCCCGAAAGGATTTTGACCATTCATTTACCAAGCGATAGGGTATTTTCTTTCTATATTTGAACTCGCTATCCCTTCTGAGCTTGAATCACGAATTTCCAACTCTCAAAGCTTCAGGCTCCCATGACCCTGAGACCTTAGAAATCTACTCTTTCTTGCATAAGGGTTCTAGACCCATATTGCCTGAACCCTCATACAGTTCTTGGGAAATTATCCCTGAACTTAATCGAGTCTCTGGTAAATTTCAGTACGGTTACAAGGTTTATGGGGTAATTCTCAGAAAAGAGTACTCTCAAGGGGCCTTCCCAGAATATTACGAGAAACTAAACAAATAATAGGATTCTCGATGGAGTGAACTCATGTCCTAGACTTAATAATTTGTGCAAAAAACAACTATGGCATGTAAGCATACATAGGCATCCATTCTATCAAATCAAACGTTAGGTAAACACTTCTATTCAGAACCATTTACAAGCACATAAAACTGAACATGCAATTATGGCATTAGCTTCAAATAACACTTATCAGAAATAACACCAGAGGTGATGCAACTGCTGAGAGGGGTGCTCGTTTCCACCCAACCATAGGCTCAGTGACTCCCAATGGATTTACCACTAGCCACCCCTGAGTTGAGACCATGATGTTGAGAGACTGCATCTCGATTTTCCAGTGATCAACAATGAGGGTTACTCTCCCCCTTCTCTACTATCACTCACTCT
>ML804421.1:66026-97089 GCA_009831015.1 Picea engelmannii
CAGACCAGTCAATTATATGATTAGCATCATGTACATATTTCTTCAATAATGAAACATGGAAAACATTATGTTCTTTTACTGTGGGAGGAAGTGCTAGCCTATAGGCTATAGGTCCCACTCTATCTAGAACCTCAAAGGGTCCAAAATACCGAGGTGCCAACTTGGCACAAGCTCCCATTTTCAGGCAACTCTTCCTGGGCCTAACTTCGAGATATACATGGTCTCCCGTTTTGAACTCTCTTGGAGTTCTCTTTTGGTCGGCATAACTTTTATGTTGGTTCTGAGCGACTTTTAGGTTTTGTTTTATCTGAGTCACCTGTTGTTCCATTTCTTTCAACATGTCGGGTCCAAAAGAAATCTTGTTTACAGGATTACTCCAACTGACTGGAGTGTTACATGGTCTACAATAGAGGACTTCAAAGGGACTCATCTTTAAGGATGCTTGGTAGCCATTGTTGTAGGTGAATTCTATCAGTGGTAGGTAGTCTTCCCACTTCTTGGGTTGATGCATTACATGCATCCTTAACATATCTTCTAGTATTTGATTCAATCTTTATGTCTTTCCATCGGTTTGAGGGTGATAGGTGGTGCTAAACAACAACTTGGTATCTAAACCAGCCATCAGTGATTTCCAAAATTTTGAAGTAAATTTCGTGTCTCTGTCAGACACAATCTCTTTCGGCATACCATGCAGTCTAAATATCTCTTTCATGAATACCTGGGTGATATCGATTGCCTTACAGGTCGACTTGACGGGGTTGAAGTGAGTAGACTTGCTCAATTTTTCCACCACCACCATAATGGTGTCATTCAGTTTGGTTGAGGTTGGTAATACAATGATGAAATCCATGGAGATGGTTTCCCATTTCCACTCTAGAATTGGTAAAGGTTGCAATAATCATGTTGGGTGTCGATGTTCTGCTTTAACCTGTTAGCACTCTATGCATTGGGCTAGGTACTCGGCTATGTATTTATTCAATCCATGCCAATAAAATTGTTTCCTGGTGGTAGTGATCATTTTCTGGTATCTTGGATGACCCGAGTAGGGTCTTTTATGTAGTTCATCCATAATGAACCTCTTCAAGTCATCACAATCTGGGATATAAAATCTTCTTCTGTAAGTGAGCAGACCTCACTCGGTCTTCTGGTAGCCTTCATATTTTACTCCGACAGGTTCTTGTTGTAGATACATGGTCACAGTCCGGACGAAGGGATCTGTTTCTTGTGCATTTCTGATTCTTTCCTTGACATCTGTCTCGCAGGTGCTCACCGCTACCAGGTGAATTGTTTTCATACTTCTGCTAAGGGCATCGGCCACCCTATTTTCCTTTCCTTTAATGTGTTTTATATCGAAATCAAACTCGTTAAGTAGGGCCATCCACCTAGCTTGTCTAGCATTGAGCTTTGGTTGATCAAATAGGTATCGCAATCCACAGTGATCTGTCATAAGTACAAATTTTCTCCCCAAGAGGTAATGCCTCCACATTTTCAAGGCGTGCACTATGGTAGCCAGCTCTAGATCATGGGTCACATAGTTGACTTCGTGCTCATTCAATTTTTGGGATTCATTGCAGATCACACTTCCTTTCTACATAAGGACTCCTCTGAGCCCTTCCTTACAGGCATCTGTGCACACAAGGAAGTCATCTTCTAGATCAGCGATCTTCAGCACAGGTGCATGGGTCAGTAGATGTTTCAGGGTTTGAAATCTATCTTCACATTTTTGTGTCCACAGGAATTTCGTCCCCTTCTTCTGGAGGGCAGTTATTGGACAACCAATCTTGGAGAATCCTTTTATAAATATTCTATAGTATCCTGCTAGTCCCATAAAGGATCTGATGTCTGAAACATCCTTTGGGGTAGGCCATTCCATGATAGACCTGATTTTGTCAGGATCTACCACTACTCCTTCTTCGAAGAGAACATGGCCTAAGTAATGTATTTATTTCTAGAAGAATTCACATTTGTTGAATTTGGCATAGATTTGATGCTCTCTTAGCACTTGCATCACAATTATAATATGCTCTTCATGCTCTTTTCTATTCTTGGAGTAAATTAATATATCGTCAATAAAAACAAGTACAAATTTGTCCAGGAATTTGTTGAGTACATTGTTCATCAGGCACATAAAAGTGGCAGGGGCATTGGTCAACCCAAATGGCACCACCACAAACTCATAATGACCATACCTCGTTTAGAAAGCAGTTTTATGGATGTCTTCACCCTTGATTCGGACTTGATGGTATCCCAACCTCAAATCAATCTTTGAGAAAATAGACGCACCCCCCAATTGATCGAACAAGTCGTCAATCCTGGGTAAGGGGTACTTGTTCTTTATTGTTACCTTATTGAGTTGTCTATAATCTATACACACTCTAAGGGTACCGTCCTTATTTTTCATGAACAGGACTGGTGCTCCCCATGGAGACATGTTGGGATGAATATAGCCCTTATCCATCATTTCTTTTAATTGCAACTTGAGTTCAACTAACTCAGGTGTTCTCATCCGGTAGGGTGTCCTAGACACCGACACCACTCCTGGTGCAAGTTCTATCGAGAAGTCTATGTCCCTTCTCGGAGGTAAACCCGGTACCTCTTCCAGAAACACATATTTATATTCTCTTAGTATAGGGTGATCATCAAGGCTTGGTTTGTCACCTTCGATTGTTTTGAACACCTGTATTGCATATAGGGGACATCCCTTTCGACAATACTTTCTCATTTGCAGAGCTGATATTTGTCTCACCGAGACAAGTTTTCGGATCCCTTGAAGGGTTATCCTCTTCCCTTCCCTACTTACACATTCTAAGGTCTTATGGTAACAATCCAATCTAGCTTTGTGGGCAGCTAGCCAATCCATACCAATCAATAGATCATACGATCCCAGGGATAATATATTAAGGGTTGTTTGGGTGGGAAATCTACCCAACATAAATTGGCAGGCTGGTATAACCTCTGCTACCCTTCTTCTGGTGCCAGTGGCTAATTGTACCAACCATGGCTTGGTATGTTTTTGTGGTTGTATTTTACACTTATCAACAACTTTAGGACCTATATAACTCAAATTTGAACCGGGGTCAATTAAAACAGACACTAGATGGTTGGAAATCATACCTTCTATTTCCACTACTGAAGCTTGGTGGTCGGCATGGTTATTATCCAAGGCTACATAAATTTGTGGCACACTCCTGGCCACATCATTGACAGTAGTAGCTTCCTATATGTTATAAATTCTTCGACTATTATGTTGTCAGTGTGGGCAGTCTCTCAGGAGATGCTCTTCTCCGCAACCCCAACATTTCAAAGGTTCTCTCTTTGGGTTATCAGTCTTCACTGATATTGGTCCAGAAGTTTTATTTCCGCTCAAGGAGGGAAATTTCTGTTGGTGCATACTCTGGGCTAGAAAGTTCATTCTTGGGTTCTTCTTGTAGTTCTTAAATCCTGGGGATTTAATTCCCCTTTTCTGAAATCTTGAAGTGTTCTTTTGTTTCCATCCTTCGTGAGGTTCTGCTCGATGCCCAAATTGTTCATGACAATAGGTTGCCTTTCAAATAGTGTCTTCTAGAGTCTTTGGCTCATCAAATTCAATTCTATTCTGATAGTCCTTAGGTAGTCCACTGATGAAGCATTGCACCTTTTCCTTTTCCACCTTGATATAGGGTATATACCTCAACAAATCGAGGAATTTGTTGACATATTCTTCTATAGTAAGTTGTCCCAGTTTGAGTTCATAAAACTCTTTAGTCTTTTCGTCGAAATATTTTTCCGACAGATACTTCTTCCGAAAGTATTTCTGAAACCGTTCCCAAGACAGGTCCTCTTCACAAACCCCTTTCATATTCTTAAGGTATTCCCACCAAATGGAAGCCTTTCCATTCAAGTTGAAGGTGGCCACTCGGGCCTTCATATTTTCTGAAAAGTCATGGACTCTGAAATACTTCTTTAGTCCAAGCAGCCAGGCCTCTGCTTCCTCTCCCTTCTTTATTTCACCATCGAAGGAGGGTGGTTTGGCCTTTCTGAATTCTTGGAATTTTCAACCTTTGGAAGACTTTTGCTTCTTTTGTTTTCTTCGGGGATAGGAACTAGTTTTGTGGCTAGAAGAGCCCTATGAATCTCCAGCTTCCTTCTCAGAGGAATTATCCGATGCTTGTCCTTTACCTCTGGGGTGGACCTTTTTCGAGGTGCTCCTCTCAGTGTGGCCACTGATATGACCATGTTTTTGAGTTTCAGGTTCATGCTGCATTTTTCTTTGTAGATCGGATAAACTCTGCAGTAAAAATGCGTTAATTTCTATTTGTTTTTCTTGTTCTTTCATCATCCTTTCATTGTCATCCTTGCAGCTTTGTAATTCAACCATGAGACTCCTCACAGTCTCGGCTAGATCTGGAGGGGTCCCTGCTGCCCTCCTTTCGTCAAAATCTTCATCTCTATTGTGGGAGCCTTCTCCCACTTCATGGTGATTCACCATACTATGCGTTGATATTTTCCCGCGGTTGATCTTCCTCTTGTGTGTAAAAGGAAAAACGTTGGTTGTTAGTCAATATTTATATTTGTTTACAACCAGTACATAATTTATAGTTTCACATGTACACACACAATAGGGGTTTTTCAATCTTAACTTCGTCTTTGGATTAGGAAGATTCAGACAGGGGGTTACTCTTTTTAAGAGTGTTCCGAATGGAGCTTCTACGCAACTCGTTCATGAGACCAAGTAGGCCAAGTGTTGTAACCATGCTCTGATACCAATTTGTCACATACCCGCTATGGCATACTAAATTTATTTTTTATTTTTTTTTCCTTTTCCCGAGGGATAGAATCCTCGATACCCTGCGAGGCTTAGCACAGGCTGCAGATGCCACCTCTGCCTCAACAGATTCTCTGCGCAACCTCTCGATCTTAAGTATAATTCAGTTTCTTTTATGAGCCAGGTACTTTTGGAAGCTCCCCTGTGCGAATAGAACTAGGCACGAGCTCCACGACTCCCAAGCGACCATGGCACTATGACCAAGGCCTATTCCCAAGGGAGTTTGTTGCAACTCGCCATCTTGCAAGTTCACGAGTCGAAGCTCTCGACTCCTTCTTTCAAATTGCATGATACCCGAGATTCACGAAAGGGGTATAGCTCCCTTATGTCAGCGCCCCCCCATGCGTGACCACCAGCTAGGCTAAACATTAGCTCCCATCACAACTCATGACTTCACGAGTTGTAGATATGAGCCTTCATGCTCTTATCCCATGATTCCCTGAGACGCGAGAGGACAACGGAGTGTTGACTCTTTCTCCCTAGACAACGCGTGTCCACCTATCAACCACGCGGGCCCCACCTTGTGGTTCTACCATGTGTCCACACTCGTGCCTCGGCTCTCATCACTTTGCAACTTCTGATGTCAAGAAAAGGTTCTCTCAACCTATGAACCCTCGAATGCACGATATGCGATGGGGTACTTGATCCAACAGTCTTCCTGCGACCTGGATCCAACGATTGTCTCCACCCCTCACTATTTCACAACTTCGCAAGTTGTGGCATCCAACCTTGGTGCCTTCCCTTCAAGAAACCCTGGGACGTGAAAGTCAGAGAAGGTTTGACTCCTTCCAGGCTTCTTGGAACTCATAACTTCACGACTTGAGTTGTCAGGCCTTTGTGCTCCTTTCTTACGAGAACCCGAAGTACGAGAAATCAACAGGATGTTGACTCCCATTTCAAACGACACGTGTCCACCACCTATCACCACTTCTCCTTCTCTTTGGGCATCTTATCGTCGCACCACCTGTCAACCACATGGGTCCCACCAAACGGACGTGCCATGTGTTGCACAAGCTCTCGCAACTCGCATGCTCGTGACTTCTACAATTGAAATTGATTCCCCTCAACCTCCGAGACCCTGATATGTGATATGGCGAGGAGGTCCTAACTCAATGGTTTCTCCTACTTCTCTCTATTCGGGACTTCACGACTCTAAGGGTTTGGTCTTCCACCTCCAAACTCACGAACCCCCGATACACGATGTATCGAGACGTCAAATCCCATGGTTGTCCTTCCTCTTTGATCAATGGCCCAGATCACATCGCGATCTCGCGACTCAAGACTTCGTGACTCCAAGAGCCTGGTCTTCCATCTCCAAACTCACGAATCCCTGATACATGAAATGGTTAGATCTCTGCCACCTGTCCTCCATCATGGACGACCCCGATGTCTTCGGGACTTTCGGGACGTAGTCGAGTTCACTCTCTCGCCTAAGTAAAGGTTAAGATCAATGGCTTATAGAGCTCTGATGGGTCCCTGGGATCTACGATCCAGGATCCCATAGCTATTCGCAAAGGATGAAAGGTCGAGGTGTTAACGCCTACTCTCCTTCTCTATATCCATCGTTGTTGATAGGCTTGGGGTATTCCCAAAAGGATTTTGACCGTTCATTTACCAAGTGATAGGGTATTTTCTTTATATATATGAACTCGCTATCCCTTCTGAGCTTGAATCACGAAGTTCCAACTCTCGGAGCTTTAGGCTCCCATGACCCCGAGACCTTAGAAAGCTACTCTTTCTTGCATAAGGGTTCCAAACCCAGATTGCATGAACCCTCAGATGGTTCTCGGGAAATTATCCCTGATCTTAATCGAGTCTCTGGTAAGGTTCAGTACGATTACAAGGTTTATGGGGTAATTCTCATAAAAGAGTACTCTCAAGGGGCCTTCCCAGAATATTACAAGAAACTAAACAAATAAGACGATTATCGATGGAGTGAACTCATGTCCTAGACTTAATCATTTGTGCAAAAAACAACTATGGCATGTAAGCATACACAGGCATCCATTCTATCAAATCAAACATTAGGTAAACACTTCTATTCAAAACTATTTACAAGCACATAAAACTGAACATGCGATTATGGAATTAGCTTCAAATAACACTTATCAGAAATAACACCAGAGGTGATGCAACTGCTAAGAGGGGTGCTAGTTTCCACCCAACCGTAGGCTCTGAAACTCCCAATGGATTTACCACTAGCCACCCCCGAGCTGAGACCACGATGCTACGAGACTGCTTCTCGGTTTGCCAGTGACCGAGAATGAGGGTTACTCTCCCCCTTCTCTGCTATCACTCACTCTGCATATCTCCAGAGTTCTTCCTCTTTCCCACGCGTCTGCCCCTTCCACACTTCTTCCTCATGCATTTCCCTCCTGCGAGGTTGTGTGTGGCGCAATTTCCCTCACGGCGGTCAGTCTCGAGGATCCTATGGATGGGCAGTTCACTTCCCCCATCCCTCATTAATTCCTGAGGAGACATCTACCTACCAACCTGGGAGTAATTTATTTCAGGCCAGTGAGCCACTCTTGGTTCTCTGGGCCAGTGAAGTCCAAATACGATATTGGTTTCGGTGGAAGTTAACGCCACCTTTCCAGATGCCTTCCACCACCTTTTTTCAACCATCATGGTCTATTTTTCATCATATCCCCTCTCAGCGGTCCTGCAATATATATATATTCATAATATTATTCACATTCATCAACCTTTTTCACAAGGTCCATTCATATCACACATTCACATTTTTGAGTTTGCCACAGTTCTTGGTCAGTATAGTTATTTTTACAAACTGGGGGAAACAGGGTGTTACAGACTACCACACCACTGGTGGAGCCATTTTCGCCTCCACATGATATGGCTCATCAATGCCATATATTTGTATCCCCCTTTGCATCATGCAAAGTATCACGAGACCATGTTGGTCTCTTTCTGGTCACTGTAATGATTCTGGGTAGGCCCTTCTGGATCTACTGACTCTTCCTGGTGATTTGAAGAGTGATCAATTGAACTAGATGGATATGTATGGTCATCTTTGGAGCCTTATGATCCTTACAATCAATCTCCATATGAGATACTATGTATTCATTAAAGTACCCTTCTTGCCAAAAGGTTATGACTTCGTTCTCCTTCCTTCATGGAATGGATGTGTACATTCATGTACACAACTCTATGTCTGGATAGTCTAATCCATGTCTCGTCTAGAGACCATATAATTTGTTTCCGCCTGTAACCATCAGTATATCTCCCTCTCATAGTTTCCGCATGTGACCTACCCGGAACAAGAGTAACAATAGGGAAAAACAACATACAAGAACAACATTCTTATAATAAAACAAGAACGGGAACAATCATCACAGTGGCTCCTTCTCAGAGTTATCACATGTGACCTTCCTGGAGCAAGAGTCAAAACAAAATACAATAATAGGAATAAAAAATTTCAACACTCTTACAGTGTTTTGACCAATCATTCTTCCATGGTGACCTACCCAGAACAAGAAACAAAAGACAACAACATCTCCTAGAAGAGATCAATTTCATCTTGCAAACAACTACATCATTAGTACTAAACAATGAGCATTTACTAATATGAAAATCATACCAATAATATTCAAGTGTTACTAAACATTTGATAACAATAGCAATAATATAACTCTAAGGACTGTTATACTAATTACAACACTTACTGTAGCAATATAAAATATCAAACCTAATATGCAAACCTGGATTCTAGTTGTTGTTGTCCCATTTGAGTTGTCATATATTATAGGAGACATCATCATTGCTACCTCCAACTCTTGGCTTCATCTGAGTGCACTAGATCTAAGATCCCTTTGTATCTACTATCACTTCTTGGATAAATGTCATTTTTCCAAGTGTACGTCTCTTGCACACACCCTCATATTATACAAAAGTACACCATCCAACTTTGAATTCTAATAGACATTACATCAATAAGAAAAAATTATAAACTTGAATCAAAAGGTTCAATGTCCAGGAAAATGTCAACAAGCCTAAAAACCTAAAAGATTCAATTTTGAGGGAAAGTCAATTTGAGAAGTGAAATAGGTGCGCTATAGTAGGGTGAGTTGATCAGTGTTGGAGTTTTTCCCAATATAATTTATAACAAGTGCTCAATGAGCTTGACAAAGAAAAATGTGCAGTGGCAAATGTACAGTGGAAAATCTCGGCAATGTGGAAAATCTCACAATCTTCCTTCTAGTTGTTAGATTGTTCTTAAGGAAACCTTGCTCTGATACCATGTTAGATTTTTCATTAGTTTCATTAACATTAGATTTACCATAGAATTTTTATCTTCTTTTAACATTCAATAATCATATACTGAAATATATATATCAGCGGCAAATAAATAAGCACAAGAGGACACAAATATTTATTCTGGGAAAACTCCAAACTCAAGGAAAAACCCAGCCAACTTTTCTTAGAGAGAATATTCCAATACAACCATGAAAAGGCTCTAATCACAAGAGAAAACCAACAATGAATAACCAAATACTTATCTCTTGTTCTTTTCAAACCCTAGCAAGGTTAGACAAAATAGTCACCATAGAACTAGCGCATCACTAGCACACCACATAACTGGCACAATTGGTAACTACAACTGCTACTGCAACTAGAACAAATCAACTAGGCAGCACCACATAATATTAGCTCAAATATTCCATAGTTATTGCACAATAGAGATCACCAAGAACCACCAAGAATATCCTTCCCCAGTTGGAGTGCACTCTCCAAGAGAACCAAAAACCAGAAATAATGAAATTGCAGTTGCAGCTGCAACTATATAGTGTGCATTGTAGAAGGAGAACTGTGTGGTTGTGCAAATGAATTGATCCATATTTGTACTTATACTAATCTAGGCACCTGTATGGGGCCGACTTCTTATTCTAGTTCTTTATTATTTCAATGGGTCGGCTTCTCTTCCTGGAAATTATATTTCCACTTTATTATTATTTCCTGTGGGTCGAATTCTCTTCTGTGGTCTTTTATTTTACTTTATTCTTTTCCAAGGTGTTCTTCAATTGTTCAATGGTCTTTCTTTGACTTCTTGGAATCTTCTTCTTCTCTAAGAAAAGTTATCTAGGAGGGAATACCCCCCGCAGGTACCAAAAATCAACACCTCTCTCTCTCTCTCTCTCTCTCTCTCTCTCTCTCTCTCTCTCTCTCTCTCTTGTTATCTCCCTCTTTCTCTCCCTCCCTCTTTATCTCCCTGACTCTTTCTTTGGAGCATGCAAGGAGTATGAGATTTCATGTTGGTTTTCCCTTACAGTTCTGGGAATATGTTGTAGATACTATTGTTTACTTAATAAACAAAGGACCTTAAATCTCTTTGGATGGTGGAATTACAGAGGAGGCATGGACAGGTAAAAAGGTAAACTATTCTTTTTTGAAGACTTTCGGTTGTGAAACATTTTTCCATATTAATAAATAAAATTGAACAAAGATTGAGCCAAAATCCAAGAAGTGTACCTTTATTGGATACGGTGTTTATGATTTTGGTTATCACTTATGGGATTATGAAAATCACAAAATCATTAAGAGTAGATATTTCATATTCAATGAGAAGGTCATGTACAAAGATCAGTTGCAGGGAAAGAAACAAGACATGTACAAAGACAACATTCCCTGATGGGGGTCTGGGGGCAAAGCCCCCGAAGGAAAAATTGCCTTGTAAATGTATATTGTAATTTCATAGTAAATCTAGACCATTCATTATAAGGTCGCAGATCTGATGGTAGAAGTTATTTTAGGGTTTTTTTCCCTAGAAGAAAACCCTCTTTTATGAGGGAAATGTATTGCAGATATGAAACATTGCGAATATTGTATTCTGAGAGAGGAGATTGTGAGAGAAAGAATAGGAAGTTAAAGCGAGTGTGTTGTAGGTTGTATCCATTCATTTGTTGGATAATAAAAAGGAAGGACCTAGAAATTTCCCTAGTGGACGTAGCCCACACTGGGTGAACCACGTATATCTGTGTCTCTATTGTATTGTGTATCTTCTGTTTTTTATTTCCGCATTTGTTTTTATTTTATTGCTCTGCGATCCTATTTTTCTAACAACTAGTATCATAATGAAAGGTAACTCATAGGAAAAGAGGGTTCATGGTTCGAGTGGGAGCAATGGAGGAAGATGGAAAGTTATGTTAGGTTGTTTTCCCCTAAAAGGAAACCCTATTTTATGAAGGAAATGTATTGTGTCTATGCATCATTGTGAATATTCTATTCTGAGAGACAAGATTGTGAGAGAAAGAATAGGAAGTTACAGCAGGTGTGTTGTAGGTTGTATCCCTTCATTTGTTGGATAATAAAAATGAAGGACCTGGAAATTTCTCTGGTGGATGTATCCCACACTGTGTAAAACACATATATCTGTGTCTTTATTGTATTGTGTATCTTTTGTGTTTTATTTTTGCATTTTTTTTATTTTATTGCTCCACGATCCTGTTTTTCTAACACCTTCTACTTCAATTTCATTGGTTTGAATTTCAATTTTAGGCCCAAATGTTTTAGTATTAGAGGGTGAAAAATGTGAATTAGGGCATACGCGGGAAAAGAAAAGCCTTCCTGTATATGTGTCCATATGCACGGGCAAAGAAAAGCCTTCCTTTGTATATGAATCCATATGCGCGATTGTTACCATATTAACTTGCGTACAAGTCCGTGAACACTTTTTTTGGCAAGATTTAACTCAAAAAATGACTTTTCCTTTGCAGGATGGTGCTTGAATGGAGGGAGAGGGAGCATGAAGATATAGATGTAGCAGTGGAAAGGAATGAAGGGTCCCAACAAGCTTTAAAAATATGTGGCCTTTATAAATTTTGGGCTCTCAAAGGAATGAGGGTTCAAGTGAGGTTACTGTAGATGCTCATAAACTACTGGGATCTAGAGATAAAGACCTTCAATATCGATGAGAAACCATTAAGGATTGAAGTGGACAACACATATTTCATCACAAAGTTGTCTCGATGGGGCAAGGTAGTGAATCTCAAGGCATGGGTGTCTGGGGGTGGTATGACCATGGAGGATTACATTTCCACCCATTGTGTTGCAGGCACAGATAAAGTAGGGAGCCAACTCCCAATCAGGTTGATCAAGAACCTAAGCTTGAAGATCATCGTACTTATTCTTACACGTATCAAGGCCACTCATGTTCTATGCAGTGGAGTGTTTATGACCCACTGTTTATGATTGGTGTACCTCATTGTTGACTAACATTAAGAGCCAGCTGACGGATTGCAAACAAAAGAGAAGGAGAAACTTCGAATTTGCATCCATTCTATGTAGTTTTTTCTTTGAGCGGGTTTTAGGCTTGAGCCCTAGAGCAGATATCATTCTGTATGGACTGCGTGATCTAGCCATGTCATGGTGGACCGATGTGATGAGGTGGCTAGGAGGTGGTAGGGTGCCAACCCCCTACAATGATGAGTTCTTTTTTTGGTGGCGTCGAGAGGTCATAGCCATTGACGACTACTCTTATGTCGAGATTGAATACAGAGGGGATCTACATATTCCTTTTGCCACCAGGTTCCTCCTACGGTGATATTGGTAAGAAATGTTTTTATATATTTCATTTTTTGTGTTTTTTCAAAACGAATAAAAAACGCAAATATTTTTGTATGGTATCAAGTATTAACAATTACTTTGTTACGCATATGTAGGTCTGCGACAACCAGAGGGATTCCCACAACATCGGCGGAGGAGCCAGGGAGATGAGCATGTGGGAGGAGATGCAGATAGACTGATGTGGAATGTGCAGGGGAACCTATCTCGATTGACACATAGGATTCTTATGGTTCAAGTGGAGGATATGCCAGAGGCTATGCAGTGGCAGGTAGTGGGTGTACCCCGTGCATGGGTGCGACTCTTCCAGCATCTCGCAAACACCGTAGTGTGCTATCATGATAGGCATATGGTGCCACAGAGGTAGATGCCATGGTTATATATATACCGACCATATATGTATTTTGAGGGTATGAGCCCCATTTTGTAATATGACACCATATTTTTTGAAAAGATGAAATATAAAATTTTGGTCTTCAGATTTACTTATATATGTTACAATGTGTACATGCATGAATGTGTTTTATTTGTTTAGTTATGTGAAAAATTCCAATCTAAAAGATAATTAGCATATGCATCGGATACATGATTAGAACTTCTAGGTATGTGATTATAAGTAAGAAAATCAAAGTATCATTCCAGAATTCATTCCCATAGGAATCATCGGAGTAGAGTAGGGTCTCGCACATGGTAACTGTCATTTAACTGGAATATGACTAACTGGGAGTCCAAGCAAACCTCTAAAGACTGAACAACATGTGAAATGGAATCACGTAATTGTTCTATAATTTCACTGTACCCAGCCACATTATTTGTTGATGGCTCCAGACGAATGCCACATGAAGATACCAGTCGGCCTTCGGGTGAGTAAATGACCCAAGCGGCGGAAGCCATGTTCCATGTATGACAACTGGCACCGTATGCAAATCCTAAGTAAACTGAAGACTACATTGACATCTTCCAACCAAGGGAAAACTTGATAAGAAATCTGATGACACAAAGGAAAATATATATGTACACTAAGATACATTAGTATGCAGAAGGTCACACCCAATATTGAGGGCTTACGTGTAATACCTTTTAAGGTAGATCCCATTTCTGGGATCATTCAGCATATTCCCTTCATAATCCTCCAATTCATAGGCTCCTTTATCTAAAACACATCGCATTATATAAGGATCGTGCCACAGGGGGTTGAACTTGCCTTCCCCCAATGGTTCTTTGGATTTGTCATGCAGGAGAACCAAGTCACCCTCTGCGTACTATCGAGGATAGAAAAACATATCATATTGAACCTTAACGCATCATTTATTCACTTTGATAGTCATAGAGGCATATTGACACTGCTCATCGAGACGTTGTAGGTGCACAAGGTGTTCTTAAAGATCGATTGTGTTAGGCAGGAGCTTAATTTCCAACTTGAGGGAAGGGATTTCTCATTCAATCAGAAGAATCAACTCCACACCATGTACTAACTGAAAAGGAGAAAAATCGGTGGAAGTATTTATCGAGGTTTGATATGCCCAGATTGTAGGGTAAAAAATCTAATGCCAGTCAGACTTACTTTGGCTGACATTTTTTTTGCAAGATGGTCTTGAGAGACTTATTTACTGCCTCTACTTGTCAATTTTCTTGGGGATAATAAGGGGAAGAATGATCATGCTTAAACCCCAGTTTTGATGCTAACTCTTTCATCATTTCATTCTAAAAGTGACTACCATGATCAGTGACAATCTCTTTTGGGATTCTGAACCAGGCTATAATTTGGTTGAATACAAAGAATGTTGCAGTATTACCATCGTATTTAATGGTAGGCATGGCCTCTACCCATTTAGTGAAGTAATCCATGGCCACAATGATATGTTGATGCCCCCCAATCGAATCTAGGTTACAATCCATAAAATCTACCCCCCACTTGGTGAAGGGACCAATGATGATGACTGGGTGAAGAGGGGTTGGATGCAAGAACATTTTCCAAGTGAACACCTAGCAAGGGTGACACTTCTTGACCGCTTCAACACAATCTTTAAAAATTGACAGCCAAAAATAATCGATTTGCAATATTTTTTGGGTTGTCACAAGTTCTGATAAGTGACCACCACAAGCCCCACTATGAGAGTCATTGAGAACGAACTCATCTTCCTCGTGAGCCAAGAAACGACACAAAATATTATCTACTCCTCGACGATACAAAGTGTCACATATGATAAGGTAAATTTTATCCTGATGAAGTATATGTCGTCGAGCGTCTCTCGACAGATGTTGGGATAGATTCAAGGTTTGGAGATAAATTAGAATGTATCCATACCAGTGACTCTGAAGACAAGATAAGGAAGATATGTTCATCCATGAATGAATCGTCATGAAAAATGTCCTTGTTACACATTATTTTGGTCATTCTAATGATGATATCACAGACATGTGTTCAAGCTCCCAACATGACTTTTTGCCTAAGAAAAACAACTTATTTCCTCCTCTACAAGGTTGTTTTTTAGAAAGGGTCTGTAGGCTGCTCATACTACACAGTGCGGAAATCTATCATTTATGCAGGCTACTCTATGGTTGGCCTGTAGGATTTTCGCAGGTTGCTACATAGGCAGGGTGCAGCGGCATTCCAAAACTAAAAGAGGAAATAGGTTTCACGAAGTTTCTAGAAGGGGAATATTCTAGAATGTGAGGTGGCATCTGTGTGGTTGTGATCCTACTAGTTTCTCTGATTTGGTGGGATCATCCTCATCCTTTTAACCACTTCACCTTCTCCTATATAATCATGGGCTTCTCATGGAAAAGGTTAAGCAAGAAGAAGTAAGATTGAGCAGAGAATTGATGGAAGAATAGGTTGAAGACTGTGTGAAGAATCTTGCTCTTACCGATGCTTGAGGCCTCCATTTATCCATCAAGCTCTTGTGGATTATATTCAAGCAAATTTCGGTGCAAGTGTATGTGTGTGTTGGAACAAAGGACCACTAAAAGGTAATTTGCGACATCAAGGCAATTTGGTTGTATCTTCTACTTTTCATTAATATAATACGATGGCATGTCTCTTTCCGATAAAATGATTAGTGTTTTATTACATGAATCCTTGATCACATGTTTAGGTTGTCATTGAATTCTACTATTGTTGCTTTCACATTGGTTGGTTTGTGTTGCCACATATTTGATTCTACAAGAGCACTAGAGTGAAGCAGGGACAACAAAGACATAAGGAAGCGATTCATAAGGTATGTTATCTATTCCTCTTTGGATAGTAAAATCAATGATTGCAACTTAGGGAAAGCGTCTTGTTCCGTCTCGTTTTGTTTTAGATCCAGGTGGATCTAAGGGGATTAGTTCATGTTAGCATATACCGATTTACCCAATAACAAAATTGGCAACTCTGTTGGGGATTACAACTTGATTGTGATTTTTTGTTGGCCATTTTCTTTTGACCTATTCTTTTTACTTGATATCAATCTCTGAGTCTCTGGGAGACCCATTCACTCTCCCTACGTTTAAAATTCCACCTAGATGTTTTTCCTTTTTCCCCAAATTTCTTGATTTTTCAAACACGTCTGCACTGCACCTCATAGATAGCCTACGGAAACCATTCATTTCCACACCCTGGTGGTTTGTTTCAGCGTGATATTCCTGCATCCTGCATGTTTCTAGCTCGTGAAAATCATCCATTTCCACACTATGTTATAGTTCCCACCTGCGGCGGCATTTGAAAAAAAAAATGGTTTGGGTTTTGGCCTCTACTGTTGTCTAGTTTTTCTTTAGTCAACTGGACAAGGATTTTTAATGCCAGTTCTTGAATTCTTTTGATTGTTTCAGCTTGATCTTGATTGGTTTCATAAATTGAATACCTCTCTTTTGATCTTTTTTCAATCTTTGTTTTTTTTTATTTTTATCAACAAGGATATAATCTCTGGACTTGCGTCTGAGTGCTTGCTCGATCAAAGGTCTTGGTTTGGATTTGGATTTGTGGGTTGGTTACATCTTATGGATTTCTTAATGATCAAAAAAACATTTCTTATTCATATTTGAAGAGACTTTTTCTTATCAATTTTTATTTTTATCTCCATTGAAAGATTGATTTGGGTGTTTGTTGAGTGCTTTATTTTCATTGATTTCTTATCCTTTCTTAGTTACATCTCTGTTTTGGTTTCTCGAAAGGAAAAAAATAAAGTCTTTTTAGTCTTTTAAGCAATCATTTATACAGAAAATATTGGCGTCTGGAACATTGAAAAAGAACAAATAGTGAAATTACATTGTTGATGACTGTTTGGTACTATATTCAAAGAAAAGAATTGTACGTCGTAGTTTGTATTGTTCCAGAAGAATACTTTCTCCCTACTGTAGATAGAATTCATCGAACGAAAGTTTACATCATTCATTTCTATTTGCACATTATTGGGTCAAAGTCTTACACAACATTGGCTTCATTCCCGTCTCCCTCTTGAGTAACAACAACCTTTAATAATATTGCGAAAATCTAAAATTTAACTAGTAACTTTTTCTAGGGTTCTTTTACACCAACATTAGCTAGGATAGAGCTTTGGAATAGGCAGTGAGACACACTCTCCAAAGCACAAAACACACAATAGTATCTTGTGATAGGGAGTGTTCAAATCCAATTGCAACATTTTGTCCTGGGAAGCCCTTCCCACACAAGGGTCAAACCTAAGGTCGCATTGAGATTGGCAGAGTTACTCACCCTGCTTTGTTGKTCTTAGTGTAGAGATTTCACATATTGTGGGGGTCGCTTGAAGGTATACCCACAATGATGAGTGGAATCCTCTCAAGTTGATTTYGGGCTCGATACCCTTCCCTTGCATGTGGATCGGACTGTCAATTGTTTCCCCGGGCATCACTGTTACTTGTGGTAACTTTAGTAGCCTATCTTCTTAGGGTCTTACACAAGGTGACTGTAGAGGGGMAAGTCTCCATGGTACCTAGAATCAACATTGGACAGACTCACTCGGGCTCCTTGGAGGGTATACCCATGATTATGTGTGGGATCTTGCACCAGGGTGTAAGTCTGTTAAGCAGGTCGTCAACGTAACTTTTCTACCCTATCCCAACCCCTTCTTGTCTCGACTTCACGACGTTGGATTTCATCACCAACTAGTGACTTCGGAATAGGAAGGTTTTGTTTGCTTGGTTTTGATTCCTAGATTCTACTAGCAAGTGTTGTTTGTTAACATAGTTGGTCATTGATTTTTTTCGTAGAATTTTCGGTTCAACCAACATAGACCCTCCACGTCGTTCACGTAGGATGCAAGGACTACCTCCGGAATATCCGAAAGTTTCTCAAACCTTGCCTCATAACCCACTGGAGGATTCTCCTCAACAAAGTGAGATCTAGGACCACGTACCTTCACAACTGAAAGGACCGATTCTCTAGAGAGATTTCAAATTTTTTCTGACCCTCTAGAAGCTTTCTGCCTACCTCTTGGATACGAGAGACGTATTCTCTGACTCAATTCGTCTGGAGAAATTGTTATCAACACTTTTGGATTACCTCCTGAAATTGTCACCGGCCTTAACGAAGATCCTTATTTGAACACTGACATAGCTCAGACTCCGACTTCTAGAAGGAACCCTCCTACCTCAGAGACAAGATTTGAAATACCTACCACTTTCGAACCTCTCGAAACATCTTACACATTTACGATACCTTTAGATCACTTTAACAATAGAACGTGCTATTATTTTCCCAGTTCAGAAGCATTTTCATCTGGTTCCAGTTCAACCATCCCTCTTCAGCAGGACCATTCCACGATGGTCCCAAATACTACGATTATTCCCACCAGGAATACGGTGGCTAGCCAAACACCTATTGGCACACCACTTTTATCTAGTCATATCCCATCACTTCCTCTTGGGTATAATGCATTGAATGCTTCTATTCCTATTCCTACCCAAGTTCCATCCAGAACTCCTGGAGTCTTCACTCCTCCTGGGCACAATCTTGTTCCGAGTTTTATTCTGACACTTCCTTAGCCCCCTTCCAAAGGGTATTACCCACCTCTCATTGGCGGACTCGAACCTAGTGGAATTACTCAGTCTTTCACACCTAATTATCATATTCTTGTTGGTAGAAAATTTAACCCTGGGAGGAAATTTCAACCCCCACTTGGAGATCAAACCCCAATGGGGACTCAACCTCCATTCGGAGGACAACCCCCACCCACCCCACCTAATGGAAAGAACATCCCAGCAACTTTAGCCCAGTATTGGAACTTTCTTACCCAGGGTAATACTCAATCAACTGGGGGGAAACAACCTCAAGTCACCTCTTTTATATCTTACCCTGGTATGGGCCAACCTTACCCTGGGACCTCCAATTCCATTTGGGGTTTGAACGTTCCGTCTACTATCCCTTTCCAAGGGAATGTACCTAATCAGCACAACCCCACGAGCTACCTACCACCACACCAACAGTTGAATCTACCTGGATCTTCACATTATATGCAAACTGCTTACGGTCCTACTGGTATACCAACGGGACTTCCTCCCCAAAGTCACCAGTACCCTCACATGAATAGACAGTTACCCTTTTTGGCCACTTTGGACCTCCCTGATCTGTCTAGAATTTTGAATGACCCTATCCGTCACTCTCCTCATTGGCCTGTCATACCAGCCAAACTACCATCTGACATTCCTAATTTTCATGGTAAACCTAGAGAGGACCCGAAAAATCATGTCATGACTTTGCACCTTTGGTGTTCATCCAACTCTTTGATGGATGACTCCATTCGGCTACATCTTTTTCAACGAACTCTCACGGGTTCAGTCGCAAAGTGGTATATAGAGTTACCACAAGGATTCTTCTCTGATTTCAATACCCTAGCTATGGCTTTCCTCACTCACTACCAATTGTCAATCCGTTATGAAACAGGAACCAAGATTTTGAGTTCTTTCAAGCAAAGTAAAGCCACTCATATATCTGATCACATTCATGAGTGGAGACGAAGACGGCGTCTAATCAAACTCGATCTTCTCGATCAGTTATTGGCAGAATGGTTCATGAAATCCCTCGTGAATGACATATCTAAAGACATTTCTATGGGTGGAGTTTTCACCGAAGAACAAGCGATCAGTCGTGCCTAGTATCTTGATCTTGTTTATTCACAAACGGGTACTCTTTACGATCTTCTCCCTGACGCACCTTGTCCTTCTACCACAACCACCTCAACAACCCCAATAGCTTCTCATGTTGTCGATGGTGTGATAGGTACTTTCCATGCCCAACCACAATCTGCATAGGCCTCTCACACCATGCCCAAATCCTATGCTTCTAATGTTCAAACTGCTCCAACGCCCACCCCTCCCACCAGTAAAACTTTAGAAGTGAACATCATTCAATTGACTCCTACCGGTAAGAATAAATCCAAAAAAGGGAAGGGTAGGAATAATGAGGATAAAAATAACAATCCACAACCCAACAAGACCAAGTCACAACCTGATGATGATAAGGATAAATGCAAACCTCGCTATCCTTGCCTTATCTGTGATGATGATCACTACATGAAGGACTGTCCGAGATGTGCTGAGGTCATGAAGTTCCTCCAAGGGACCCCAAAACCTCCTACACCTATCGTCTTGTCTCAACCCTTCCCTTCTCAACAATAGGCTCAATTGGTCAATCATGATCAACCTTATTCCTCCACTACCTCCTATGTACTTATGTGTAACGGTGATTCAAAGAAGAATGACATCACACTTACCACTCGTGCCAAAGATTACTCTTCCTCCAAGGATAAATTTGACAATATGCCACCTCTATTGGTTCAACAATCTCCCTCGACTCCACCTTCCAACGGTCCTCTTCATCTCGAATGACCGAGCCCCGATACATTCCTTCGCCCTCCTCCTAAGGGCATGGTTTGGAATTCTACCTTCAATCCCCATGCATGTGTTGCCCAAAACTACAGTATCATAGAAGATATGGCACAAGCACTGTCTGCATGTCAGTCCTCGAAGTCCTTCAGAGTTGTCCTACACAATGGAAGGCACCGTTGAAAGCTATCGGTGGAATCAACCCCATGGATATGAATTTAATAATGTTTGACTTGGAAGATCACATTCCAAGGTTACCACCTCATCTCGCATTTCAAATATAAGTTTTTTTCACTGACAAGAACATTTGTAGAAAAGTTAATGATGAGGGTGCCTCGACGTGTGTCATATCTATCACCTACTGGAAATCCATTGTCTCTCCTCCCTTAACTGAATCACACAACACTCTCAAAGCCTTTAATGGCTCTGGCATTAAACCCTACGATGTTCTCCCTTCATTGCCTATTATGTTAGAAGGGAAAACGGTCAGCGTTGAAGTTGAGGTCTTTGACGCACCTCTCAATTACAATATTTTACTTGGTCATAGCTAGATCGATTCCATACGTGCAGTCATGTCTACTCTTTTTCATATCGTGCACTTTCCAAATCAGGGAAAATTAGTTACAGTAGACCAACTAGCCTTCTTTAACTTCGATACACGTACCAGCAACGTACCTTTCATTCCAAAGACACCCCCTGGGTACGAGAATGTCGGTGTGGGTCTACTAAAAGATTCCACTCTGATGGGTACATTTCCAATCCCACCACCCAATGTTCCACCTCCTTTGGTTGCCTCAATTAACATGATCTCCACCCCCATCCATGAAACTCACGTGTCTTCTGACCCATGGATAGTACCCACACCTGGTGATTATCTTCGCTACAGTGACCAGATGCCTTTATGTCCAGTTGAATCCGCCTACCAAGCCATTCAATTGGCTGACCCTTATACTCCCTCTCTCAGTGATTCGTCTCCTGATCCATTCCATGTTATTTTTCCCATAGATGAGATGATTATGTCAGTTATGTCGATGGAAGATACCCCTTGGGATGATGGACATCATTGTTCCATTCTCTTCCTCGAATAGCACACCATCGAGAGTTACCAATGGATCTCAACTCCGTCGACCGTTGTCGTTATTTCTTCAGTTCCTGAATCCACACATGATGTGTTATACGAAGGGAACTTAAGAAACATTTCTCCCACCATCCCCCTCAACATATCTATTAAACCTAGATTTTTCGAAAATGTCCACATCAGAGCTTCATGTTCCACCGATGAGGTTGTTACATATAAGTCACATTTTTTAGAATTTTGTGACATATTTGCGCAGAGCTACGAAGAGATGCCATGTATTGACACTGATATTGTTGTACAAAAAATTAAGGCCTACCCAGGCGCTAAACCCGTCCGACGGAGACTCTGCCCGGTCCACCCCCGTAAAGCAGTTGCTATCAAGCTTGAAGTCGAAAAACTTCTTAAAGCCAACTTTATTTATCCAGTGGCTTTGACTGATTGGGTATCCAATCTAGTTCTGGTTAACAAGAAACAAGGTACGATCCATGTCTGTGTTGATTATAGGGATATCAACAAATTTTGTCATAAGGACAACTTTCCTACCCCCTTCGTTGACCAAATCATCGATGATTGCGTCAGAAGTGAAATATTATCTTTGATGGATGGTTTCTCTGGATATAATCAATTCAATATCTTACCCATGGATCAACACAAAACCACTTCCATTTGTCCTTGGGGCACTTTTGCCTACCGGAAACTGCCCTTTGGTTTGAAGAATTTCGGTGCCACGTTTCAACATGCTATGTCTTATGCTTTCCATGATATTAAGCAAATTGTACAACCATATTTAGATGACCTACTAGCACATTCCATGCGCCGTAGTGATCATCCAGCCCACCTCCGAGCCATTTTCCTTCGCTATTGGTTCTATCGTATACGCTTAAACCCACACAAATGTGTATTTTGTGTGCAGTCCAGCCGACTCCTGGGCTTTATTGTGTCATGTTAGGGGATTAGGGTAGATCCTTTGAAGGTCGAGGCAATCCTTAATCTCCCTCCTCCTTCCTCACTTCGCCAACTACAAATTTTGCAAGGGAAGACAAACTTTCTACGTTGCTTTATCCCAAACTACGCTAAGTTAACACTTGGATTTACTCGACTATTAAAGAAAGGCTCTGAGTTTGTATGGGAAACCACTGCCAACAAAGCCTTCGACGCTTTGAAATTGACTTTAACCTGTGCCCCACTACTTTTTCCACCCGATTATAGTCGAGATTATTTCCTTTATCTCGTTGCTTTGGACTCGACCATCGCCATGGTTCTGGTCCAAGAAAATGATTTACATGACGAACATGTCATTTATTATTTGATTCGGAGTCTCACGACTACCAAATCCAAGTACTTACATGTTGAAAAACTGGCCTTGGCAGCTGTTCAAGATGTCCAACGTTTCCATCACTATATTCTATTACGCAAGACCATTGTAATTCGGATTGCAACCCTATGCAACACATTCTTACACGTCAATTTATAGGGGGAAAATACTCCAAATGGATAGTGATTCTCCAGGAGTTTGACTTAGAATTTGAACGTGCTAAGTCCAAGAAATCCTTGGTGTTTGCCGAACTAATATGTGACCTTCCCTCCACTGAGACAGAAAAAGTGGGAGAGGATTCCTTACCTGATAAATCCATTTTTCCGATCCATTCTGATGATCCTTGGTATAGAGATATTATCATTTATCTCCAGAATCAAACTTTTCGGCCAAACCTCTCTAGTACAGATCATCGTCGCATCCTCTATCAAGCCCGTCAATACATCATTCTCAGTGACACTCTTTATCGTAGGGGTGTTGACACTGTCTTACGATGTTGTCTCACCTTTGATGAGGCCAAGAAAGATTTGAATGACTGCCACTCTAGAGCATATGGCGGTCATATGTCCAGGTATGCCACTACCCAAAAGATATTGTGAGTTGGGTACTTCTGGCCTTCTTTATTTAAAGATTGTATAACTACCGTCCAGAAATGCCATGCTTGCCAAACATACAACCATAAGATTTGATCCCATCCCGCTCCTTTACACCCTGTAGTTTCTGTTGTACCTTTCTCTAAATGGGGTATCTATTTCATGACTTGTAACCCTCACTCGGCTGGGGGGCATGGATACATTATCATATTCATGGATTATTTTATGAAATGGGTCAAGGCGATGCCTACATTCGACAATACAGGAAAAATTGTAGCTCTATTCATATTCAATCACATCATAGCATGATTTGGAATCCCACAGTCTATCGTCATTGATCATGGTAGTCACTTTTGAAACTTCATGATGTCTGAACTCACAGAAAATCTGGGTCTTCAACATGAAAACTCAACCCCCTACTACCCACAAGCCAATGGTCAAGTTGAAGCAATCAACAAGGTTCTTATCACCATGCTTCGACGGATTATAGGAATTCACAAAACGAGTTGGCACACGATGTTGTTTTCAGCATTATGGGCTTATCAGACATCCATGAAGTCTTCCATGGGGTTTACACCTTTCCAATTAGTGTATGGATTACAATCTATCTTACTGATTGAATGTGATATCCCATCGTTAAAACTAGTCGTTGAACTTCTTCCAAACACCTCTATTGAAGAAAAACGTTTGTTGTATCGTATGCAATTGGACGAAGCCCATCAAGATGCCACCCTATTTATTGAAACCCAGAAGAAACGCATCAAGGCCCAAAATGAAAAACATGTCAAACCACGTTTTTTCTCTAAGGACGATCTAGTTCTGCTCTATGAACAAGATCGTGATTTTCTACGTGCTGAAAAATTTGAATCTATGTGGCGAGGCCCTTATATCGTCAAACGAGTGTTGGAGAAGGGAACCTATGAGTTGGTAGATTATGATGGCATTCCTTTGAGTGAACCCAGAAATGGGCTTTACTTGAAGAAGTATTATGCTTAGACTATCTTTGCATGAGTGCTTGTATTTTATTGTACCATACTATAGTGTGCTATGTTTGTGTGTTTTTTTTTATTCGGTTTCTATTTTCGACCACTTATCTTGCGTTGTGCTTGGTTTCCAGATGTTGGAGTCTCCGTTACCCTACATTGGTTTCATCGATGGCGCTAGTCGTAGCACTCAGAACCTAGCTTCTGCTGCATGGGCAATCTATGCACCCATGAACAAACTTATCAGTCTACATGGTGTTTGCCTCGGTCGTGCAACCAATAATATAGCAGAGTATAGCACCATCATCGAAATTTTGACTGATGTTATCTCACTTGGGATTCATCGTATGGTTATACGACTTGATTCGTAGCTAGTAGTGCTACAGTTAATTAATGTCTATGTTATTCGAATTCCTACTTTGTTACGGGTATATTTATGAATTTGCCTCTTGGAACATTATTTTTATTATATCGAGTATCAACACATTTGTAGATGTCTAAATACATTAACTGATGCATTATCTAATTATGTGTTAGACAGAAATCTGAGACATTTATAAATCCAATCACACATAACATGTATTATACAAATAAAAATAAGTCGGTAGAAGCCTCATGTCTATATATATATATATATATATATAATGATCAAAAAAAATTTACAAAAAGATTGGTTTTTGTCCGAAGACCAAAATATCAAAAATGAAGCTCATAGCTTCTACAAAAATGGCATCATGGATGTTACTCTTGGTAGCACACTACTGCTCGTGCTACCCTAGGGAGGAATCATCTCAATGAACTAGCCACGCCTACAATATGGTGCTGGAAACGCCTCGGGACCTCGCCAATCGACATATCTGGGATCCATGTAGTCAAACCCTCTAGATTTTGTTTGATTGCTTCATAGTCATCTGCATCCCATCTTGCGACTACCGCTGCCTCCCCTCACCTCTGGACATGGGATGTACCTGGGGGTTGGAATGTCTCTACATCTCTATAGTCAGGATTTTTTTATTAGTCATTAGATTTAAAAACACATAAAAATATTTAATATTTTGAAAAATTTACAAAAACACTATAAAAGAAAAATATATTTTTTACCTAGTTCCCCCCACTGAGAACCCTCAGGTAGCACTAAGTCAGGATCATTGTGGAAATCCATCCTGGCATATTCATAGTCATCGATCATCAGGATCTGGTGCTCTAGTCAATCGAAAAAGGTGTCATTTTATCTAATAATGGGACCTGGCACATGTCGGGACATGAGATCACACCACCGCTTCATCCGTGAATCTCGTGGCGCTGGTATATTCCAATATACCTATAAGAAAAAGTGAGGGACTCTTTCCAGGAAGAAAGATACCAAAATGGATCCATACCCAAACTATTTTAGATCCCCGTTCTTGCTCTTGGTCAACTGGCTCTTCATACTACAAAGAAGCCCATCACACCAGTTGAACACACTAGGTTCCTTGCATTCTATCGCATACTGGAAATAGATCTATAGATCCATGTGTGGAGAAGCACTGCTTTTCATCTATGTGATGGTGAAAAGAATGGTTCTCAAGGTCAGATCATGAACCCCTCTGATAGCCACCTTACCCTTCTGTCGCTTGGCCCCGGGTTCGCAATAGAGTCTAATGTATTCACTCATCGGTAAACCCCCACCTTGACCTCTTGTTAAGGTCATTTGCACCCCATGACGGGATAGCCTTGTCAAGAAGTAGATGTCTTTGATGTCCAAGGAGAGCACATGAACACCCACATGGAATACTTGTTAGTCCACATCCCACATACGGACCAAATACTCCAACAGTCTCAATTGGGCTCTCATGCCCTGGATCTTGAAGAATTTTAATAAACCACACTATTGTAGGGAATTTATGGTGTTGGGATCATTCAAATCCATTGCATCATCATATTTATGCTCTCTTTCTCTCCACTCCAACATCTTTTGAAACAAAATACCTGCATGGAGATGAAGGAAAGAAGTTAACACCTTTAATTATCATAATTTGGAATTCTTTTTGGTCCACCGTATCCTTTTCTTTTGGGTTTTATGCCACTGCAACTGGGCTTTGGTTACAGAGTGGGTTTTCCATAGGTGAACCATTAGGCGCCTGCAAACATCCTTGATTTCTGCAGGCCCCGATATAGGGCACTTGCAACGGCCCCAACATGCGCCTATGGTCCAAAAATTCACCCAAAAATTCATCTTTTAACCAATTAAAATGAATTTTAAACCATTTAAAAGGAAGGAGATGAGGTACTTACTATTTCTACGCAAATCATTCATTGAATGATCGCTCAATATCTCTGCAATCGACCACCGAAATATGAGGTGAAAAGGGGATTTTGGACAAATTTTTTGGTCAAATACAAATGAAATAGTGAAAATGAGTTCTTATCCCTATTTATCTCATTTTTTACTTTTTCTAAATATATTTTATATTATTTGAATATATTTTATCAAAAACCTAATAGTCTCGTGAGTGTTGTTTCTCACAGATGGGCAGACTAGGGTTCCGAACAATGAAGTATGGACAGTTTTTGTGATTCGTTTGTGTTTTTCTTCGCATACACACTTACTTTTTAGGGTTTTTTAGAAAAACCTCGAGCTTAGTCTTCATTCGTTCCCGTGCTTGAAAAACAATGAGAACATAACCGAGTATACTTTTGTCGTATTTTCATACTCGTCATGGTAACACGAAAATAACGAAACTTGCAGCGTAATATTTAAGCTCTTTTCACACTCCTTAAAAATGAAAAGATTGTCGAGCGACCTTGTTCTGTTCATGCTCGTAAAAGTATTTGAATAAAACTTTCGACGGGCAATAGTTTATCACTTTTTTGGTCCTATCGAACTATTTTATGAAAAAGGAACTGAGAGATTTCTCTTTTAAGTGTTTTTTCAGACTCTATAAACATGAAAAACCTTCGAGTTTTCTAACTTTGGAATTATTAAACAAACATCGACAGACCCATATGGGACAGAACCACTCCTTCTTAGGGTTCGTTAAAAATACTCTGAGGGACTCATCCGAAGGATGATCTTACATCAACAAGCATATGTTATCCTCCTCAAGCTTGCGTAAAAATAAAGAGGTACTCACCAGAAATGGTGGGGGGGAATTTGGGAAAGAGATGTGTCTCTATATTTGTGTTAGTGGTAGTAAGCATCGCTCTTGAACATGGCACCCCCTTTATCATTTGAATCCGAGTTGGGAAATCCATTTGCCTCTCGTTTTATTTTATGCAAGTTCATATCTTGGGTCATCTTTAGGTCGATGATGCCAAGCCTAGTGTCATTCCATCTATATGTTCAAGAGAAGTTCAACCAAGCCTTCTATTGAGTCATCCATATACAATTGTCAATTCCTATCATGTCGGCCTTCCTTGTGTCCGCCCCAAATCATATATGTACTTTGCTTTACCCTAAATCTGTTACTTGTTTCGTGTCATTTGATGGGGGATACATCAAGGCCCTCCTGTGACAAGTCTTTTCCTATCAACTTCGGCTCATTATCCAAGAACAAGACTTAGAAACTATTTAGTGCCTTGGAGCCATGCCTCAATGGCAGGTTTCTTCACTCTCGACAATGGATTTACATCATTGATCCCTGATCGAGAGATTCCATCGAGTGTTCGACCTCAACTCATCTATTCACACTCATTGGATTGTACTATCGTACCTTGGGGGTCATTAACATCAATGGTGATTTCCCTCGCACTTGTTAAAAATTTTCATTAGCGATTGGTAATCAAGTGTTTTCTAACCATGTTCAACTTTAACACTTGTAATCACATGGCTAGATTTGTACTAACAGACGACGAGATTAAAGACCCTGGATCTCATCATTTTTTGGTTCAAGTTGAGATGGAGTATTTGTGATTTGAATTGGCACATAGATCCACTTTGTATATTTCGTGGCTATATCTGTGTTTGAGTTTTCAAATACATAGATCCACAGTGTATTCCTAGTGGCTATGCAGAATCTTGATGACATGGATCCACGGTGTAAAATTGGTGGCCATGACTTATCCTTATGATTTCAATCATTTATAGTATGAAGATGGGAATTCCTACTTCGGATATGGTATAGTATTGTGCAGATGCTTGATTGTTTGCAGGTTCCCAATTAGTGCGCTCCTTTTTCCCGACACACACACGCATTTTTACAAAGTATTTCGGTTGTCACAAGTTCCAGCCTCATACTTTGGGGGAATTCTGTTACACATTATTTTGTTCGTTCTAATGATGATATCACATACATGTGTTCAAGCTCCCAACATGACTTTTTTCCTGAGAAAAACAACTTATTTCCTCCTCTACAAGGTTGTTTTTTAGAAAGGGTCTGTAGGCTGCTCATACTACACAGTGTGAAAACCTATCATTTCTGGAGGTTGCTATATGGCTAGCCTGCGGGATTTTTGCAAGCTGCTACATAGGCAGGGTGTGAAGGCGTTCCAAAGATAAAAGAGGAAAGAGGTTTCACAAATTTTCTAGAAGGGGAATCTTCTAGAATGTGAGGTGGCGTCCGTGTGGTTGTGATCCTACTGGTTTCTCTGATTTGGTGGGATCATCCTCATCCTTTTCACCACTTCACCTTCTCCTATATAATCATGGGCTTCTCATGGAAAAGGTTAAGCAAGAAGAAGTAAGATTGAGCATAGAATTGATGTAAGAATAGGTTGAAGACTGTGTGAAGAATCATGCTCTTACCGATGCTTGAGGCCTCCATTTATCCATCAAGCTCTTGTGGATTATCTTCATGTGAATTTCAGAGAAAGTGTATGTGTGTGTTGGAACAAAGGACCACTAAAAGGGAATTTGTGACATCAAGGCAATTTGGTTGTATCTTCTACTTTTCATTAATATAATACGGTGGCATGTCTCTTTCTGATAAAATGATTAGTGTTTTATTACATGACTCCTTGATCACATGTTTAGGTTGTCATTTAATTCTACTATTGTTTCTTTCACATTGGTTGGTTTGTGTTGTCACAGATTCAATTCTACAAGAGCACTGGAGTGAAGCAGGGAACAAAGACATAAGAAAGTGATTCATAAGGTATGTTATATATTCCTCTTTGGATAGTAAACTCAATGATTGCAACTTAGGGAAAGCATCTTGTTCTATCTCATTTTGTTCTAGATACAGGTGGGTCTAGGGGGATTAGTTCATGTCCGCATCTACCGATTTACCCAATAACAGTCCTCATAAATTCAAGGGAAGTTTGATATCAACTCGGCAAAAACAAGCGATTTCTTAGACTTTGCCAAAGCAAAATCGAGATCAAATTCTCGCAAAATAACAATCCACTTATTGTATTTCCCCCCTATTATATGCCTGGTGAGGATGTATTGAAATGGATTGATTTCCACAACTACGATATTTTTGCAAAGAAATATATAATGTCGTAATATTTGAACTGCATGTAAGGTGGCCAAGGCTAGTTTTTCTACATGGGAGTATTTAAGTTCAGGATCAAATAAGTTTCGGCTGAGATAGTAGACAATGTTCTCATGGAGCTCATCATCCTCCTGAACCAGAACCATACCAACCATCCCTTCAGATAAGGCGACATAAAGAAAATAGTCTATATTGTAGTCTGGAGGCTTCAATAGAGGTTTCGATACCAAGGCATTCTTAATAGAATCAAAGGATTATTGGGCTCGCTCATCCCATATAAATGGAGTATCCTTCTCAAAAGATGCATGAAACCCTTAGTTAAATTGGCATAGTTCACTATGAACCAACACAAGAAGTTATCCTTCCCCTGTAAACCTTGTGTTGATACTGAGAAGGGGGTGAATCAGTATCAAGTATAATTTAAAAACATTTTCAACTTATACTTAAACCATTCAATTATATCCAATGATAAATGAACAATAGTATAAGAGTTACACCAATACACCAAAATACACCATGCACAATATATGAGAAATAATCAATAGTTATTGTTCAAGGGAAGTAATGACTTCCAAAGGTAGCTACAGCTTCCAAATATAAAGGGACAGATAAAAATCCAAGAGGAAGATAAAATCCTTCAATATCAATAGAGGGTTGACCTCTCCATCCTTGCCCCTTCCTTCCACCCAAGAATATATGAGAGATAATAAAACTTTACATTAAATCATCACCATCAACCAACCATCACATGGAGCCTGATAATGCTTCCTAAGACTTCTTCAACTTCTGTAATTCTTAAATTCTTGGAATACTCTGATACTATAAATAATATTGCTCAATGTATTCTCTGAAACTCCTCCAAGTTTCACTCCTTGAATCCTCCCCAAAAACAATTTATAGAAATAATGGTAGACTTTATTCAATTATGGTTTATTCAGAAGAGCGAACTTGTACAGAATGCCCCACGCTCAATATTTAACATCAGATTCTGAAACTTGCACACAAGAAAATACATTCCATACCCTTTCAAATGAAATTAGTCCCACTTAATTTGGATTATTGATGAAAAATTTATGACTGTTTTACCTGTAACACTTGTTTATTGACTAGCTTCGAGACTGGTCAAAAACCCTATCTTCCACAGAGTGTATCTCCATAACTATAGAGAATTAAGAGCTGAAAATTTTACCATAGGTAACTTGATATATCTTCTCAATACCATATCAATTTCACCATCTTAATCATTCTATAAAAAAAGTTATAGCGAAAATGGTAAGATGACCTATAAATAACATACCTTAGAACACATCACCAAAAGACTTCATCCTCCCTTGAAATATGGCCTTCTTTTCTTCTGATTTCCTATGAAATTCGACTTGTGTATCAAATGAATGTATAATGATATTTACTTATACCATTTATGTCACTTCATTTTAACATTAGGGTCAACCTGACACTTTCTTATTTTGTAATT
>ML804421.1:114729-126980 GCA_009831015.1 Picea engelmannii
TGAAAATAATTGAAGGCTAACTAATTCTAGCAGAGAACAGGACCCTAATTCCTTCCCAAAGCAGGAACCTTCAGCACCAGTCTCTGATTAGCACACTCATGAAAATAATTGAAGGCCAACTAATTCTAGCAGAGAACAGGACCCTAATTCCTTCCCAAAGCAAGAACCTTCGGCACCAGTCTCTGAGTAGCACACTCATGAAAATAATTGAAGGCTAACTAATTCTAGCAGAGAACAGGATTGCTGACTAGAATGATTAACAGTTACCCAAGCATGAACCACATGAAAACAATGCAACGTTCAGTAAAACAGAGTTTTTAGCAAGACAGAGTTCAGTAGTGTTTCAGCAAAGCAGAATTCATTAAAGTAGTGTTTCAGCAAAATAGAAATTTATCAAGGCATAAACAGAGATCACACTAACACACTATAAAACTAACGGGTGAATCTTGTGAAGAAGGTGGGCCCTCCCTTCTCACAAGATTCCCCTGAAACGAAAAGGCTAGAGAGAAATGCTCAGAACAGTCTTTTATTCATCTATCAATGTATCATATTACAATCTGAAATGAAGTACGTCCTTCTCTGTAAAACTTTCTTAGTACAAAAACGGATCCCCTCGAATGGTGATTTCCTCTTATTTAAAGAGGAAAATCCCTTCGATACAATTGATCAACAAATTACAAGTGTATATCTGGGTCCTATTCTTAGTTAGATCGACTTTCTAAACTAGAATAGGGTCTCCTAGTCTTCCGCAATAGAATGCTATTACGAGTGTTGAGTGAAGTGTTGTTGTTACGGCTGGAGTAACAGCTCTTTTGTTTCTTGTTATTGTATGTTGTTTCGGCATTGCAAATCGCGGGTTGTTTCAGCCACGGGATTTGCACAGCCCGAGATTTGCATTCTGACTGTGTAGTCAATTTGTGTGAGTTGTTGTTCAGCATCGTTGACTATGGACTGTGTAACATCTTTGGTGTTTCAGCATCGTCGACCATTGACTGTGTAACAGCTTCTTCTGTGTTTTAGCATCGTCGACCACAGACTGTGTAACAGCTTCTGTGTTCAGCATCATCAACCACCGACTGTGTAACAGCTTCCTCTGTGTTTCAGCATCGTTGACCATGGACTGTGTAACGGCTTCTTCTGTGTTTCATCCTCGTCAACCATGGACTGTGTAATAGCATCTGTGTTTCAGCATCGTCGACCATGGACTGTGTAACAGCTTCTGAGTTGTTGTTTCAGCATCGTCAACCATGGACTGTGTAACAGCATTTGTGTTTCAGCATCGTCGACCATGGACTGTGTAACAGCTTCTGAGTTGTTGTTTCAGCAACAGGCCTCAATGCTAATCTACAGTTCGAACTGTTTCAGCACTTATAAATTTCTAATCAATGGTTAAGTACGAGAGTGATGTAAAATTATATGCAAAACAGATTAAACATATAGTAAAGAGAAGAGACGTTGCATACCTTTGGAAAGATAGGATAAAGTGATAATATGAGTTTAAATGTGAGTGAACAAGAGTGAAATGGTGGCAAAAAGTATGGGCAAAAAGGTACATTATGTGGTCCTAACACTTGCATGTAGATTATTAACACTTTTCGGTTCTAGATTTTATTCAGTCTTGCTACTACATTTCTCTAGGATGTTTTGCAATATTTTCACATATGAAGGATCACTTAAAATTTTTATGCATGACTGCAAAAAGTATTTGATAGTACTTACTTGTCCCTTGGGTGGCATTCTTTTGGCATTTTGTATTTTGGGGCTTCATGGGCTGGTTGCATAGTGGAAGTTGACGTTGTGTCCACCTTCTGAAATTCTTGTCTGGATTCCTTAAAAGTATCCTTTTCTTTGGGCATGTTGAACTACTTTCTTGGTTTGGTGTTCTTCTTTACCCATTGGTTCTGTGCGGGTTCCTGTTGGACTGCATCATTTCCTGTTTTTGTTCCTCCATGGGTGACTATATTGATGTTTTGTCCATCCTCCATTGCTTCGGCTGAAATCCATTGAACATTCTGATTGTTTTGGTTCCTCTTTTCCTGAATCTTTACTAATAGTGTCAGACATTCCTCTGTCTCGTGATCTGATGCACGACAATACATACAAGTCGCTGGCGACAGTGGGCATTCTCATGCATAATGTCCCAGTTTCTGACAATTGTGACATGTGACTGGTCCTCTGCCATGTCTGAAACCTCCTCTGGCTCGTCCTCCTCCCCGATAGCTTGCTCGGTCCCCTCTTGGTGTGTTGTACTATGGTGCATGATTATACTGTGTGGTATTATACTGGGGTTGCGTCGGGTTGTACTGTGGCTATGCGTTATTGTATGGTTGTTGCACAGTATTGTATTGTTGTTGCACAGTGTTGTATGGAGCTGGGGCTTGATTGAATTGTGGTGTTTCTTACCCAATCATCATTTTGGCTTGTACCCTGTATGTGTCTGATGTTCTTTCCCACATTAGCTCCATAGTTCTATAATCTGTGTCGTCATGCCCCACTGACTTACAAAAGGTGCAATAAGAATTATTTGGAACTATCTGGTACTTCTCCATCATCGTACAGTGATAAGGGTCATGACCTGGTTTATTACATATTTCGCACCATAATCCTCCCTGTGGTAGCGGGTCTGGCATGCATGTTTCCATATACTATGTGAATGTTGGACATTCATTCTTGTGGTGTCCTTTTGTCCTGCATGTGGTGCACCAAACGGCTTTTCGTTTGTCCTTGTTCTTATTCTGGTTCAACTGAAATGTTAGGTTCTTCAAATCCTCCTTCAATTCTTTAGTAGTTGGGTTCGTCTGCTAGTACTGGTTTTCTTCCAACTACAAGGCTACCTGTAGAACCTCGACCTGCGTCTAAAACTTATGTTGTCATAAGGGATATTTTAGGTGTGGGTGTAGTGATTTGACAAACAGGTGTCAGTTTTGCATCTCGGTCATAAGGTATTTTAACTTCCCCTTCAGTCGCTTGAATCTCTGGGAAATCTCCCATACAGACTCTCCTGGTTTCTGTCTTATCTCGATCATCTCATTCATATATTGATCCTCTGAGATCAGCTTCTGGAACTCATTAATTAGTAGCTTCTTAATGTCTGCCAGTTTCTTCGTCATCCCAGGGGCACTGTTCATGTCTAGACTCATGTACCAGACTAGTGTGTGGTCTCTTAGTGTGATCGCTAGTTGTGCAAGTTTGGTATCTTCATCAGTGATTTGTTTTGCATCCTAGATCTTTGCACAAATGAACAAATGCTTATCAGGGTCTTCTATTGCTTCTCCTCGAAATTATGGTAATCTGATAGTGGGATCATGTCCTACCATTCTAAATACTAAACTGCTACCTCCGTCGCATGGTGTAGATCCTTGACTAGTACTGCCTAAACTGGCTCCTCCATTTGTTGCTCCTGTGGTAGATGTACTTCTTGCTGTCAGACTTCCTTTGAACTTTGGTTGTCTAAACGGTGGTGTTCTTTTTGGTGTATTGGTTGCACATGGGTTTATGGGTTCCACACTGACATTAATATGGAAAGGATGTCTATCTTCTCCTCTTGTTCTTGGGCCTCTTGTTTTCCTCTCATAGGTTGCACACAGGATTTCCTCAATCTTCTCCACAGCCTGGATATCCTCTACCTCTTCTTCATCACTTGTCAATCCCTCCCTCATGGCTACGGCTCTCTTCTTGATATTCACCTTATATTGGTAGGGTACTCCGCTACACATCGTTCGTGATGATGCCAATATCCCGTTAAGCTGGTCGTCATCCATCAAGATCGGGTCCAAGGGTTCCTGCTCCTTCTTGCATTTATCCTGACCTTCTTCTATTTCTCCTCTCTCGTTCATTGCCTCCCCCCTTCCCCCATGCATGCAGGTAAGTCTAGCTTTCTAATTCCATTGTCATTACCCCTTTGTTATATAATAGTGTTTTAATAGAAGTATATAATGATCGAATGTACCTTCCATGGGGTCCGCGTAGAAATTCCTACTCAGTTTCACTGTATGACTTCACTGTGTCGATTGAAAACTCTGTGATGAAGCCTGCCACAATACTGTCAAGCCAAAAGTCAACTGCGTAGGTGAATTTGTTGTTCACCTGCTATAACTGTTCAACCTATATTGGGGTCCAATCTAGCTATCGGATCTGGTTTGTCACGTGGTTATCTTTTAGCCTTAGTATCCACTCCTGCAGTAGGTGGGGAAAATCACAGAAAAATACTTGATGTAAATCCGTAAACACGTATTTATCTAGATATTTTTGAGGTGTGATGTTAGGGTTTCTATTATCTTTCTGGGAAAACTCTAGCTCTTTAGTTCTCAACCAGCCTTTGATTTCTACTTTCGTGGGGTTCCATAGTCTCAACATTCCCTTCTAGTGGCTCAGCAGTCTTCTGGTTTCACTCATTCTTTTCTCATGCATTGTATCTCATCTACTTATTCCTCTCTTGTTCCTCTTAACACGGCAACRGAACCATTTATTGGTTTAGCTGAACTGTTCTTTCCTACTACCTGCGTTGTTGACCTAGGGTTCATATCTTTAAAGGTACCAACAAAGCCTAAAACTATCAGCCCTTCTGGTTAACTAGAAGGCAACACAGAACACAGAATGCAYTGTGCAGTCTCACTCGATATAGCTTTAAATGGGTGGCTATAAGACTCATGTGTTTACAGCCTAGGATTGAGTGAGAGAGATGGAATCTATATTCTTAACCATTTATTCTAACTTGTGTTACAACCTATTGTTATTCTCTTTTATATTTTGACCTTCGTGGCATCTTTTCTTGATATCCCAACAGCAATTAACCAAGCAATATAATAACTCATTCATTCATTACACACAGCGTTTAACTACTAAAAATATGACAAATATATGCATGCATTCATCACAATACACAGGTATGACCGTGGTTCACCTCCTCCTGGGCTATGTCCACAAAGATTTGGCTCTTGACTCTCTTATTATGGTAGTTCTGCAATTCTCACGCCGCGCACTTACAACTCTCCTCATATGTGTAAGATCTATATGAGGCGAACTAGATCACACCAGGATCCTCGGCCTGTGATCTAATCCTCAAGATCTACATTTTTTTCTCTTCTCTAGTTCAACCTCTTTACAAAATTATTTCACCTAATCAAAAACATACCATATCAACCTATACAAAGGTAGCAAAAACCGAACCTCTATATGATACATGTGTATCTACATTTATATCTATCAAGATCTTCAGCCATTTACACAAAAACCTTACAAAAACCCTAACCCTATTATTGTTAGGTCTTCCTTCTTTGCATGCGTACTTTGATTCCTTCCAGTTGTCACCTCCTTCTTGCATGCGCACATGCTTTGCTTCTTACCAATTGTCACTTTTTTCTTGCATACTTTCTTTCCCATGATTGCTCTTCCAGTTGTCATTCTTCTTGTGCACGCTTTCTTTCCCAATTCAGCCTGCTTCCAACATGATAGTAATGACATCTCTCAAATACTAATCAAAGGTGAGTGGAGTGATATACTCTCTTGTGAGAGTGAGCAGTGAGATCATTGAGATAAGCTTCAACAATATGTTTGAGATCATGAAAAGCAAAGGGCATGGCATGTTGGAAGGTTGCTCAAGCGTTTTTAAGGCCGAAAGGAATTTTTCAGTATGAAAAAGTACCCCAAGGACAAATAAACGTCATCTTATGTTGATCCTCGGGTTTGATTTGAATTTGATTATACCTTGAAAACCCATCCATAAAAGAAAAGACTTCACTTCCTGCACACTCGTCAAGAATATGGTCAATGAAAGGAGTCGGGAAGTTATCTTTAAGACAAGCCTTGTTCAAGTCTCGAAAATCCATACATACGTGGATGGTTCCTTGTTTTTTATTCATAATAATGGGGTTGGACACCCATTAGATCAACGGAACTGAGTAGATGAAACCGGCATTAAGTAGCTTCTCTACCTCTACCTTAATAGTGGGGGCCTTCCTAGGATTAACATCTCTAAGATGTTGTCGAACAGGTCTATCATTCGGATAATTCTTGATATCATGTTTAACAATGTTGGGTTCGATACCTGGCATGTCTTCATATGACCAAGTGAATACATCATGAAATTCTTTGAAGAGATCGGTGTAGATCTCAATTTCTCAAGGCGACCAATCTACACCAATATATACATTCTCAATTTTTCTAGGAACTCGAGAGATGTCGATCATGACGGTAGGAGAAATATTCACCATATTTCCTTCAGCATAAATACCATGCGTATCTAGTGGAACCACAGCGTGACCGACCATCTCACTCAAGGTAGATCTAAATTCATCTTGTTCGATCCTAACAAGCTCTAGGAGGAAATAGGAGCGATGGTGCATATTTTCCCAAGGCTTATCAGGACCATACATGGCCTCTAATATGGCTTCATCTGAGGGTAAAGTATTGTCAAGGATATCATGTGAACAAGAATATTGGACAGCCCATACAGGCTCGAGAATAGGATCTTCCTCGTTCGTCTGTGAGGAGAAAGGATTTGGGTCAGCAGTAGTGTTAAGAACATATTGATACGCAATTTCTATTGTTGACGGTGGCATTTCCATCCCAATGTGTGACTGACCTTCAAACGACATATTCGGGGAAGGTAGGGTCCAAGGGTCACTGAAATATGAAGTATGGAAATGAACAAACCTCATCGACAATGAAGACTCACTGGAAATGGCATGAATGTGATAAATTGGTGCCATGAAATCAAAGGTACCATGAGAGAGGAATACATTCTGACACTAACTTCCTCAGTTGTCGGTTGAGAATTGTCGATCACAAGGACCAAAGGTCAACTCATGCACTAGGACTAGCATGCGCAAAGGACAATTGATAAATCGTCATTATTTTTCGTTTGTGAGGAAAACATAAAGCACGAAAAACGGGAGACACAACTATTGTCATGGCATAAGTCCAATTATTCCCTAGTAGTAAATTATAGTCGAGAGGTGCATCAGCTACCTCTACATCAACCTCCACTGCCTTTCCACCTAATTGGAACGGAAAAGTGGGAAGAATTCCAAGGGGTTGTAACAATCGCCCATCAAAAGCAGTCAAAATAGTCATAGATTGAGATAGAGTTGGAGAGCCAATGGCTTTCCAATAGGTTAGGAACATCACACATGTTGCATCACCTTCATCAATCATAGTGCGTTTGATGGTAATCTTCATGTACTCCACATGGATTTGAAAGGCCACGTGGTAAGGTAAGTGAGGCTTAACATATGTGACATAAAACTTAATAACTTTCAATCCACACGGGTCTATAGCTCCTAGAGAAGATAACAAGGCACTCCTCTATGAAGGACATTTCTGGAGCACCTACAAAACTGACATCGCACAAGGGGTTTGACCTAGATCTTCGACGATCGAATAATTTTGGGCAATTGTGGCATTAGGATTGTGGGCAAAGAGTTTCAATATTCCTTTCGAAATACGAGGTGGAGGTTCCGGATTTTCTATCTGCAAGGGTGTTTCCGGAGGGGGAGGAGACTCTGGACCTAAAACATTATGTGAAGAACCATAATCACAAGATCGATTGGCTAAATGAATCTGAGACTTTACCATATTGACACATAGATGGCCACCTTCATGTGTCGAGGGGTTTTGACCCCCACTTGACGCATTTTCGGTGTTAGAGGCCCTCGAGGCTATGTGTTTATTATGTGGAATCCATTGGTCGGCACTACGGGTGGTTGTGATAAGATCCTCAAGGCCTCCTTGATTTTGGGGCATAGGTGAGTAAGGTGATCATCTTTACAAAGTTTACAAGGAAACTTCACCTTCCATTTTTCTTTCTTTCCCTCACCAGCATTATTATTCGATCTATCATTGTTAGTGTTGTCCTTGGATTTGTTATTATTTCTCCCACCCTTACGATTATTACCTAATCCTTTCTTTCTATTCCCTCTTGGTTGTTGGTTACCATTTGGGTTGGTCGACGAGTGTACAAAATACACATATGTCAATTGATTAGGAGTGGAGGATGAAGCCAAAGCTTGTCCTATTACAAGTTGGCTTAGAGACAAATCTTTCAACTGGTTTGTCACCAAATATGTAGGCTTAGCATTTGTGGAGCCTATGATGCCATCAGCATGAGGCCCAAGATTTTCTCTAGGGTCATAGTTTGACCGCAGTGTGTCAGGAAGAATTTAATACAACATCCCAAATTGAGCATATATGAGGTCCAATTGTTGGGCTTTGAAGATAACTTATTCCTCAGATGTTACTCTGGATGTAGATACATCCTTCGAAATATAATGCAATAAGGACTTAAGGAACCAACAGAAACTCTAGAGGAATGTAGGATTTGATCAACCTCTTTCGTGTTAGACAATTGGCTTAGGTTGATGGACAATTGGTATCAGAGTCGGTTCCTTCAGGAAATAGTTTAACCACTGAAAGGAGATCATGGATCATTCTGAGAATGGAGTACCAATGTTTAATGGTCAGAATGTTTTAAAGTATGATATGTGGAGTAGAAGGACGAAAGTATTTTTACAAGAACAGGGACATTATATTGGATATCATTTGTTACAGGATATGATAGTTCAAAAAGGAAAAAGACTGCAACCAAGAAGGAATTGAATAAGAATAAAAAAATAGCAATGGATTTCATCTGGGAAGGATTACCTAATTCGGTAAGAGAAAAGGTTGGTAAATGTTTATCAGCCAAAGAACTTTGGGATAAGTTACATAATGTCTATTCTTCACCCATCACAGAATTAGAAAATTCCAAAGAAGATGCATGTACAGAACAAGAATAAATGTGTGCATCATGTCAAACAGAATCAGAAGAGGAAGAGTATGAAGAAGCAAAAGTTGATTACAAAGAAACATTGATCAGTGCAATTGAATATCTAAAGAAATAAAGAGAATAAAACAAGTCATCCAAGAAATAATTGATGAAGCAAAAGGAAAGTGTTCAAGGTTATGAAAAAGATCAATAGATCATCAAGAATTTAAGATATCAACTAGAAGAGGCCAGAAGAATTGAAGAAACTCTAGAATATCAAAAGAAATGTTTAGAAGCCAACATAGTAGCACAGAAGGAAGAAGCGGAAAAGAGAGAAAATATATTGATAGATCATCTCAAGGAAAGAATCGGTGACTTAAACCAACTTAAGGAAGAGTTTGGTCAAGAAGAGAGAAGACTCGAAGAAGAAATAATTACATTGAAAATCCAACATGAAGAAGCAAAGAGAACAGAAGAGGTCATGAAGTCTCAGATAATGAAGAAAGAAGGAGAGGTTGAGAATCTTGAAGAAGTTGTCACACTAAGAGTCAAAATCATCAAGCCCAACAAGAACGTTGAAGAGAAAGAAACACCCACATCAATTGTAGAGAATGAAGAGAAGCACTCTAGGTTGCTAGAAAACAAGAATGAAGAAAATAAAAAGAGTTATGCAAAAGTACTCAAAGGAAGGAATCGTGGTCAACCAGTATCTAAGAAAACTAATAAAGATACATCTTCAAGAAGACCATCCATGTTCAAGCCACAAAGAAGCTTCAATCATGATCATGATCAGTCAAGGCAGAAATTCATAAGGACTACACCACAAAGAAGATCATTCACTCCCAGGAATGCAAATTTCTTTTATGGTCATTGTTTTTATTTTACTAACTTTGGATATAAGGTTGCAAATTGCAGGGATTATAAAAGAAATGTTCTAACAAGAAATGCCTATGTGGCCCCACGTAACATTGAATGTTACAAATGTCATAACTATGGACACATAGCTTGTGATTGTAGAAGCATGATCGATACTTCCATGAAAGAGAACATTGACATCATATATAAGAAAGTATGGATAAGAAAACGGGAAGAACAGGTGAACAAATACTAGGTCCCAGAGATCGCAAGATTGGCAATAAAACGAGATGAAGAAAGATCTACAAAGAAAAAGAAGGATTCAAATATAGAAAGGTTTGGAAAATAAATGAAAGAAAAGAAGTATGGGTAAATAAGGAATAGGTTCAAGAGATTGTACTTTCAGGTATTGTAGTGAAAGATGAATCCACAGACAGAAAGAAAGAAGTCGGAGCTCAAAGAGATGGTGAATCTACCAATGAATATGATGATGAATACACTTTAGAGAAGGAATTGTTATGATCCATCTAGCTTAGAGACTCCTAGTTAATATGAATATTAGACAGGGGGAGTCTATGCGATAGTTGTGACAGACCAAAGAACCATCCTTCGAGCAACTTGCAGATTTTGAGTAGATAGATCCAGAGCAACCAGTTAGCAGAAATACAGTTTGATAGATTAATCAATTGTGCAACAGAGTCCTGGATAGTATGGACAGAGATGGATTCGTAACAACACTTAGCAGGTTTGGATAGATATATGATAGTGGACTAGATCATGGATTCATAGATTGGTTCAGAGATTGGTTCAGAGACAAAGATCATTATCATAATGGATGATGATTACAGAGGAAATGGCTTGAACAATGTTAATCGATTCCAAATTGGCAGATATTTTTTGGACACATGCAGTGCATACAACAATTCACATTCAAAACAGAGTAATGCTCAGAAACAACAATGACAAAACTCCCTATGAACTATGGAAAGGAAGTGCAGACAACAACCTTTACATCAAGGTAAATCAAGGTAGTATTTTATTAATTAAAAATTATGTTGATGATATTGTTTTTGGAAGTACTAATGACAGGTTAAGCCAAAAAATTTCAAAGGATATGCAGAATGAATTTGAAATGTCATTACTTGGAGAATTATCCTTCTTTCTGGGTCTTCAGATATGTCAAAGCAACCAAGGAATTTTTATTTCTCAAACTAAGCATATCAAAGAAATGCTAAAGAGGTTCGGAATGGAAGATTGCAAACTAATTACCACTCCTGTGTAAACCAGTTGCAAGTTGGGAAAATATGATGATTCAAAGTATACAAACTAGATGAAATATAGGTCAATGATTGGTAGCTCACTATATGTGACAACATCCAGACCAGGTGTAATGGAGGCAGTTGGATAGGTGGCACAATTTCAAGAAGCACCAAAGGAATAGCATGTATTAGCAGTGAAAATGATTTTCAGATATCTCAAAGGAACATAAGAGTTTGGATTATGGTATCCAAAAGGAAAGGATCTATCACTTATTGCCTACACAGATGCAAATTGGGAAGGTTGCATTAATGACTAAAAAATCACCAGTGGAGCAGCGTTCTACTTGGGTGAGTGTTTAGTATCATGGTTAATAAAGAAACAATCAGTAGTATCCTTATCTACAGCCGAGGCAAAGTATATTGCAGCAGCAGCATGTTGTACACAGGTTCTATGGATGAAACAAACTCTTACATATATACAGGTTGAGTATGATGATCCCATTCCAATCTATTGTGATAATACAAGCGCCATCAGTATCTCAAAGAACCCGGTGATGCACTCCAAAATGAAGCACATTCCAATCAAGTATCACTTTATACGGGAACAAGTTGTAGAGAAGAACATCAAAGTTGAATATTTGGGCACAAAAGAACAAGTGGCAGACATCTTTACAAAACCACTTCCAAGAGAAGCCTTTAAGTATCTTCGCTAGAGACTCTGAGTAATTTCTACTCCAAAATGAATGATTTTGAAAGATTATCTTATGTGTCTTAGATTTACACGAGGAAGAACAATAAATATGACATTTTAGGTTGGGATATCAGTTTCAAAAAGAGTTCATTCAAGGGGAGCATACTCGGATGGAAAGATACCTTTGTCATTGAGGACAAAGGGGGAGATATTTATCATATGCAAAGGTAAATGCTTGGAGAAAGAGCACAAATCCATGGTTCCAGGGGGAGCGATGGTCCCAAGGGGGAGCATGAGTGATATGACTTCAGTATTGCATCAAATTGTTGCCACCAATGCCAAAGGGGGAGATTGTTGATTATTTGGGTTGGTTGTCATTGATGTCAACCCTTAAAGAAATTCTGGTAGCACAACGGTTTGGGTAATGGACCCAAGTTTGTTTGATGGATAATGGTATGAGTTTTGATATATTTTCAGGTAATACTATTCCAGATGGATAGTACATGTCATTCCATTTCTGGTGGTATGTGGAACGTCACATAACTCCTCACTGTTAGAGTGTTATGGCCACGTGAAGTTGGAGAAAGGTTTGGGTAATGGACTCAAGTTTGTTTGATGGATAATGGTATGAGTTTTGATATATTTGTAGGAAATAATATTCTATATGGATAGTAGATTTAATTCCATTTCCGATGGTATGTGG
>ML804421.1:133171-147640 GCA_009831015.1 Picea engelmannii
GGGGGTAAATACCTCCCACAACTACCATAATATTAACACAGTGTGTAGTATTTTGTGTACAATGTTCATATCCATACAAAAAATATTTTGTGTGGGGCATTCTCTACAAGTTCTCTCTCTAGAATAAGCCAGAATTCAACAAGGTATGCCATTTTTGCTATAACTCCTTTTCTGAGAGGTTCCAAGTAATGATACCTCGAGGAATTGCATAAAACACAATGAAGAACATTGTGTACTATTTTCAAATCTTTATTCATTACAGGTACATAGTTATGATTATTGCAAGTTAGGGTTTTTGACTAATCCAAAATTAGTTATGTGAGACTAAAGTAAAGTTTGATGAAAATGTCAGTCTCTTGTTGTTAAAGTTAAGAAAGGTTTGCAGGTATGTGATCATATACACCATGTCTATTACAGAGTTACAAATCAGATTTGGATGATGAAATTGATGAGGGATTTTGGTTGAGTTACATGTTGGATACATGGTTGAGACAAGTAGTTTATGAGTTGGCACATACATGAGGTATATATTTGATGATGTTGGTACATCTTGATGAGTCATAGTTTATGTGTATTTGATACATGATTGGTACATACTTGATACATGGTTGGAGGAACTTGCTAGTAGTATTTTTGACACATGGTTTATGGATGATGTAGCATACTTGTATTGGTATATTATTAGAAGCACATATTGATCTTGGTGATGATTATGAGTTGTTGTGTTATTCTTGGTTGATGCACATCTTTGAGATTTTTCTTGGTGATTGATCTTGGTGAGTATATCTGATTTGGTTGATAAGATTGATGAGACAGGTTGTTGTGATAGGTTGTTTGGACAACTTCTTGTAACAGGTTATTCGTACAGGTTTGGTGCATGCTTGATGCACTTGTTCATGGTACATGTTGAGGTACAGGTTGGTGCATGGTTTATGCACTTGTTTATGGTACAAGTTAATTATAGGTTGAGGTATAGGTTGGTGCATGGTTGATGCACTTGTTTATGGTACAAGTTGATTACAGGTTGTTTGGTACAAGTTGGTGCATGGCTGATGCACTTGTTTATGGTACAGGTTGATTATGGGTTGAGGTACATGTTGATGCATGGTTGATGCACGGTTCAGGTTATTGGTACAGTTTGTTTGGTGTAGGTTGATTGGTATAGGTTTACATCAGTATATCTCACAGTGATAATGTGACACTGGTTCCATCATTCTACTTATACATCAGGGCGGTTGGACGAGGCAAGGACAGGTGGTTGTAGCCACCTTCCGATTGTATTCGGAGAACATAGGGGGTCGTAGCCTCCTTCTAGTTGTAGCCAGAGAATTGGGGAGTTGGAGATTCCCTCAGGTTGTAGCCAGAGAATTGGGGAGTTGGAGCTTCCCTCAGGTTGTAGCCTGAGAAATTAGGGGGTTGGAGCCTCCTTCCATTGTAGCTAGAAAACAAAGGAAGTTGGTGCTTCCAATGAATGTAATTATTAAATACATATAAGAAAAAGCATTATGTGGTTTTCTCCCACTTTGGGTTTCCACGTAAAAACATTGGTGTACTGTGTATGTGTATGATTGCTCATTTCTTCATTGTTTATTTACTCTGCAACTATTGGATGATAATGCTACATTGATATAGCACTTTCATTTGTGGTTAAAAAGGATTGAATTACTCTATTATTATTTCAACCCCCCCCCCCCCCCCCTCTTAGTAATCCAACATTTTGTCTATGCCACTCTTGGATATGGTCTGAGATATGCGTGGATTTATCTTGGTGGAGGGCCGAAAAAATTTCTATGTTGGAATCGTAATGAATCAGCAACTAGTAGTGGTTGAGAAAGGTGAAAATCATCTGTTATCACATAGAATTGCTTGGGTCAAAAAAGTCTTTAGGTTTTTTTATTTTTAGTCATTAGTGTTGTTTTAAATTTTTGGCTTTGTCTTTTTCCTATAGTCATTTTTGGGTTTTGACATAAATAAACTAAAGAGTAGTGTTGAGGTTGGTCTATAATCCTTTGGTTACATCTTGATCATCATGATAAGTTGGACAAGCCATCATCTTTAGTATATTTTATGCCTCCACTACCACCCTGACATGTCACCTCTTACATCATGTACGCAGACGCCTCCATTTTGTCCCTTTACCCATTAGAATGTAAAATCATGTTTCAATTTGTACACTTCCAACTCATTAGAGAATTCATAGCACATCCAAAGTAAATTATGCTTTCATTACCATCATTTCGCTCATGATTCTTGTCAGCAAAGATCTCCTTGTTTTCAACACTTATATTTTTAAAATATAACCTGAGGATTTCATCATAAAAGCTTCTAACTGTTTTCTCCAAGTTTTCAAATCACTTCTAGCTCAGCGCTACAAATATTGGAGCTTTCAGACGGGCGCTACAGAAATTGCTACGAACTAACTGGAGAAAGTGAGTTGGAGGTTAGACCATCTGCAAACAAACTTGTTCAAGCTCAAGGATATAAGTCTTCAAGTCACAGCCACCAGGTACTCCATGAGTGTTTTTAGCTAAATTGGAGGATAGGAAAGGATTTTTTTTGTTATTTCTTCTCTTGGGCGTTGCGAACTAGTGATCTGTGTTGCAAACTTTCCCAATTTCCTTGTTAACATGTTTCTCAGCCCAAACAATTGCATGATATCTAAGCCTTATTTATCAAAGATTTAAACAAACCTTTGTTTCATGCTACATTTCATATCTCATGTCCAATTGATTCTACTTATTAACTTAGTGATGTAAACCCCCTATTCTGGTGCTGCAAACTCTGTGCAGTAACTTGGCGCTACAAATCCCCTGTCCCATAAGCTTTTATACAGCCTTTTTCCATCAGATTCTCAGTTTTAATTTTAATTCTATCTAGTCTGAGATTTAAAAGTTGTTTGCTTCTGAATTCATTGTGAATTTTTGCAAGAGGATAGTGAAATGATGAACAAGACCTTTTTACAACAAGTTGTTTCCTTATACATTCATGATTCTATGTAGTCTTCCTTCATCTCCCTAACTATAAGCTATGTTTTCTTATGCTTGGAGGTAAAATAGGTTGATAAACATATTAATCCTTATATAGAGCCAGCCCTTTGAGAGAGATCATACATCAAAACCATAGTCCTTTGTTTTTCATGTTTTTCCTCTTGCATCATTAAAAATGGTGGTAAAAGTTTCTTCAGATGACATCAATGGATACTCCATAGAAAAAGAAGGCTCACAAGGGAGGGGTCATTGTGAGGATTGAACCCTGTGAAATGCAATTGTTTTTTGTTGAACCCATGATAAGGGAAGTCTTCCAAAGAGTGGGATGTTTTAGTTTTTGTCAAAAAATGCAAAGGGGGCACCTTGAGGTGGCTAGGGAATTTTCTTTGAATTTTGATGGAACCAAAACCAAAGTTGGGACACTTGAACTTGAGGTATCTGAAGTGACCATATCAACATCTATTGAAATACTTAATACTAGTAAAAGGTGGTTTAAATCCATGAATCTAAATGCAACCTTCTCCAAAGAATTCCTCAAGCCAAAATATCAAGGAGATAATATATCAAAAGGAGTGACCAGGAGACACATGATTGAAGGTTTTGATAAGATGCTAAGGGTAATCCAAAGATGTTTTACCTGTGAAGGCAGATTCAACATGATTTATCAATACCACATAAGACTTCTACTGCACTTCACAAACAAAGATATTATGAATCTTCCTTTCTATTTGATTAGGAGTATTGGAAAAATGGTTGAAAGAGTACAGGCTAAGTCCAAGGCATTTGATACAAGTGTTTTTCATTCAGGGCTAATTAAAATTATTGTGATGGAGGAATTAAAGAAGAAAAACATTGACTCGGAGAAATTCATTGCCTCTTCACACTTTCAATTGAATGTTGCTCCTACAATCCAAGGTACAAAGCCCTCTTCTAGCTGATAGTATTGTACACACAGAGACCAGCAAGAAGAGGAAGAGCAAAGGTATTATTAAAACAAATGAAAAAACTAAGGAACAAGAAGGAGAAAGGGGATCGCATTACTCTCCACAAAGGGAGGTTTCACCCAAACCAGCTCCAGAGTTAGCAGAAACTCCATCAACTAAAGCCACAAGCCCAAAAGGAAGGAAGTTACTTTTCCCTTCACCATATGTTGCAGTTAAAGCTAAGGTTAGGAGACCTTTCACTAGATCATCAACAAAGAAGGAAAGTATTGAAAAAGAAGACATAGGGGAAGCTCCCATCAAGAGAAAAGGTAAAGGTAAAATTGTACTTATTGAGAAGCACATTGAGGTTATAGACATAACCACTCCTCTAGAGAACCCTACCTTTAAAAGGATGAACAGATAGCTTAAAGAGGCCAGAACTAAAATTTCTAATTTGAAAGGAGAAGGGTTGGTTGAAAGGAAAAAGTCGAATGATCTTATGGATATGTATCTGGAAACTATTGAAAGGCCGGGTTTGTAGAAAAAAGGTTTCTCCCTCTCCATAGGAAACTTAAGAATTTATATAGACAAAATAGATATTTACAAGCTCATATCAGAAAACTTAAACTAGACCTACAACATTTTAAGGATGAACTATCCAAGAGGAATTTGGATGTGTTAGCCTAGGTAGCCACAAGGAGGAGTTCTAGGCTCAGAAAGTAATGGATGAAATGTCTTAAACAATTTTAGTTTTGCAAAATGCTTGTTACTTGAATATTTTAGATTTTGGTGAGGTATGATGCCTATGATCAAGTTTTCCACTCATACACCAGATAATGAGTTTTTACATGCATATCTAGATCTAAAGATGGTTTTTTGGGTGTTTTGGTCTTCTACTAGACGTATTCAACAGCTACAGGAAAGTTCGCGGCACCTGGCACTGAGAACTAGTTTCTACAGTCATGCTCTACGAACTTTGATGTGAACTTTGTTGTGAATTGGCTGATACAGTTAGCGCTACAGAAATATGTTGTGAACTTATGTTTTAGAGATTTCAATAGGATCAGTGATTGCCAGATGGCTAAAGAAGCATGGGATAGCTGCTTGGGGGTTAGTTTAAAGTTGGAGGGACACCTGAAAAGAAGAAGAATGCACTCAAGGGACACTTCGTCATGCATATTAAAGATGTTAGGATAGTTGCCAGCATTAGCCTAATTTGTAGTAGTTTGTTATTTTTTATTTGTACAGTTGTTATTAATTCAATTTCTGGTGTGAGAATCCTATGCTAGAGGATGGAATTCGCATTGTAATGATATCATTCACTATCTAGGATATAAGATAGGCATTATAAGTCATTGTAGAGATTCATATGGTTTATGTAAGACTCTTTTGGTGATATACAAATGCAACAGAACCAACTCTAGATTTTATGTATCATACTTGATGATTTTTTGTCTAATAGAAATTAGTTTTCCTTCCTGCCATCTTGTTTCTCTCTCACTCTGAAATTCACTGTCATTGAATGATTCAAATGATGTTTTGTAGTTGTATTAAAATGGAGGTTTGATTGTGATGTTGTTATAGTTGTTCTCATATTTTAAAGCTTTGATTAAAGAAGTTCTTGTGTCTAAAGTGTTTCCTTCATTTGTCTACTAGTAATGCTTGATGCTAATATTAGACTTATTTCATTTTTCTAACTAAAGTCTTCCTTCTATCCATATTACTTTTTAAAACCATGATCCAAGTTAGACAAGACCTCTTTTGTTGATACATCCTATCTAGATTTTCCTGTGATTTACATTGTTGGACTAAGTTTTACCCATTTGACACTTTATCTTAAAAATTACCTTACAAACCTATTGATGGGTATTGTGCTTGCACTTTAGCAGTCAAAGTGTAACTTTCAGTGCTAACATTCTTGGCGTTGTTTCCGGGGAACAGATTGAAAACATTTCCCTGGGATTGAATGACAAAGAAATATTGATTCTAAGGGTGCATAGTAATCAGTACATTAAAGACTGGAGTTTGCACCGGGCAACTCCATTGTTTCAGTTGTGTCTCCTAAAGGCAGACACACGAGGTCTACCCCACATTTACCTCTGGATACACCTAAAGCTAGCCCAGAGAAGATCATTAAGAAAGGAAAATATTCTCAAGAAGGATTTTCACCTGTTGTTTCAGGTACTACTGGAAATTTTCCTAATTCTACTTTTAAAACACCAATAGTTGTATCCAATGCTCCTCTTTTACCTTTTGTTGAAACTCCTAGAAATTTAAATCTTGAAGATTTCCTTGTAGAATGTTCATCTTTTTCTCCCCAATTAAAATAAGAAAGTTTTGAAAGTTTTTAAGTGCTTGCCTCACCTGATGTTGTAAGTTGGTTCAGACTTGAGAGCTTAGAGGATTTTCCTACCCTAGTTTCTCCTTTTCCTCCCTCTCTTAAACTTGTTGTGACCAAAGAAGAAGGAACCTCAGTTCCCTTGGAATTTTCACCATCCTCTTCAAAGACTCAACCTCTCCTTATTAAAACTAAAACTTCCCCATCCTATACTCCTCCTTCTTCCAAGCTACACATCATCCAGACCGTAGTTGTACCAATCAAGACCCAGTCTCCTCCTAATTCTCTTAGAAATTATAATCCTCCTCTTCATAATCCCATGGCAAGTGCAAACCTTCCTATAAATAGGATAGATACCATAGTGGTTGCTAGGTATGCTCCTCTTGTGTTGCCTCAGCCTATGCATGCTCTCCCAGCTGTATACTATCTAAATTACATGCCCAAGTTTACAGGAGAAGAGGACATAACTACAGAGGATCAGCTTGCATCTTTTTATAGATATGTTGACAATCTTAATATTGAAAATGAGGATGTTTGGATGAGAGTTTTTGTACAAAGCCTTGATGGTGAGGCTAGAAAATGGTTAGGGCTTTAACTCCTGGATAAATTGTTGGAATTGAAGATTTGGATGATGCCTTTCTAAGGCATTGGGGTGATAAGAAATATTTATTATATTATATTACAGAGTTTGGGTCACTCAAGAGAAAAGAAGGGGAATTTGTTTCAGATTTTTCAAAGATATTTAATAAAATGTACAATAAAATCCCCAAAGAAATTAAACCTACTGAAATCTCTTCCAAGATAACCTATGCCGGTGATTTTGACAATGAATTTTTCCTCATGTTGAGAGAAAGGAGATCTACCTCATTAGCTCATATGAAAGATGTATCCTTGGAGGTAGAACCAAACATATTGGTAGTTGATAAGCTTAGAGGAAAATTTGATAGAGATAGGAGAAAAAATAAGGTTGAAGCTTCAACCTATGATTCTTCTAGTGTTAACCCTCGGGTAGGTGAACTAACAAAGCTGGTTAAATCACTTTCTGCTGAAATGGAAAAAATGAAACTTGAGGGAAGACAAAATAACAGAAACACACAAGATACTGGTAATAGAGGAAATTTCAGAAGACAAAATAATTCCTCTGAGATACTTCAAATATATCAGAGAAATACGAATGACCAAAAAGTTCAGACTCCTCTTCAAAATAACATGGTTGATGATGAAGTAGGAGAGGATGAAGAAACAGATCTAGAAATTCAATGTTTGGGTGATACCTCCACATCTCCTCATCTAACTCAGTATGCATATGAAGAGTCTCTTATGGACAGTCAGTTGAATGAATTGAGTAAAGGGGAGAAAACTAATGAAAACAAAAATAAATACAACTTGAGATCAAAAAAGAAGGATGGAAAACCTAGTACATCTGATCAACCCAAGAAAACAGAAAATTATGCTAAATTTATGGCTTTTAGCAGCAAGGAAAAAGAGGAACAAAACCATCAAACAGTGATTAAGGCCCTTGTTCCAAAGATTAAGGAGATTCTGAAATCTCCATCTTCTTTCAATTTTGAGAATGAAATTCAAAAGATCAAAATTCCAATCCCATTTTTAGAACTGATTAAAAATGAAAAATTTAAGAGGTACCTTTCTAAGATGATGCAACCTAAATCGTCCTTCAATTCCACAGACTTGGTGAAATTACAAGATGAAAAACCAGCAGTCATATTGGGACCTTTGGTAGAAGATAGGGATGACTCTTCTCCTCCCTTTTACACATCATTGAATATTCATGATAAATTTTTGCACAACTGCTTGATGGACTTAGGTGCATCTCATAACCTTCTGCCTAAAACTGTCATTGTTGATTTAGGTCTATAAAGTACTAAAACCTATCATGACCTATACTCCTTTGACTCCAAGAAAGTGAAATGCCTTGGAGTGATTAAAGACCTGGTTGTTACTCTGTTTCAACTACCCATGAAGAATGTGGTCATGGATATTGTAGTGGTTGATGTCCCCCCCTAAGTTTGGGATGTTATTGTCACGATCTTGGATTAAGAGACTAGGGGGGACATTGCATATGGATCTTTCATATGCCACTATTCTTGTGTTTGGAGGAGAGAACAGAAGGCTTTACATGGAAGCACAACTAGCTTACATCATCAGTGATGAATCTAATCCTACAAACCATCCAATTTATGCAGTTGACACTGATCTAGGATCCAGTATTCTACAACTCACTGATTCTCCTCAGTCACCCACTGAAATTAGAAAACAACCTATTAAAACATGTGAGACACCTCCTCAAGATTCCCCAGTTTGGAAGATGTTTTTTTATGGAGCCTCTTATAAATAAAGTGTGAGTTCTAGAGTGGTTTTTATTTCCCCAGCTCAAGAAATCATATCCCTGTCTTATAAACTGGAGTTTGAAACCACAAATAATGTTGCAGAGTATGAGGCTCTTGTTTTTGGTTTGAGGCTACTAAAGATATGAACATTGATGAGTTAGCATTTTTCGGAGATGTTGAACTAATTGTGCATCAGGTTAAAAATTTGTATCAAGTAAAACATCCCATATTGAGAACTTACAAAAATGAAGTTTGGAATCTTATTGTAAAATTTTTCTTATCTTTTAACATCTCTTTTGTTCCAAGGGAAGAGAATGTTATGGCAGATTCTTTGGTTGTTTCTGCTAGTAACTTTAAGATCCCTTTGCCCCCTAAGCTCAAGTATGATGTGGAAGCAAAGTATAAACCCTCTATACCTGGAAATGTCAAACATTGGAAGGTCTTTGAGGATGATCTTGAAATTAATAGATCTCTGAAAACAGTGGAAGAGTTTTCTTCCCTTCACATTGATCAAGATCAAGATGATATAAAAAGCTGATATATTCCTCAACAAAATTGCAGACCACGAGATTTTCCAATTGGGAAGTAACCATATTCCCAAAGGATTGGTCCCTTTGGAGAGATTCTTTGACATAAATGATGTGGTTGTGAAGGTTAAAGGTTCAAATGAAGAAGCTGATGTGACAGAATGCAATTTAGGTACAAAGGAAAATCCCAAGTATGTCAAGTTGTCTTGCAGTTTATCAAAGGAACAAAGGTCTGAGTATGTGAAGTTATTAAAGGAGTTTGTTGATGTATTTGCTTGGAAATGTGAGGATCTACAAACTTATGATACAAGCATCATTGAACATAAAATTCCTTTGAAATATGAGACCAAACCATTTAGGCAGAAACTAAGACAGATAAATCCCATGTTGTTGTCTATTATGGAAAAGGAAGTCGAGAAGTTGCTTGATGCTAAGATCATCATACCTTTAAGGTACTCTGAGTGGGTGGCCAACCTAGTCCCTGTGAGGAAAAAGAATGGTGAAATCAGACTTTGTGTTGATTTCATAAATTTAAACAGAAGTTCCAAGAAAGATAATTATCCCTTGCCTGAGATGGATCATATTTTGCAGAGGATGACTGGTTTAACAAGGGTGTCTATGATTGATGGCTTCTCAGGCTACAATCAGATCCATGTTCTACCTGAAGATAGAGAAAAAACAACTTTCACTACTCCTTGGGGCACATTTATGTATGCTAAAATGCCCTTTGGTCTAATGAATGCAATAGAAACCTTCCAACGAGAAATGGATATTGCATTCACTGGGGAAAAGGACAAATTTGTGGGAATCTATCTGGATGAAATTACAATTTTCTCAAAGTTTGATAAGGAACATTATCATCATTTGAAGAAGATTTTCCTAAAATGTAGAAAGTTTGAGTTGTCTCTCAATCCTAAGAAGTCTTTGTTTGCTATGAAAGAAGGCAAGTTGTTGGGACACATTGTCTCAGAAAAAGGGTTAAGGATTCATCCAAGTAGAGTAGAGGCCATCAAGACTCTGTCTCTTCCTAGGTCTAAGAAGGAGATCCAGTCTTTCTTGGTAAAATAATTTTTTTGAGAAGATTCATCTCTAACTTTGTTGAATTGGTTAATTTTATCACAACTATCCTTAGAAAAGGAAATGAGGTGAAATGGGCTTTTGAAGCTCAGAATTATTTTGATCAAATCAAATAAGCATTGACTGAGGCACATGTTCTCCTCAACCCTGATTATTCAAAGTAATTTATGATATTTTATTTTGCCTCGCATGACACATTGGTTTTTGTCCTTCTTTAGAAAAACACAGATGGGATGGAGCAGCCCATTTCCTTTTTCAGCGGGGCATTAAGGGATGCAGAGGTGAGGTATGATATTATGGAAAAGCAGTATTATGCTTTGGTTAAAGCCCTTAAATCCTTCATGGTTTATATTATGCATTCCATGATTATTGCTTATTTCCCATCAGCTTATGTGAAGGAAATACTAATCCAACTTGACATAGATGGAAAGAAGAGAAAGTGGATTGCAAAAATTATGGATTTTGACCTTGAAATGAAGCCTACTAAGTTGGCGAAAGGGAAAGGTTTAGCTAGATTGTTGGTTGAATCAAATTGCAAAGAATTGGAGGTTAATTTCATGAACCTAAACTATTAAAGCCAGCAAATGGATATCCCTAATAATAACTCACATATCAGTCCAAAATTGGCAGAATGCACTTGGTATAAAGACATTATTCATTTCTTGCAAAATTTGTAGCCTCCTGATGGTTTTGAGAAGAACAAGGTGAGAGCTTTGAAACTAAAAGAAATCATATATTTTCTCATTCATCACGTACTATATTGGAAAGATCCTCTAGGGGTTCTCTTGATATATCTAGATCCAAAGGAGGCTCAAAACACCATCACTGATTTTCATGATAGCTTGTGTGGAGGTTATCATTTTTGGAGGACCATAGCATATGAGATTCTCAGAGTTGGGTATTTTTGGCCTAAAATTTTTATTGATGTTTGTGAAAAGATTAGGGCATGTGATAAATGTCATAAATTTTCAGGAAAGTAGCAACTGAAATCTTTGCCTCTAAATCCTGTAGTGGTTTATGGTCCTTTCTAGCAATGGGGACTTGACTTCATTGGGGAAATTCATCCAGCTTCGAGTGGTCAACATCGATGGATTTTTACTGCAACTGACTATTTCACCAAGTGTATAGAATCCATTCCTATAGGGAGTGCCACACACAAGGTAATTATTGGTTTTCTTGAAGATATTATGTCAATATTTGGTTTCCCAAGAAAGATTGTTACTGATAATGCTCCATCCTTCAAAGTTGAACCATTAGTGAAATTTTGTGAGAAGTATGGGATTCAACTAGTTCATTCTACCCCTTATTACCCCCAAGGAAATGGTTTAGGAGAGTCTTCTAACAAGAGCCTTGTAAAGATTATTAAGAAGTTACTAGAGGACAACAAGAAATCATGGGACTCAAAGCTTAAATTTGCCCTATGGTCAGATAAAGTCACTACAAAGAGATCACTTGGTATTTCCCCCTTTCAGCTTGTTTATGGGATTAAAGCTATTTTTCCTACTCATCTTACCTTTCCTATAGAAAAGTTCTTTCAAGACCAACAAGGAGAACCATATGATATGGTCAGAAGTATGCATCAGCTAGTAGAAGTACAGCATACCAGGGAGCATCTCCTTGATAAATCACAGAGCCATCAGCAGAAGATCAAGCAAGCTTTTGACAAGAAGTTAAACAAATAATATTTCCATATAGGATATCTGGTGCTCAAGGGGGATGCACAAAGGCAAGACAAAGGAAAACATTGTAAATTCAAAGCCTTGTGGATTGGTCCTTTCAATATTTCTAAAGTTTTTCAAAATAACACTTATAAATTGCAAAACTTGGAAGACTCTGAAATTTCTGGTGGCCCAGTTAATGGGCACTTTTTGAAGAATTGTTTTCTTAAATCCATGACTGGCTTTCCCTTCCATTGTAAATATCATTTTTTGTTTTGTTTATTTTAATAAAATGACCCCATATCCCTAGGATAAGTCACTAAAACTACTTGTTCTTTACAGCTCACATGGAGCATGCCATCCCTTGTGGAGCCAATGTTATCGCATAGAATTTCTTGGGTCAAAAAAGTCTTTAGGTTTTTCATTTTGAGTCATTAGTGTTGTTTTAATTTTTTGGCTTTGTCTTTTTCCTATAGTCATTTTTGGATTTTGACACAAATAAACTAAAGAGTAGTGTTGAGGTTGGTTTATAATCCTTTGGTTACATCTTGATCATCATGATAAGTTGGAGAAGCCATCATCTTTAGTATCTTTTATGCCTCCACTACGACCCTGACATGTCACCTCTTACATCATGTACACAGACCCCTCCATTTTGTCCCTTTACTCATTAGAATGTCAAATCATGGTTTGATTTGTACGATACCAACTCATCAGAGAGTTCACAGTGCATCCAAGGTACATTATGCTTTCATTACCATCATTGTGCTCATGATTCTTATCATCAAATATCTCCTTGTTTTCAGCACTTATATTTTTAAAATATAACCTGAGGATTTCATCATAAAATCTTCTAACTGTTTTCTCCAAGTTTTCAAATCACTTCTAGCTCAGCACTACAAACACTGGTAATTTCAGGAAAGCGCTAAGATAGGCATTAGAATTCATTGTATAGGTTCAGATAGTTTATGTAAGACTCTTTTTGTGATATACAGATGTAACAGAGCCAACTCTAGATTTTATGTATCAGACTTGATGAATGTTTGTCTAATAGAAATCAGTTTTCCTTCCTACCATCTTGTTTCTCTCTCAATATGAAATGAACTGTCATTGAATGCTTCAAATGATGTTTTATAGTTGTATTGCAATGGAGGTTTGATTCAGATGTTGTTATAGTTGTTCTCGAAGTTTAAAGCTTTGATTAAATAAGTTCTTGTGTCTACAGATTTTCCTTCATTTGTCTACTAGTAATGCTTGATGCTAATAGTAGACTTATTTCATTTTTCTCACTAAAGTCTTCCTTCTATCCATATTACTCTTTAAAACCTTGATCCAAGTTAGACAAGACCTCTTTTGTTGATACATCCTATCTAGATTTTCTTGTGATGTACATTGTTGGACTGAGTTTTACCCATTTGACACTTTATCTTAAAAATTACCTTACAAACCTATTGATGGGTATTGAGCTTGCACTTTAGCAGTCAAAGTGTAACTTTAAGTGCTAACACCATCTTATTTAAATTTTGGTATGTCTCCCCCCCCCCCCCCANATGATCTCTCGGATCCTCGCCAATATTTCCTTCAAAATTTGGAATGTCCGAAGGAATCTTGGTGGGGCCAGGGAGCCATGATGGATCATGATGCACCGGGTCATTCATTCATTTTGAAAAAACTGGCAGATTAAGCATGGCCATAAAAGGGAGTCAAGGTTGCGACATCTGAGCCCATGCTCTCGGGAAAGATTGGTGTTGAGAGATTGTAGGCCATCCAGGGTTATGGTATACACCATGGCCCTGTCCGATAGGGTAATATCCTCCTCCAAATTGATTCATAAAAGGTTGCATGGGCACCATACTTGTGGAGGAGACATAATGAGGGTTATAAACACTGCCCCCGGGTGGAGGAGCTCCAGGCTGGGGGTTTCCCATAGCGTGAAATGGAATTCCTTTGGGTGTAACTCTAGGGGACGGAGGGGGATTTGTCATAAGAAATCTGTTTGTCTGAATTAGCATGGATGAGGAAAGGGGAAAGGATGAAATATAGGAGAGGCTTGTCCGCTCGGTTGAGTACTCCACCCAAAATCATTGAGACTAGGATTAGACCCGGAAGAAAAAGGAGGTTGACCTCCAACCATGGGATTCTTTTGGGGAATATGACCTCCATCAAGTGAGAGAGGAGCATGCGGAGGGGCCATGCCCACAGGTCCAAAATTAGGATTTGCATTAGTCACTAGAATAGAGTATGAAATTTTTGATGTCACATTCGGCATACCAAAATAAAAGGGATTAGAGACCGAAGGTATTGACTGAGAATTGTATCATGGCGTACCAAAAAGAGACCCGAAAGGGTTCGTTCCTATGGGTCGAGTAGAAACCACAAGTTGGGTAGCAATAGGAATGGGAATCTCTAGCACTCCAACCATTGTGGTTGAAGGATTCAAAGGGATCCCACTAATCACAGAAGGTATAGGAGTCAATGGACTCCCTGTGTCATTCGGATTTGAATCAATACTCATAACTAGATAATCACAAGTCTGGGAGGTGGATATATATGTACCACATTTACTAACTTTATGCCTTTTAGAAGGAAATTTCAGTAAAGACTCAAGGTG
>ML804421.1:178176-202731 GCA_009831015.1 Picea engelmannii
AAGCTTCAGGTCATCCAGATTGGGATACAACAATGAATGAAGAGTATCATTCTTTAATGGAAAACGATACTTGGGATCTTGTACCTCTTCCAAAAGGAAGAAAACTTGTTAGATGCAAATGGGTCTACGGAACTAAGTATGCATCAAATGGAAGTGTTGAAAGACACAAGGCTTGGTTAGTTGCCAAAGGATTTTCCCAAGTTGAAGGAATTGACTATAATGAAACCTTTGCCCCTGTAGAAAAAATGAATTCCATCCACCTTATTATTGCCCTTGCTGCCTCATATAAATGGGAGGTCCATCAGATGGATGTTAAATCCGCCTTCTTGCACGGAGATTTGCAAGAAGAAATCTACATGGAACAACCTCCTGGCTATGTCCAGAATAACTCTAGCCTTGTTTTTCGCCTCAAGAAATCTCTTTATGGTCTCAAGCAAGCTCCCCAAGCATGGTATGCCAAAATGGATAGCTTTCTTATTGTCACTGGATTCTCTAGATGTCATTCTGATCCTAATGTCTATACTAAGAAAGTAGGAAGCCATCTCATAATCCTTGTCCTTTATGTTGATGACCTTATCCTTACTAGTAGTGACTCAAAACTTTTAAACCATGTGAAAACTAGCCTTAAGAAGAAATTTGAAATGAAAAACTTAGGCTTTTTGCACTATTTCCTTGGCCTCCAAGTTTTGAAAACCAATGAAGGAATTTTTCCTTCCCAGTCTAAGTATGCTTGTGACCTTCTTCGTCGCTTTCACATGGACGATTGTAAACCAACCCCTTATCCATTCTAGTCTGGAGTCAAGCTTTCTTCCACCTGTACTTCTCCTGAAGTTGATGCCACCCTATACCGTCAATTAATTGGTAGCCTCTTATACTTTACTCATACCCATCCTAATATTTCCTTTGTTGTTGGTCTTGTTTCCCGATATATGCAAACACCCCATGAAATCCGTTGGAAAGAAGCTAAAAGGATACTTCACTATGTTCGTGGTACAGTTCAGTTTGGGATACATTACAGTTCAGGGGGGACTCCTTTATTGGTTGGTTTCACTGATTCAGATTGGGTCGGCGGCCCTGATGATCGGAAGTATACTGCAGGTTATGTTTTCAGCCTTGGTTCAGGACCTGTCACTTGTGCATGTAAGAAACAACAAGCTATTGCAATTTCTTCAGTAGAAGCAGAGTATCGAGCAGCGATAAATGCAAGTCAGGAAGCCCTATGGCTTCGACAAATCCTTTCAGAGTTTGGATTATAGCACCAGCATCCGACAAGCCTTTGGTGTGACAATCAGAGTGCCATCAAGCTCTCCAAATACCCAGTTCAACATCAACGTAGCAAACACATCGAGCTACACATGCACTTCATCAGAAAGTTCATTCATGATCAAGTTATTGAAGTGCTCTTTTTCCCTACAGAAGATCAAGTTACAGACATTTTCACAAAGTCTCTTATAGAAGCGAAGTTTTCCAAACTTCGATCTATGTTAGGAGTTCAGGAAGTTGTCATTAAGGGGGGATAGGATCTAATGCCTCCTTCCTTCTCCTATTGTGTCACTATTGTAAATCCTTCAATCCTATCCCAAGTTGTTCTTAAGGGGGGATGTTAGGATATTTATACACTTAGGAGTTAGTAAGATCTACTTGGTCTATTGTTTCATTAGGTAAAAGTGTGTTTTCTAGTGTGTTTCTTTAGTATGCATTAGTATGCATTTGTAGTTAGGAAATCTGATGGTCACGATATGTTCCCGACATAGAGTGATATGATGGTTCATACTCTCCTCGATATTAATGGCCATTGATCCATGGATTAACACTCGATTGGTCCATGATCTCTATTTAAATAGCATGGAGGGTCATTTGTCGATGATCGATTATGAGAAAATCTCTTGTAAAATCTCTCTGTAATCTTTTTCTTTGCATTAATAAACTGCTCCAAGTGGTCACATTGGTTGGGGTCGTGGATGTTTCCCCATAGGGGTTTAACCATGTGAAAACATCGGTGTGTTGATCTTTGATCTGGTTATGTGAGTGGTTACTGAAGGTGTTCGTCCTTTGTTGGAATACTTGTGTTGTCGAACAATTGGGGCACCCCAAGGTGAGACACTTGGGTGTATATACCCCTTCTTTAGAAGCTCGTCAAATTGCATTTCCAATTCTTTTAGTTCTAGTGTACTTATCCTATAAGGATTCTTGGATATTGGGGTTTCTCTAGGCATTAAATTCATAGACAAATCAATATCTCTCTTGGGTGGAAACCCTGATATTTCTCTAACTACATCCTCAAACTCCTTTAGGACTGCATACTCTTCAATATTTGTCACTTTTTCCTTAGGTTCCTCCTCCATAAGTGTTGCAAATACCCAGTAGCCTTTCCTGAAGATTTTCTTCAGTTGTAAGGATGAAAGTTCCTTGATAATTACAACCCTTGGAATACACTGTATTGTTTTCAAGTTCCCTTCTTCGTCCAAGCAAGTAAAATCCTTATTATAATAGTCTAGGACAACATGATGCATGTCCAACCAATCCATACCAATTAGGAAATCATATGAATCCAAAGGTGTGATATTCAAATCTTCTTTTGTGCTCAGTCCATTCATGTCAATTGGACATGCCTTAAGCATCTCATTAATTTTCCTTTTTTCTTCTGTATCTAGCTATACCAACCAAGGTTTCCCAAGCTTTCTTTTTGGAAATTGAAATATTTCCATCATCTTAGGATCTAGATAACTATGGATAGCTCTTGAATCAATTAAAATAACAATGGATTAGTTGTTGATATTACCTTCCACTTCAATCATATCTGACTAAAACTTAGATTGCTTATTATCCAAGGTTGCGTAGATCCTAGGTACATTTCAGCCCATATCCTCAACTGTATCAGCTTGTTGTACATTGTGAACAAAACTCACTTTCTCACCTCTGTGAGGGCATTCTCTGTACATATGATCTCCCTCACAACCCCACCACTTCATTGGTTGTTGACTTGGTATTTTCCCCATTGCCTCTGTCATTCTGGGCTCCTTAGGAGTTGGTTGTCCCTGAGAATTATTTCTTAATAATGGTGGCTTGGTCCCCTTCTTCATGTGCTCCATATTTCCTTTCTTCTTGTCTTCTCGAGAATTTTGGTAAGTGTGCCTTCCTCTATGTTGATCATAGAGACACTTGTATCTCCTTATAGTTTCATCCAATGTCTTGGGATGATCATACTATATTTGGTCACTAATAAATGATGGCAACCCACTCAGGTACCTCTAAATCTTAACTTGTTCATCCATGATGAAAGAAACATATTTCAACACATATAAGAATCTCCTTTCATATTCATCTATTGTCATTCTTCCAAGCTTGAGTTCAAAGAACTCCTTCATTTTCCTATCATAGTAATGTTTGGTTAAGTATTTATTTTGAAAGTACCTCTTGAACTCCCTCCAAGTAACCTTTCTCTCATCAATGTGTTTCACTTGCACAAACTAGTCCCACCACATTGATTATTTTCCCTTGAACTGGCAGATGGAAATTCTCCCTTCTACCTATAAAGAGTAATTATGTCACTAAAAGTACTTCCTCATTCCCAACAGCTAGGTCTCTGCATCCCCATCCTTCTTGTGCTCACCATCAAATGTAGGAGGCTTAATATTATTCATTTTTTATTGTATCTCATCCACCCCAGAGCTCCTCTTTTCTCTCCTTTTCTTTCTTTCGAAGCTCACGTGTGTACCAATTCTATGTTATACACCCATATTCATCACGTGTGCATGCTCTACACACACAATACCAAGCGCACATACAGTGCACTAGTATTCAGTGGGCACAAATTTTATATCAGGCATTAATATTTAGCACGCTCAACTTTTGGGTTCGGTGCATCATTATCTAGCATGCACAACTTTTTTATCGCGAACCAATATTCCACACAAATTACAAATTTTCTCTGCGTCGCACCAAAATTCACCGCGCACCCTCTTGCACCCACTACTCAATGCACATATCCAATTATTCTCCATTCAATGCCTATATTCCACATGCACGCACTATGCACCAACATTATGCACACGCTAATAATTATTCTCTATTTCGTGCTCAAATTCAATGCACGATCATTGTGCATCACCAATATTCAATGTGCATGCCCTACACACTATTATTATGCGCGCACCCATCAATTCTGCATGGAATCCATATTCATTGTGCACGTATTGCACTCCCATATTATGTGTGCTCCACTAGTTCTATACCCCATAGTTCTAATATTCAATGTGCATACTCCCTGCACCGATATCTTCTACAAAGCATAAGTCCTACACCACGCAGTGCCAAAATTTAGTATGCACCCATTGTGCACCAATACTTAGCGCACATGAGTATTTTCTTCACTCGGTTGGTTTTTATTTTCGATATTTTCATCTTGCGACCCCATGACCATCATAAAAATGCTTGCCTCGCCAAATTCATGTTGATCTCTGGCCCATACAAGTCTAGTGTTGAACTAAAATCTCTGATACCACTTTGTAACATCCCCAGCTTTTCTCTAGGCCATGTCACATCCAAAATTTTGAGCTCTGATACCACCTTGTAACGTATCCATCCTTCTAGTTGAGTCTCATTACCAAATTATAATGTCTTCACTATCACAAACTCGCTCAATAAATATCTCATAGCAATATTATCTTCTACAGAAGCAACTCATTGAAACCAACGCACAGAACTCGCTTTGTGCTACGCATGAAAACTGGCTTTGTGCTACGCACAACTAAATTTTCCTTGTGCGTTCACACCGATATCGTACCATGTGCAACCATTATGTCTTGGAAATTATATAAACTTAATCATTATTGTGTCGACTGTGTTGATTGTCCCTTAGAACGCACAACATTTCTAGCTGCGCGCTAGAAACCATACGATCATTATTGAAGTTACTTAATAGATATCGACTATAACAACAGAATGAACACATAATACAACTACATGCACAATTGTTCCTATTCCGTGCATGGGTTCTATCCCATTTGCACACATGGAATGATACCACTTTGTGTGTGCAATGATTCAGGCCTTGCCTCATAATACCATGACTGTTACCACGGAATTATCTAACATGAAACACTTAATAACTACCATGTTCTGCATCTACGACACTTATGAAGAAATAATAATGCATGCACATCCCAACACAATTATGTACCAATTCCATAATAGAAATAACATAATCATTCAGATGCTAAACAATATATGATCACATATGAATTGTCATGGCCCATGCCTAGCATATGCGACAAACATGCAGTTCTACAACATATATATATTCCATGCACAAATATATATACAACTATAACACATAATATATTTAACATGTATATGCACATTATTCAAAGGATAATAAACATAAGAAGACACCTATATTTTGTTGTAATCCACCAATTTCATGCAAACCTCGGATGTTCTTCCTATCCATAGGCTCTATAGCTCATAAAATCAACAATAGGTCACCCCCGAGCTAGGGCTAAAAATCCACCCAGAAATAGGATTCCTAAGACAAGCTAAGGTTTGTACTCATAAAAAGGTGCCAACCCCAGCATAGAGACTACAGTCCCTCATTCCCCACATGCCTATCCCACCCTAGGAAGTGTGCCCCTTCTTTGCTCAATAGTCCTTCGGTTGCCCCCACTTCCCTTCTAGGGCTTCAACAATGGGCTAGACAGGAAGTCTCAGAGCCTTGTAGCTACAACTGAGCACCTTGGGAAAGCAATTCCTAACAGCTCTCTCATCTAGAGAGAATGCTCACGGGCTTGACAACTTGCTTCTTTGACAAACACGGGCCTGACAACTCGCTTCTTCAAAAAACACGGGCCTAACAACCTACTTCTTCAACAAACACACAGGCCTTTCCCAACATAGGGTTATGTGATGGCAGCAAGTTACAACAAGATACAAATTCTTAGTAAAGGAACTTTGGTTTGCATGATGATGGAATGAATGAATACCCCCCCAAAGGAATGAGTCCATCCCCGAAATACACTAAGGCCATACAATATATTTGCATGAATATAAATGGACACTTTTCACCTTAAGAACTAACTTCTCTCCACCTGGAAATTCATTCCCATCCTTTAGGAACTTAGGATAAATATATATCATGTAAGTATACTTTTGGAAATATTATTAAAATATTCCCTTTAAGCTTCACACCCCTTTCCCATTCTAGTGGATTTTTAACCCCCTGTCTCTTTCGTATGATTGGTTTATGCATCGTGATATGTTTTTGTTAATATCTTAGTGCATTTACATTTTACAAAAATAGGCGCACTAGCCTTTGTCACCATCCAGGCTCCCCAGCCTAATAACCACACATGTACTTTGGCCTCGATATACATATATACAAAGGCTCTCTGCCCCAAAAAATATCCCTGCTACAAACACAATATGATGCACACTTTGAAGCGATCCTCACACATTTATCTAGTTGTGCACAAAGATATGAAACATGTGTGCACTCTTCCCTTGGTTCGTGTGCATGAAAATCCTTGCGCACTTACTCAAGTGTGTGCAAAGCTATTAAACGAGTACACACTCTTCCCTTGGCATGTGCTCTAACTATACCCAAAACTTGTGTGCCCATGGCTCACTATGTTACAGGAGAATCCCCCTGCGGACAAATGGATTCCCTCTTGGGCTCTAGACTCCTAAGACCAAGACAGAAAGGGTGCTAACGTTGGTCACTGACATCCTTTTAAACCTAGCTAAACTAATGTATAGAGAAGAGGAAGGAAGGTGTACCTTTTTAACAATGTTCATCCTTGCATAGTCTGAGTTGAGCTTTGATCCCCAAGCTCCTCGATAAGTCCTGCAAAACAAACAAAGACATAACAAGTTTCTTATTCTACTAAGACTATCTTGAAACCAGATCTATCTAATAGAGACAAGTTCATGTAGAATAAACACAACCTTGAAAGAAACAGACCAAGCACATATATATATTAATGAAAACAAAGCAAAGTGCTTACAACCATGATGTAGATGCAGGAGCTTCACCAAGCTCTCTTTGTCCAGACCCTTTGCTCAAATGTTCCACGATCAGAATGACTGTAACTTTCACTGATAAATCTCCCTTATGAGATCATAAGTTTGATGCCTTCCTATTTCTCCATATCCTTTAACCATGAGAAGGCCACCTTATATAAGCTTGGAGAGACCCAACCACCTTAGATATTCTTGGGATAGGTTGAGGATATTTCTCCATTAGTTGTGGATCCTCCCTAAGATCCATCCTTGACCTCAGATTCAAATCCAACTGATTTCTAAGATGGAGTGGATTTTTCCCTGATTTTCCTCAACAACCCAAAATTTTCTCAAACAGGCCAGCGCTCCCCCAAAAGGGTGCACAGAGTGTTACAACGCTCCCTCAAAGGAGGGTACAGAGTGATGGCACTCCTTGACAGTAGGAAGGGGAGCGTTGCCAAAAATTCCTTCAAAAAATCCCAATGCTCCCCCAAAATGGTGTCCTGAGTGTTGCAACACTCTGTGCACCCTTTTGGGGGAGCGCTAGTCTCTTTTTTGAGAGTTTTTGCCTTCTTCTGCTCAGTCTTTTGCAGCCTTTTTTGCAGAGATATTTACCCAGAGTCTGTGTTTGGTTTGTGAATTTGTTTGGATTGGTTTTTGATGTCTTTTTATGCTTATCACACCCTATTGTCTTGCTTGAAGCTTGAAACCTTTTTCAGAAATGTGAAATTGCCTTTTCTAACTGCTTTTTTGATAGGACAATTTTGAGTGATTTCTCTTTCTCCCTATCATTTCTTGGATTCTTATATGCATTTTATTGTATTCCTTGAATTCTTGTAGAATCCTTGATGGTGTTCTTGCTTGTTAGAACAAGTCTCTACTTTTTTTCTTTCATACTTCACTGCCTTCAGTGCATGCTTTGTTTGTAGCCCTTTTGCTTCGTGTCTTTTGCATCTGCATAGGACTCTTTCTCCTGATTGAAATTAGTGGAGCATTGAAGGTTTTGTATTTACTTTCTGTATACATAATAATCAAACAAAGAAGATAAATGCATTCTTGCTTTTGGGTAGTGAAACTAGCTTGCATTTGAAGTAGCGAAATTGCATGGTTTTTGGCTTTTTGGGGACATTCTGCATCTGTAATGATGAATGTTTTCTCCTTCTCATAGAATATATTTCATTGAAATGAAAACATTGCATATTCATCTCTTTCCATAACTTTCGAGTCGGTCAAAACACCATATTTTCCACGCCACTTTCCTTTTGAGTAACAACGGCCTTAAAAATAAAGCGCTAAACTAAAAATTGATTAGACATTTTTATATTTGTTGGTAGAAAACCTACATTAGATTAGTTGTAGGGATTTGGAATAGGTGTGAAAAATAACTTTCCAAAGCTACAAACAAACATACAATATTTTTTTAGGGAGCAGTGAAATCCAATTGGTACATTTTGTCCTGGGAAGCCCTTCTCACACAAGGGTCAAACCTGAGGTCGCATTAAGACTGGCAGAGTTACTCACCTTGCTTTATTGGTCTTGGTGTAGATATTATGCATATTATGGGGGTCACTTGAAGGTATACCCACAATGATGAGTGGAAGCCTTTCAAGTTTATTTCGAACCAGATACCCTGCCCTTGCGTGTGGATCAGACTGTCGACTATTTCCCCAGGCATCACTGTTGTAGTTGGTAACCTTACTGACCTATCTCTTTAGGGTCTTTACACAAGGTGACTATGGAACGGAAAGTCTTCACGGTACCTGGAATCAACGTTGGCCAAACTCACTCGAGCTCCTTGGAGGGTATACCCACATTTATGTGTGGGAGCTTGCACCAGGGTGTAAGTCTTTTAAGTAGGTCGTCAACGTAACTTTTCCACCTGCTCTATCTCATCCCCTTCTTACTTTGTTCTTGCGACGTTGGATTTCATCGCCAACTAGTGTGCTCATTGTGAGAAGGTTTGTGTTTACTTGTTTGCTTACTAGATTTTTAGAGTGTGGTGTTTGTTCTCCCTAGAAGAATCTAGGTTGGATATTTATTTTTTATGGCGTCAGTTCCCAGAATGACCAATGAAGGAACCCCTTTGCCAGAAGAAACCTTTGTTTTTACTTCTTACAGAAACGTTGGTCCTCCTTACATCGCTACTTTGAGCCTTCTAGGTCTCACAATTGGGTTACTAGTATGGTTATTTTCCACTCTGGTGATCTCGAATGAAGTTGCTTCAGATGTAAGCACACCACCCACACATCAACCTCATGTTGACCTTTCTCCTTCTTCACCCATCAAGTCTCCTTCCATTTCTCCTTCTTTGCCTAGTGAAATATCTAAAGCGAGTAGCCAGGTTGATAAGAAGAAGATGAAATGAAAAGAGAAGAAGAAGAACCCGAAAGGGACCAAGCCTCCAACTACATCAGATGTTGGATCCAAGCAACTAGCTATTGTTAATAGTACTGGGAGTGTTGATGAGGTCGACAAGATTAAATCGAAGAATCTAAAACCCAAATTCCCTTGCAGTCTTTGTAAGGGTGGCCACTTTCTGAGAGATTTCCCTGGTCTTCCCAAGGTCTTAGAAATGTGGTCCTCCATGTCATCGGCACATGCTGGTGACACCTCATCAACTAGTGACGTTAAGGTTGGTAAGAATAAGACAACTGTCAAATTTCCTTGTATGTTATGAGAAGGTGATTATTATTCTCACCTTTGTCCTCGTATGGACAAGGCTTCTTCTCTTTTGGAAAAACTTGAACTCCCAATTGGTTATCGTAAGATTTCCCCCAACCCATCATTAGTTGATGGAATGGTCAATTTGGTTCCATCCCTAATCAGTTTGATTGATCAGGTGGTCAATCTAGTTTCATCCTCGGTTGAACCACTAACCAAAGTAGTTGATCCAGTTCTTCAATCGATCAACCCCACTTTTCATCTAAAAAGTGAAACCCAAGTGATTGATCCAGTCTCGTCATTGGTTAGTCCCACCCTTCATCTAAAGAGTGCCAACATGGTTAATCCCACTCCTCCTCTGACGAGTGCCAATGTGGTTGCTCTGGTCCATTCGTCGGTCAGTCTAGTTGATCATGTCATCAATCTGGTCACTTCCTTTGTTGAACTAGTTGACAAAGTGGTTGATCCGATCCCATCTTCGGTGGATCTCTCTCTCCCATTAGAGAGTGCAACCCAAGCGGTCGATATGTTTCCACCTATCAACCCCATTCTCCCCTTGAAGAATGAAACCCAAGTGGTCGATTTGATGTCATTATCAATCGGTCCTACTCTCCCTCTAAAAAGTAAACCCGATACTGCCCACATTTTTCTCATTGATACAGAATCTACCATGTTGGGGGGCATTCCTACTTCTCTCGTGAAACCCCCTCCAAGTAATGAGGCCATCCTTTTTTATTGGGGTGTGCTAACTAGACCTCGTCTTCCCTCTCACATTCCTTTCAAGATTATAGTACAGGTTTGTGGTCGTGTCGTTCCTCAGACATTGATAGACAAAGGTTAGTCCTTTAGTATTTTGTCCTTTATTGCTTGGAAAGATTTGGGTTATCCTCATCTTGTGTCAATTACCCAAACTCTGTTCAGTTTTAATAGAATAACCAGTCACCCTTTAGGGATCCTCCCTTAGTTTCCCATAACTTTGGGAGGGAAAACTGTCTTTATTGATGTTATGGTAGTCCAGAACCCCTTGGATTTCGATTTACTCCTTGGGCAATATTATGTCTATGCCATGAAAGCTATTGTGTCCACTCTCTTTCATGTGATATCTTTCCCTCACGATGAAAGAATGGTGACTATTGATCAACTTTGGTTCATTAGTCCTGGCTTATTTACCAACCCAATGACCTCCCTAAACGGTTCTTATATGCAGTCTATATCACCCCTATCACAGGTCAATTATGTGGAATTTTCTCCCATGAATTCAACATCTGATGACTTAGATCCAGTAGTTGACATGGTGATCTCTTCGGTAGGGCTATTAGAGCATGATCTCCTTACCCCTAACGTGACCCTCGACATGTGTTCCTTCTAGAGAATTCTTCTTCCATCCAGTGAAGATCTCTTGGAAGCCATTACCGATTTTTGTCCCTTGACATGGTGTCCTTCCAGAGCGTTATCCTCTTGGAAGCCATGATCAAGAAGAGTATGTGAGCATAGTTTTCCTCTCTGTGGCAAGCTCATTAAAAAATTAAACAAAGGCTACGAGCATAATTTTTCTTCTCTGTGGCAAGCTTGTTAAAAAATGAAATAGAGGCCTTGAGCATAGTTTTCCTCTCTATAGCAAGCTCGGTAAAAAATGAAACAAATATCTGGGGACTGAACCCAAATCTTTGATCATAGTTATTTTCTTGTGTCAATCTCGTTAAAAAATGAAACAATTACGTCCCATGTCAGGTCGAGTCTTTCGCTAGATCCCGTAGATGTCGAGTCGAATCTTTCGTTAGGTCTCGTATTTGAACCTTCATTTCATCCACCTGTATCCTTTTTCTCCATATAGTACAGAAATTGGTGACAACCTCAAAGTAGGTGAATGAATTAAAGCTTGGGAGGCATGTTTCCATCCTCTGATGATCATTCTAGAGTTAAGCCACTAGATTTTCAAGCAGGGGGCATACCGAGCTTAGTATTTTTTCTTCTCGTGCTCATAAATACATGAGAATCTAACCGAGTATACTTTTATCACTTTTTTGGACTCATAAAGGTTATACGAAAAAGGAACCCCCAAGAGTCTCCTTTCATCTCTTTTCAGACTCTCTAAATGTGAAAAGATTGTCGAGTGATCTTGCTTCCTTTCACACTCATTAAAAGGTTTGAAAGGGCGTCCTTCGAGTAATAATTTATCTCTTCTTTGGCCTCGCGAGACTAAAATTATGAAAAAGGACAACAATGGAGTCATCTTTAAGTTCTTTTCAGACTCTCTAAACATGAAAAATCGTCGAGTTTACCTTCTCTAGACTCATTAAAAAAATCATACATTGAAGGGCCCATATGGGACCAAACCCTTACTTCTTCCAGTTAGTTAAACAAAGGAAGAGGGACTTACCGAAGGTGATTTATATCAAGCAGGTGTTATCCTCCTCGAGCTCGTTAAATTAAAAATAGGTATTTGTCTATCTGGATGGAGAAAAATTTGAAGGAAGCAAGCCAAGCAGTTTGAAAAAATTTCAAGTCACACTTATGGTCGCCCTTGAACACGACACTTTGTCTTTGCACGCATTTTAATCTGTTGAACCTCTACACTAAACCAATCATCTGAGTTTTCTTACTCCTTTGGGTCACCCGACGAAAGTCGCCATATCCATTGCATCATCGTGTTTTGGTCCATGTCATGTTTTTGTTGTCGTGCCTCAGTGTTTAAGGGAAGTATCTGCCTCAAGAGTCAACCATCACAAATTTATGTTTCAACACTCGTGTCAGTCCATGTTCATTTGATCCACCAATTTACATCTATGTGTCAGTTTCGTGTCATTGATGGGGGATACATCAAGGCCCTCCTTCGATGAGTTTGTTCCTGTCGACTTCAGCACATTATCCGGGAACTAGACTTAGAAACCAGTTAGTACCTTGGGACCCACATGCCTTAATGGCATGCCTCCTCGCTTCCGATAGTGGGTTTACATCATTGACTTCTGATCGGATGATTCCATAGATGTTCGACTTCATATCATCCATTCACATTCTTTGGAATGTACTAGAGTACCTTGTGAATCATTGACATCAATGGTGATTTCCCTCGTGCTTGTTAACGATTTACCTCATTGACCAGTAATCAAGTGGTTTTATGCCATGTTCGACATTAGGAAATCTATTCACATGGTTAGATTCATACAACATAGGTATTGTTAAGAAGACCCTAGGTTGATTCATCACTCTTATATGTACTTTTCCCAGGTTGCGACGGAGTTTGTTTTGAACATTGACACATATATTGTCACATAGATCCACTTTGTATTGGTCATGGTTATGTCTTGTCATTTCATAGATCCACTGTGTATTCCTCGTGGCTACGATCAGTTCAGGTCATAGGAGTATAGATCCACATTGTATCTTCAGTGGTTATGCCTTTTTGTGAATATAATTATGGATCCACATTGTATTTTATGGCGGCCATACCTTGAAAGTCGTTATCACTCAAGCATAGGTATGTCTGCCTTGGGTTTGAAACTTGTCATAATATTTGTTTGATGGTTGTGTGCAGCTTCTTTCGGGTTCTCTAAGTCCATACCCTTGCTCAAAAAATTCTACAAAGTACTTCAGTCATCAGTTCCCATCTTCTAACTTCGCACTTTTGGGGGCAAACTATTACACATCAAAATTACTCATTACAATGATGGCCTAGTGTCGTCATTACCAATGTCGCAAATTTCACATTTTGGCTACAAGTGTTGCAAAATCATACTGTCATCTTCCCTATGTCGTGTCTCAGACAACATTATCAAGAACACTCAAAAGACACCTCAAAAGACTGGTTTTGAAGAGGAGAAATCATTTGACAGATAGTACAAGTCTTTTTCCATGGAAACAACCACTCAAAAATCAATTTTGGAAGGCAGTGCTCCCCTATACACCGTCAGGGAGTGCCAGTGCTCTGTACCCTCTTTTGGGGGAGCGTTGCAATGCTCTATGCCCCATTATAAGGGATATTTATCATTGAAGCATCATCAATTTGTGTGGATTACTTGAGCAAAGGGTTGGACAAGGAGATCTTGGTGAAGCTAGTGCATCTACATCATGGTTGTAATCACTTTGCTTTGTTTTCATTAATATATATATGTCCTTGGCCTGTTTATTTCAAGGTTGTGTTTATTCTACATGAACTTGTCTCTATTAGATAGATCTGGTTTCAAGCTAATCTTAGTAGAATAGGAAGCTTGTTCTGTCTTTGTTTGTTTTATAGGACTTATCGAGGAGCTTGGGGATCAAAGATCAACTCGGGCAAGCTCGTTAAAAAATGAAACAGAGGCTACGAGCATAGTTTCTCTTCTCTATGGAAAGCTCGTTAAAAAATGAAACAGAGGCCTTGAGTATAGTTTTCCTCTCTGTAGCAAGCTCAGTAAAAAATCAAACAAATATCTGGGAACTTAACCTGGAGCTTTGAGCATCGTTCTTTTCTTATGTCAAGCTCGTTAAAAAATGAAACAATTACCTCTCCTGTCAGTTAGAGTCTTTTGCTAGATCTCATAGATGTCGAGTCGAGTCTTTCGTTAGGTCTCATATTTGAACCTTCATTTCATCCACCTGTATCCTTTTTCTCCATCTAGTATAGAAATTGGTGACAACCTCAAAGTCGGTGAATGAATTGAAGCTTGGGGGGAATGTCTCCATCCTTTGATGATCATTCTGGAGTTAAGCCACTATCTTTTCAAGATGGGGGCATATCGAGCTTAGTCATTGTTCCTTCTCGTGCTCGTAAATACATGCGAATGTAACCGAGTATACTTTTTTTACTTTTTCGGACTTGTAAAGGTTATACAAAAAAGGAACCTCTAGGAGTCTCCTTTAATCTCTTTTCAAACTCTCTAAACGTGAAAAGATTTCCGAGTGATATTGCTTCCTTTCACACTCGTTAAAAGGTTTGAAAGGGCATCTTTCGAGTGATAATTTATCTCTTTTTTGGCCTCGCGAGACTAAAATTATGAAAAAGGACAACAATGGATTCATCTTTAAGTTCTTTTCAAACTCTCTAAACATGAAAAATCATCGATTTTACCTTCTCTGGACTCGTTAAAAAAATCATACATTGAAGGGCCCATTTGGGACCGAACCCTTACTTCTTCCAGTTCGTTAAAAAAATGAAGAGGGACTTACCGAAGGTGAGTTATATCGAGCATGTGTTAGCCTCCTCGAGCTCGTTAAATTAAAAAGAGGTACTCGTCTATCTAGATGGGGAAAAATTTGAAGGAAGCAAGCCAAGCAGTTTGAAAACATTTCAAGTCACTCTTACGGTCACCCTTGAACACGGCACTTTGTCTTTGCATGCATTTTAATGTGTTGAACCTCTACATTGAACCAATCATCTGAGTTTTACTACTCCTCTGGGTCACTCGACGAAAGTCACCGTATCCATTGCATCATCATGTTTTGGTCCATGTCATGTTTATGTTGTCGTGCATCAAAGTTCAAGGGAAGTATCTGCCTCAAGAGTCAACCATCACAAAAAAAAAATCAACACCCATGTCAGTCCATGTTCATTTGATCCACCAATTTACATCTCTGTGTCAGTTTCATGTTGTTGATTGGGCATACATCAAGTCCCTCCTTCAACGAGTCTGTTCCTGTCAACTTTTATCCGAGAACTAGACTTAAAAACCAACTAGTACCTTGGGACCTGCATTCCTCAATGGCAGGCCTCCTCGCTTCCGACAATGGGTTTACATCATTGACCTCTGATTAGATGATTCCATGGATGTTCAACTTCATCTCATCCATTCACATTCGTTGGAATGTACTAGAGTACGTTGGGAATCATTGACATCAATGGTGATTTCCCTCGCGCTTGTTAACGATTTACCTCATTGACCGTTAATCAAGTGGTTTTCTTCCATGTTCGACATCAGGACATCTATTCACATGGTTATATTCGTACTACATCAGGATCGATAAGAAGACCCTGGGTTGAGTCATCACTCTTATATGTACTTTTCCCATGTTGTGATGGAGTTTCTTTTGAACATTGACACATATACTGTCACATAGATCCACTTTGTATTGGTCGTGGCTATGTCTTGTCATTTCATAGATCCATTGTGTATTCTTCATAGCTACAATCAGTTCATGTCATAAGAGTATATATCCACATTGTATCTTCAGTGGCTATACCTTTTTGTCAATATAATTATGGATCCGTGGTGTATTTTATGGTGGTCATACGTTGAAAGTCTTTATCAATCAAGAATAGGTATGTCTTCCTTGGGTTTGAAGCATGTCATAATATTTATTTGATGGTTGTGTGTAGCTTATTCTAGGTTCTCTGAGTCCATACCCTTGCTCGAAAAAGTCTACAAAGTACTTCAGTCATCAGTTCCCGTCTTCCAGCTTCACACTTTGGGGGGRAATATGTTACACATCAAAATTACTCATTACAATGATGGCCTAGTGTCTTCATTACCAATGTCGCAAGTGTTACATTTTGGCAGCAAGTGTCACAAAATCATACTGTCATCTTTCCTATGTCATGTCCCAKATGACATTATCAAGAACACTCAAAAGACTGGTTTTGAAGAGGAGAAATCATTTGACAAAGAGTACAAGTCTTTTTCAATGGAAACAACCACTTATAAATCAATTTTGGAAGGAAGCACTCCACTATACACTGTCAGGGAGTGCCAGCGCTCTATACTTTATTTTGGGGGAGCATTGCAATGCTCTGTGCCCCATTTTAAGGGATATTTATCATTGAAGCATCATAATTTTGTGTGGATTACTTGAGCAAAGGGTTGGACAAGGAGATCTTGGCGAAGCTATTGCATCTACATCATGGTTGTAAGCACTTAGCTTTGTTTTCATTAATATATATATATATGTGCTTGACCTATTTATTTCAAGGTTGTGTTTATTCTACATGAACTTGTCTCTATTAGATAGATCTAGTTTCAAGCTAATATTAGTAGAATAAGAAGCTTGTTCTGTCTTTGTTTGTTTTGCAGAACTTATCAAGGAGCTTGGGGATCAAAGCTCAACTCGGGCAAGCTCGTTAAAAATGAAACAGAGGCTACGAGCATAGTTTCTCTTCTCTGTGGAAAGCTCGTTAAAAAATGAAACAGAGGCCTTGAGTATAGTTTTCCTCTCTGTAGCAAGCTCGGTAAAAAATGAAACAGATATTTGGGGACTTAATCGAGAGCTTTGAGCATCGTTCTTTTCTTGTCTCAAGCTCGTTAAAAAATGAAACAATTACCTCTCTTGTCCGGTCAAGTCTTTCGCTAGATCTCGTAGATGTCGAGTCGAGTCTTTTGTTAGGTCTTGTATTTGAACCTTCATTTCATCCACCTGTATCATTTTTCTCCATCTAGTACAGAAATTGGTGACAACCTCAAATTTGATGAATGAATTGAATCTTGGGGGGCATGTCTCCATCCTTTGAGGATCATTCTGGAGTTAAGCCACTAGATTTTCAAGATGGGGGCATACCAAGCTTAGTCTTTATTCCTTCTCATGCTTGTAAATACATGAGAATGTAAACGAGTATACTTTTATCACTTTTTCGGACTCGTAAAGGATATATGAAAAAGGAACCCTTGGGAGTCTCCTTTAATCTCTTTTTAGACTCTCTAAACGTGAAAAGATTGTCGAGTGATCTTTCTTCCTTTCACACTCGTTAAAAGGTTTGAAAGGGCATATTTTGAGTGATAATTTATCTCTTTTTTGGCCTCACGAGACTAAAATTACGAAAAAGTACAACAATGGATTCATCTTTAAGTTCTTTTCAAACTCTCTAAACATGAAAAATAATTGATTTTACCTTCTCTGGACTCGTTAAAAAAATCATACATTGAAAGTCCCATTTGGGACCGAACCCTTACTTCTTCCAGTTCATTAAACAAAGGAAGAGGGACTTACCGAAGGTGAGTTATATGGAGCATGTGTTATCCTCCTCGAGCTCGTTAAGTTAAATTATCTAGATGGGGAAAAATTTGAAGGAAGCAAGCCAAGCAGTTTGAAAACATTTCAAGTCACTCTTACGGTCACCCTTGAACACGACACTTTGTCTTTGCACACATTTTAATCTGTTGAACCTCTGCACTGAACCAATCATCTGATTTTTCTTACTCCTTTGGGTCACCCGACACGGGTCACCATATCCATTTCATAACCTTGTTTTGGTCCATGTCATGTTTCTATTGTCGTGCCTCAGTGTTCAAGGGAAGTATTTGCTTCAAGAGTAAACCATCACAAATTTCTGTTTCAACACCCGTGTCAATCCATGTTCATTTGATCCACCAATTTACATCTATGTGTCAGTTTCGTGTTGTTGATTGGGGATACATCAAGGCCCTCCTTCAACGATTCTGATCCTGTCAACTTCAGCATATTATCCAGGAACTACAATTAGAAACCAATTAGTACCTTGGGACATGCATGCCTCAATGGCAGGCCTCCTCGCTTCCGGACAATGAGTTTACATCATTGACTTCTGAACGGATGATTCCATGGATGTTTGAATTCATCTCATCCATTCACATTCATTGGAATGTACTAGAGTACCTTGGGAATCATTGACATCAATGGTGATTTCCCTCGTGCTTGTTAACGGTTTACCTCATTGACCGGTAATCAAGTGGTTTTTTTCCATGTTCGACATCACGAAATCTATTCACATGGTTAGATTCATACTACATCAGGATCGGTAAGAAGACCCTGGGTTGAGTCATCTCTCTTATATGTACTTTTCCCAGGTTGCGATGAAGTTTCTTTTGAACATTGACACATATACTGTCACATAGATCCACTTTGTATTGGTCATGGCTATGTCTTGTCATTTCATAGATCCACTGTGTATTCTTCATGACTATGATCAGTTCAAGTCATAGGAGTATATATCCACATTGTATCTTTAGTGGCTATACCTTTTTGTCAATATAATTATGGATCTGTGGTGTATTTTATGGCGTCCATACCTTGAAATTCTTTATCACTCATGCATAGGTATGTCTTCCTTGGATTTGAAACATTTCGCAATATTTATTTGATGGTTGTGTGTAGCTTCTTCCAGGTTCTCTGAGTCCATACCCTTGCTCGAAAAATTCTACAAAGTACTTCAAACATCAGTTCCCATCTTCTAACTTCACACTTTGGGGGGCAATCTGTTACACATCAAAATTACTCGTTACAATGATGGCCTAGTGTCGTCATTACCAATGTCGCAAGTGTCACATTTTGGCCGCAAGTGTCACAAAATCATACTGTCATCTTGCTTATGTCGTGTCTCGAACGACATTATCAAGAACACTCAAAAGACACCTCAAAACACTGGTTTTGAAGAGGATAAATCATTTGACAGAGAGTACAAGTATTTTTCCATGGAAACAACCACTAAAAAAGAAATTTTGGAAGGCATCACTCCCCTATACACTGTTAGGGAGTGCCAGCGCTCTGTACCCTATTTTGGTGGAGCATTGCAACACTCTGTGCCCCATTTTAAGGGAGATTTATCATTGAAGCATCATCATTTTGTGTGGATTACTTGAGCAAAGGGTTGGACAAGGAGAGCTTGGTGAAGCTTTTGCATCTACATCATGGTTGTAAGCACTTTGCTTTGTTTTCATTAGTATATATATGTGCTTGGCATGTTTATTTCAAGGTTGTGTTTATTCTACATGAACTTGTTTCTATTAGATAGATCTCGTTTCAAGCTAATCTTAGTAGAATAGGAAGATTTTTTTGTCTTTGTTTCTTTTGCAGGACTTATCGAGGAGCTTGGGGATCAAAACTCAACTTAGGCAAGCTCGTTAAAAAATGAAACAGAGGCTACGAGCATAGTTTCTCTTCTCTGTGGAAATCTCGTTAAAAAATGAAATGGAGGCCTTGAGCATAGTTTTCCTCTCCATAGCAAGCTCAGTAAAAAATGAAACAGATATCTGGGGACTTAACCCGGAGCTTTGAGCATCATTCTTTTCTTGTGTCAAGCTCGTTAAAAAATGAAACAATTACCTCTCATGTCAAGTCGAGTCTTTCACTAGATCTCATAGATGTCGAATCGAGTCTTTCGTCAGGTCTCATATTTGGACCTTCATTTCATCCACCTATATCCTTTTTCTCCATCTAGTACAGAAATTGGTGACAACTTCAAAGTCGGTGAATGAATTGAAGCTTGGGGTCATGTATCCATCCTCTGATGATCATTATGGAGTTAAGCCACTAGATTTTCAAGATGGGGTTATACCGAGCTTAGTCTTTGTTCCTTCTTGTGCTCATAAATACATGAGAATGTAACCGAGTATACTTTTATCACTTTTTCGGACTCGTAAAGGTTATATGAAAAAGGAACCCCTCGGAGTCTCCTTTAATCTATTTTCAGACTCTCTAAACATGAAAATATTGTCAAGTGATCTTGCTTCCTTTCACACTCGTTAAAAGGTTTGAAAGGGCGTCTTTCGAGTGATAATTTATCTCTTTTTCGGCCTTGCGAGACTAAAATTACGAAAAAGGATAACAATGGAGTCATCTTTAAGTTCTTTTCAAACTCTATAAACATGAAAAATCACCGAGTTTACCTTCTCTGGACTCGTTAAAAAAAGTATACATTGAAGGGCCCATTTGGGACCGAACCCTTACTTCTTCCAATTCGTTAAACAAAGGAAGAAGGACTTACTGAAGGTGAGTTATATCGAGCATGTGTTATCCTCCTCAAGCTCATTAAATTAAAAAGAGGTAATCGTCTATCTAGATGGGGAAAAAATTGAAGGAAGCAAGCCAAGCAATTTGAAAACATTTCAAGTCACTCTTACGGTCGTCCTTGAACACGGCACTTTGTCTTTGCACACATTTTAAACCACTGAACCTCTGCACTAAACCAATCATCTGAGTTTTATTACTCCTTTGGGTCACCCTATGAAATTCATTGTATCCATTGCATCATCTTGTTTTGGTCCATGTCATGTTTCTTCTATCGTGGCTTAGTGTTCAAGGGAAGTATCTGCCTCAAGAGTCAACCATCACAAATTTATGTTTCAACACCCATGTCAGTCCATGTTCATTTGATCCACCAATTTAAATCTATGTGTCAGTTTTGTCTCATTGATTTGGGATACATCAACGCCCTCCTTCGATGAGTCTGTTCCTGTCGACTTCAACACATTATCCGGGAACTAGACTTAGAAACCAATTAGTACCTTGGGACCTGCATGCCTCAATGGTAGGCCTCCTCGATTTCAACAATGGGTTTACATCATTGACCTTTGATTGGATGATTACACAAATGTTCGACTTCATCTCATCCATTCACATTTGTTGGAATGTACTAGAGTACCTTGGGAATCAATGACATCAATGTCGATTTCCCTCGTGCTTGTTAACTGTTTACCTCATTGATTGGTAATCAAGTCGTTTTCTGCCATGTTCGACATCGGGACATCTATTCACATGGTTAGATTCATACTACATCAGGATCTGTAAGAAGACCCTAGGTTGAGTCATCACTCTTATATGTACTTTTCCCAGGTTGCGATGGAGTTTCTTTTGAGCATTAACACATATATTGTCACATAGATCCACTTTGTATTAGTTGTGGCTATGTCTTGTCGTTTCGTATATCCACTGTGTATTCTTCGTGGCTACGATCAGTTCAGGTCATAGGAGTATAGATCCACATTGTATCTTCAGTGGCTATACCCTTTTGTCAATATAATTATGGATCCGCAGTGTATTTTATGGCGGCCATACCTTGAAAGTCTTTATCACACAAGCATAGATATGTCTGCCTTGGGTTTGAAACATGTCATAATATTTGTTTGATGGTTGTGTGCAGCTTCTTCTGGGTTCTCTGAGTCCATACCCTTGCTCGAAAAAGTCTACAAAGTACTTCAGTCATCAGTTCCCGTCTTTTAACTTATCACTTTGGGGGGAAATCTATTACACATCAAAATTACTCATTACAATGATGGCCTAGTGTCATCATTACCAATGTTGCAAGTGTCCATTTTTTTCGCAAGTGTCGCAAAATCATATTGTCATATTTCCTATGTCGTGTCTCAGACGACATTATCAAGAACACTCAAAAGACTACTTTTGAAGAGGAGAAAACATTTGACAGAGAGTACAAGTCTTTTTCCATGGAAACAACCACTCAAAAATCAATTTTGGAAGGCAGCGCTCCCCTATACACTGTCAGGGAGTGTCAGTGCTCTGTACCCTCTTTTGGGAAAGCGTTTCAACGTTGTGTGCCCCATTTTAAGGGATATTTATCATTGAAGCATCATCATTTTGTGTGGATTACTTGAGAAAACGGTTGGACAAGGAGAGCTTGGTGAAGTTGCTACATATACATCATGGTTGTAAGCACTTTGCTTTGTTTTAATTAATATATATATCTGTCTGGCCTGTTTATTTCAAGGTTGTGTTTATTCTACATGAACTTGTCTCTATTAGATAGATCTAGTTTCAATATAATCTTAGTATAATAGGAATCTTGTTCTGTCTTTGTCTGTTTTACAGGACTTATCGAGGAGCTTGGGGATCAAAGCTCAACTCCAGCAAGCTCATTAAAAAATGAAATAGAGGCTACGAGCATAGTTTCTCTTCTCTGTGGCAAGCTCGTGAAAAAATGAAACAGAGGCCTTAAGCATAGTTTTCCTCTCTGTAGAAAGCTCGTTAAAAAATGAAACAGATATCTGGGGACTGAACCTGGAGCTTTGAGCATCGTTATTTTCTTGTCTCAAGCTCGTTAAAAAATGAAACAATTACCTCTCCTGTCAGGTTGAGTCTTTCGCTAGATCTCGTAGATGTTGAGTCGAGTATTTTGTTAGGTCTCGTATTTGAACCTTCATTTCATCCACCTGTATCCTTTTTCTCCATCCAGTACATAAATTGGTGACAACCTCAAAGTCGGTGAATGAATTGAAGCTTGGGGGGCATGTCTCCATCCTCTGATGATCATTCTAGAGTTAAGCCACTAGCTTTTCAAGCTGGGTCATACCGAGCTTAGTCGTTGTTCCTTCTCGTGCTCGTAAATACATGAGAACATAACCGAGTATACTTTTATCACTTTTTTGGACTCGTAAAGGTTATACGAAAAAGGAACCCATGGAAGTCTCCTTTAATCTCTTTTCAGACTCTCTAAATGTGAAAAGATTGTCGAGTGATCCTGCTTCCTTTCACACTTGTTAAAAGGTTTGAAAGGGCGTCTTTCGAGTGATAATTTATCTCTTTTTCGGCCTCGCGATACTAAAATTACGAAAAAGGACAAAAATTGAGTCATCTTTAAGTTCTTTTTAGACTCTCTAAACATGAAAAATCATCGAGTTTACCTTCTCTGGACTCGTTAAAAAAATCATACATTGAAGGGCCCATATGGGACCGAACCCTTGCTTCTTCCAGTTTGTTAAACAAAGGAAGAGGGACTAACTGAAGGTGAGTTATATTGAGCATGTGTTATCCTCCTCGAGCTCGTTAAATTAAAAAGAGTTACTCATCTATCTGGATGGGGGGGGGAATTTGAGGGAAGCAAGCCAAGCAGTTTGAAAACATTTCAAGTCACTCTTACGGTCACCCTTGAACACGGCACTTTGTCTTTGCACGCATTTTAATCTGCTGAACCTCTGCACTGAACCAATCAATTGAGTTTTCTTACTCCTTTGGGTCACCCAACGAAAGTCATCGTATCCATTGCATCATCGTGTTTTGGTCCATCTCATGTTTCTATTGTCATGCCTCAATGTTCAAGGGAAGTATATGCCTCAAGAGTCAACCATCAAAAATTTATGTTTCAACACCTGTGTCAGTCCATGTTCATTTTATCCACCAATTTACATATCTGTGTCAGTTTCATGTCAATGATGGGGGATACATCAAGGCCCTCCTTCGACAACCAATCAAGCATTCAATTTTTCGTTTAGCGCTTTATTTTTAAGGTTGTTGTTACTCAAAAGGAAAGCGGTGTGGACAATATGGTGTTTTTACCGACTCGAAATTTATGCAAAGAGATGAAGATGCAATCTTTTCATTTCAATGAAAGCTATGCTATGAGAAGGAGAAAACATTCATCATTACAGATGCACAATCTCCCAAAAAATCTAAAAACCATGCAATTTTGCTACTTCAAATGCAAGCTAGTTTCACTACCCAAAAGAAAGAATTCATTTATCTTCTTTTTTGTATTATGATGTATACAGAAAGTAAATACAAAACCTTCAATTCTCCACTACTTTCAATCAAGAGAAAGAGTCTTATGCAGATGCAAAAGACACGAAGCAAAAGGGCTACAAACAAAGCATGCACTCAATGCAGTGAGGTATGAAAGAAACCAAGTAGATACTTTTTCTAACAATAAATAACACCATCAAGGATTCTAAAACCAACCAATCACTCAAGGAATACAATAAAATGTAGAGAAGAATCCAAAAAATGATAGGGAGAAAGAGAAATCACTCAAAATTATCCTGTCAAAAAAGCAGCTAGAAAAGGCAATTTCACATTTCTGAAAAAGGTTTCAAGCTCCAAGAAATACAATAGGGTGTGATAAGCATTAAAAAACATCAAAAACCAATCCAAACAACTTCACAAACCAACCATAGACTCTGGGTAAATATCTTTGCAAAAAAGGTTGCAAAAGACGGAGTAAAAGAAGGCAAAAACTCTCAAAAAAGAGACTAGCGCTCCCCCAGAAGGGTGCACAGAGTGTTGCAAATCTCTCTAAGACATTGTAGGGGAGCGTTGGTGCTCTAGTATGGCCTACAGGGGGGCGTTGGTCCTCCCAGAAACTCAGAAAATAGTAAAAAAATGAAGAAAAACTCACCCAGAATGCATAAAAATTGGTGCAATTGCTAGTGAAGGTAGGAGAAGGCTAATGGATGATGAACAAACAGTAAAAGTGATCTAAAAGGTGGGAAAAGGGTAGGTAAAAACCAA
>ML804421.1:208669-228324 GCA_009831015.1 Picea engelmannii
AAATTTATTCACATCAACTTTGGGAAGACAGGGGTCATGATGAAGGGGGTTGGAATTAAAGGCCATGGTATGGGAGGAGTCAAATCCTTCTATGTTTGAAGGGTTGTTAGAGGAAGTAGGGCCCAAGGATTGACTCATCCACTTGTTGAGGGTGTCTATGAGGTAGTCAAATCAACCAGTGAGGGAGTCAAATCAGGAAATACGGTATTCAAATTTGGAATTTATGGTCTCGATATTTTTGGTTTGCAAGGCAAGGATTTCCTGGTTGCGGGTGAGGGTCATTTGGGAATTAAACAAGCAATAAGTGGGCATGTGGTTCCACATATAAAAGGGTTACATGTGAGGGGTACCATTATGATCAGTGTGAAGAGAGGAATCCAATGGAATAGGTCTCAAATAAGGGTGTCAGGGAGAGTGGGTGGGTCCATGGGAAAAAAGGCTTATAATTTATGGGTACCACTATGATTAGTGTGAAGAGGAGAATCAAATGGGATAGGTCCCAAATAAGAGAGTTGGAAGGACCACTATACTCATTTTTTTTAAATCATATGAAGTTATACTCCATCCTGATGAATATTGCAGAGACTGAATGCCCAAATTGTTAACAAGGAAAATTGGATGTAGGAGGAAAGGTTGCACTAGAAAATTTCCCCTTTATTTCTGTTATGTTTTGTTATGGAAACAAGAGTTAAATTTTTGAAACCCTTGCTACCAATCACCTTGTTGCATGCTTCTCCTGCCTGCTTCGGACTTGCACCTGCCTTGATACCTGACCGTTATTGCCTCGACCTTCAAACTTACCTTCGAACTAATATTGAACACCCAGATTTCATTTGCTATCACCCACCCATATCTCTCTTTCCCTCCCTGGAGACAAAGAAAAAGCTACAATTTGCTTTGCTTGCACAGTCCAATAGGGTGATCTCAAGATCGAGTGAAGGAGGTCTTGTCTATCCTCTTTGGCCAGTAAGGAGGGATGGGCGAAGGAAATCATTTCACCAACTTCATCATCGGACATTGAACCTACTGAAAAGTAGTTCACCATTGCTTTCTCTATCTACGTTCACCCGAGTAGTATTCTTAACTTTGGGCAGTCGAGCTTGGTTGGCCATCCATTCATTCATTCATTTCTGGAAAGTTGATGAGTTCTACGGACAAGGGTTTTCCATGTGTTATAGCTCCTTGATATACTTGTGGGGTCAAACAATAGTACTTGGCCCAATATCTCAGGGCACCAACTAAGGAGGCTCGACCATACCCTTAGTCATACTACCTGATTACCCAAGTACACAAGAGTGATCTTCCCAAGTGATGTTCTTGGTTCCCTTATAGCAGTCAGGGGGTTGATAATATGTCATGGGGTCGATAATATGATCTATATTTTGTTTTAGAAAACTTATGGCACTCCCTATATACCCTAGGGTATGTGGCAGTGAATAGTTGTTTATAGGCACTGTCTAATGCGATACTACTTGAAGCGGTACCAACAGGGACTACAGAGGTTTCCAACAAGGTAAAACAATGTGTTTCGAGTAACCCTTGAAACCATTTGTATGTATTGTGTGTAGTCCTCCCCAATTACAGTTTTACCCACCAAATGACATATCTTTGTGCTTTAAACATGCAGACAATACACATCTCTAGCTTGAAAAAATTGTCTAAAATTTTTGCAGAGGAAAGGGATCTAATACCACTTATAAGGTACCAAATGTATTATGTAGAGCAGAAATAGAATTATTATGATGAATACCAGTGGAAACAACAAAATATAGAGAACAATAACACCAAAAATGATACCTTTTATTGATAGAAATCCAAATTCACTTATCTCTTCGATGGGGAACCTCTAGAAGAGCATAGCTCAATTATAAAATAATTCTCAAGACAAAACTTCCCCATGCCTTGTGATCCTATTTATACTATTTCTATCTTCTAGTGAGCAATCTAGAGGAAGATATTTCTAGAACCAGAAGCTTCTATTAAGTCTTGTTACGTTAGACATGTTCACATTATTACATAGGCCTTATTTACTAATATAAGCATTTATTACATAGAAAACATATTAATCTACCTACTTGAGGGGTTAGGAAGGTTAGGTACTTAACACACCACATGGAATCGATAAGAGGTGTCACCTTGATATGTCACCACACAACACTAACAATTAGAACCACAAGGAAACCTAACATTGCATTTCCTTGTTATGTAATTTTATCTTGTGGGTTCTCACATGAAGTTGATAGTAGAAAAAGTGGAAATGGGATGTGCAGGAACAAAATAGATAGGAACACATATACATTCTTAGAAACATGCATGCATTCCTAATCATATAGCCTCGGTGCTCCCCAAAATACCACACATGCTTGCCAACTCTGACTTTTTAGGAATGAGCATGCATGTTTCTAAAATCACGTCCATGTTCCTAATAACGTGCATGGTGTTGTGAAAAAAATATTTTTCCCAATGCATACCCTTCATCTCCAAGTTGGGATATCAATGAAATTAGAGGATTTGAGTATCAAGTATGGGTACTAGGGTCCTTGACATGATAAGGGAAGGAAAATTAGGCCTTAGTCCATAGAGGTTGATTCTAAGTATCAAGGTCCCTCGACCAATACCTTGAACCACCAAACTTGACATCCTAAAGGAATCCTTGTCTTCCAAGTAGTTATATGTGCATTGTTAGAATATTTTGAGCATTATTCATGAATCGTGATGCCCTTGACATGGTCATGGTAGGAAAATGGTGATTGGACCCTAAAGTAATCTTTTTGTAATACATGGCTATGAAACACACCTAAAACCACCACACAAGACCTCTCAAAATTATCCCTTCCTTTGACTGGGAATATGGGTGTTGTTAGGGGATTTTTAACTCTAGGTACATGATTCTTTGGGCCCTAGACATCTTTGAGGGATGAAACTTAGGCCTTACACCATAAAATTATAATCTTATAAGAATCAAGGTTTAAGAATGACACCTTGATCCACTACACATGACCTCATAAGCATACCATTATGGTATACAATGGGGATATTGATGATATTATGAAGTTTTAAGAACTAGGTATGGGCCTCAGTGTCTCAAATATGATTAGGGGGAAAAACCTAGGTCTTAGGAAATAAATTAAGATTATAGGAATTAATATGCAATAAAAACACATGACCTTCAAAGGGGATACTTGGCCTCTAAGTAGAGTTATGTGCACCATTACAATTTTTTAGCACAAGTTATGGATCAAGGGTTACTCAAAATGGTGGCCGAAAGAAACCTACGATTTAGGAATTTAAGGAAGATTTCATGCATCCAAGGCCGAAAAAAACACCTTGAATCCACACACATGATCTCCCAAGTGTATCATTTATCTCTTAGTGGGCATATTGGCACCATTAGGGTTTTTGGAGAAGTAGGTATCAATTTGAATACTTGGACCAAGGTAAAGTCATGAAATTTTCTTGGTAGGCCTAAAAATAAGATTCCAAGGCTCAATATCCATTATTGAGTTCTTAAACCACCATAAATGATCTCTCTATGGGATATTTATCCTTTTAGTTTCAATATGGACACCACTAGAAGGTTTTGATCACTATGTATAGGTCGTGGGGAAATAAACATTGTCAAGGGAGGAAAATCAAGCCTTAGAACCTAAAGTAAGCTTCCAATCATCCAACTCCAAGAACAATGCCTCAAACCACCACATGTAATGTCTTGAGAGTATCATCTCCCTCTTAGTTGGGATATCAGAATCATTAGAAGGTTTTGAGCTCTAGGTATGAGTCTCGTTACCCTAACCATGGTTGGGGGAGGAAAATCATGCCTCAAGCCCTAAAGGTAGTTTCCAAGGCTGAAGGGACATGAACGAGGACTTGAAACATGACATAGGACATTTCTATGGGATACTTGACCTTTAAGAGGGGATATGGTCTCCATTGGAAGGTTTTTAGCACTAGATTTGGGTCACGGTGCCTTGAACATGGTTGGGGGATGAAACCATAGACTTAGGCCCTATAGAAGTATTGTAGGAATTTGGGCCAATAATGTCACCTCAAACATGGGTCTCTAGGCCACAGACTTGGTCAAGAGAGGAAACATGAACCTAAGGCCATAAAGGAAGCTTCTATCCATCTAGGGCCAAGAGGAATGCCTTGAACACAACCACACATGCCCTCTTGAGGGTATCATTGGCCTATGATTCAGGATGTCGGTGCCACTAGGTTGTTTTGAGTAGTAGGTATGTGTCCCAGAGACCTGGAAATGATATAGGGAAGAAGGCCATGCCTTAGGTCCTAAATAAATTTTTGAGGCATCTAGGGCCCTAGATGCCTCAAAAATTTCTTTAGTACCTAAGGCATGGCCTCTTTCCCTATTTCATTTCCAGGGTCTTGGGACACAAGTGTGTACTACTCAAAACCTCCTAGTGGCACCGACATCATGAATCATAGGTCAAGGATACCCTTAGGAGGACATGTGTGGTTGTTCAAGGCATCCTTCTTAGCCATGGATGGATATAAGCTTACTTTAGGGACTAAGGTTCATGTTTCCTCCCTTGACCATGTATGGGGCCTTGAGACCCATGTTTGAGGTGACTTTATTGGTATGATATGCCTAAAATATTTTTTTAGGGAATAAAGCTAGGGCTTAATAACCCAACCATGTTTAAGGCATCATGACCCAAATCTAGTGCTAGAAACCTTCCAATATATCCCATGTCCCTATTAAAGGCCAAATATCCCATATAAAAGTCACATGTGGTGGTTAAAGTCCTCATTCATGTCCCTTTAGAGTTAGAAGAAAAATTTAGGTCTTGAGGCCTAAGTTTCCTCCCTTAACCATGGTCAAGGTTGCTCTGGGTGACTCAAAGTTTTCTTTAGGACCTAAGTCATGGCCTTCTTCCCTATATCATTTCTAGGGTCTTAAGATATATATGTACTTATCAAAACCACCTAGTGGTATTGACATCCCTAATCATAGGCCAAGGATACCCTCATGAGGCCATGCGTGTTGAACTTATGCTTATACTAAGAGGGGGGCAAGGTGAATCAGTATAAGATACTTTTTACTTTATTTAACCATTCATCAATCATTCATTAATTGAGAAACAATAATCACATCTAAACTCAAATCATAATGCATAGAGTTTAGCATGGAAACCCAATCGGGGAAAACAATAAAACTTATATTTATAAATTCATGTAGGCACCAACCTACTATTACAAAGATTTTATGCATGAACCTACTGGAGACACCGATCTTCTCAATTGAGCACCAACCCAACAAGATGTAGACACCAATATACTAGAGACACCAATATCCTCCACTTAGCACCAACCTAGAAGCACCTATAGGCACCAACCTATTATTACAATATTTGCAGACATCGACCTGTTGGAGACACCAATCCCCTCACCTGAGCACCAACTCAACAAGATATGTGTAGACACCAATCCAAGATATTCATACACATATTACTTATGAATTCAACTGTGTGCTTCATTCCATAGACAATCCTTCGAACCATAGTCACATGTAGCCTTCATGCCCTAGCCAACCTCATAGCATCATTCCAAAATATAACCACTGACAGTAACATCACAACCTCAAAATAGTGCACACGGAAGCATCACAGTGATGAAAACATCACAATATGAAAATAGAACATACAATATCATCACATTGATGACAACATTACAACCTCATAATAGAGCACATGGCAACATCACAGTGACGACAACATCACAACATCAGATTAGTGCACCTTGAGAACAAGAAAGGCCCTAATAAAATCCCTTAGACTTCTCTTGCACACCTTTATATCCCAATAATACACCCGAACACCTTTAGCGCACCTCAGATCACTTCTGCACACCTTAAAATTGATATATTTCTGGGTTTATGTACAAATGTGCACATTTAACCTGCATTTATAGTAATTTTATCCCAACTTCCAGGGCCGACCTATAAAGATTGGTTGAATCGACCTCAATTTTCTGGCTAGTTTGTTGGAAGAAAAAATCCATATCTCCTCATTCCTAGGGATTTAGAGGGAATGCCATATAATGTTGGAAAGGTATCATAATAATATTTGCAACCATATAACTTGTTCTCCCATTTTATCTAGGTATGTAGGGTAAAAATGCCTTCAAAGATAGGGTATCCAAACTGATCATAAAAAATCCAAAAGTAATACTTTTAACAATATCCATTTTGCAATATTTATCTTGGACATCTGTAGGCTTGTAATATTTATCTCGTACATCTATAGGCTCCCCCTATATTTGAAATCAATGAAAAAAATATTTCCAACAATCTCCCCCTTTGTCATTGATGGAAACCATTAGTCAATTCTGATACTCCCCTTGTTTGCAACTTTCCTTGTGTCTGCAATTCTTCCTCTATCTTCAACTTCTCCCCCTTTGACATCAATGGCAAAGGGATGCTCCCCCTGAGCTTGTGATTCCATTTACTGAAAATATGAGAGAGAGATATTACTTCCATACAATATTTTTCTCCTTTGAATTTATCGAGTATGCATACATCTCTTGAGTTTCTATTTGCATTTTCCACTAATCTTCTCAGAGTTTCTTTTCTTATATCGCACCCTTTAGAATGAAATGTGAGGTTGTAACCTTGATCACACATTTGTTTGACACTTAGAATATTATGATTTAACCCTTCAACATACAAGACATTTTGTGTCTTAGTCTTTCCATTATAAAGACTAACAATACCTTTTCCAACTATCCTTGCAAAAGCCTTATCTCCATAACTAACATTGCCTCCTTTTTCTTCCTTCAAGGTGAGAAACTTGGTATCGTCCCTTGTCATGTGTTTTGAATATCCATTATCAATGTACCATTGGTTTCCTTCATTTTGAGCATAAAGCGCAAGTCCACATTATTCCTTCTTCGAATTTATTTTCTTCCTTTTCCACACCCTGGTGTATTCTTCCCTATTCTTGGTAATAATGTCTTCTTGTTTAGGAAACTTTATCATGATGCTTCTACAATCACGTGTTATGTGCTCGTAGTTATTGCACTTATAAGCTTTAGTATCAAGTAGAGGAGAAAACTAATTGTAGTTTCTGTTAGCAAACCCATGATAAGTTTTGGTTTTGTTGCTCACATAGTCATCCTTTGAGGTTTTGTAAGAACCTCTATTTATATCTCTCACATGATCACTTCTTGCATAAGCTCTACAATCTATTTATTTTTGACCAAAATTATTGCAAGAAAAAAAAAATAGCCAAGAAAGATATTTTGGTACTGGTTTCTGAAAGGTCTTTGTGGTGGAACAACTCTTCTAAACTCATTCTAGTTGTTCTTGTGAGAAGAATTAGGTTTTTGTTGGTCATCATTTCATTTCCTATTGTTTCTTCATTGTTGGTGGAGCCTTTGATAATATTAGCATGGCTTTCATCATTTTCTTCATTTTCTTTTTCTGATGGATTTGTGACTTTAATGCTTGCATCTCCCTCGATGGTATTTTGTTTTTCATCGTAGCTGAGACATGTCTTGTTGAATGGTTACCTTTGGAAACTGAGAATATTATCTAAGATTTCAGTACTCTTTCCAAACTTCAAGCTTATATTCAACTGATCAATTGTTTTCTCTAGTTCCTTTCTTATGGAAACTATTTAAGATTTTATCTTCTTGCAATTTTCTTCCTTTTTTTTAGCTAGCTTCTCACCACTTCTTTTGTCCTCTTTGCCTCTTCTAGTTTAGTCTTAAGGATAATAATTGTCTTCTTTGTTTCTTCAAGATCTTGAGAAGATGTTCTTTGCAAACATAACGAAGAATGCACAAAGGTGTGGAAAAGGAAGCACGAAGAATAGAAGAAGGAAGAATGCAGACTTGAACTTTATGCTCAAAATGAAGGGAACCAATAGTACATTGATAGTGGATGTTAAAAACATATGACAGGGGACCAAACCAAGTTTTCCACCTTGAAGGAAGAAAAACGAGGCAACGTTACTTTTGGAGATAATGGCTCTACAAGGATAGTTGGAAAAGGTATTATTAGTCTTGACAATGGAAAGACTAAGGCACAAAATGCCATGTATGTTGAAGGGTTAAAGCACAATATTCTAAGTGTCGGTCAAATACGTGATCAAAGCTACAACCTCACATTTCATTCTAAAGGGTGTGAGATAAGGAAAGCATCTTCAAGAAGATTAGTGACAAATCCAAATAGAACCTCAAACGATGTATACATACTTGATGAATTCAAAGAAGAAAAATGTTGTATGGAATAGAAGTTGGGAGTGATATCCCTCTCATATCCTTAGTAAAGGGAAGCACAACATCAAAGAGAGAAACCCCTTTCCATTCACGTCAAAGGGGGAGAAGTTGCAGACAGAGGAAGAATTGCAGACACAAGGAAAGTTGTAGACAGGGGGAGTATCAAAATTAATTAAGGGTTGCCATCAATGATAAAGGGGGAGATTGTTGAAAAAATTATTTTCATTGATGTCAAAGATAGGGGGAGACTACAGATGTCCAATATTAATATTACAAGCCTAAATATGTCCAAGATAAATATTGCAAGATGGAGATTGTTGGAAATATTGTTTTTGGATTTTTAATGATCAGTTTGGATACCCTATATTTGAAGGTATTTTACCCTACATACCTAGCTCAAATGGGAGCACAAGTTATATGGTTGGACATATTATTCCAAGACATTTCCAACAACATATTGTATTCCCTCTAACTCCCTAGGAATGAGGAGATATTAACTTTTTGATCTGACAACCTAGCCAAAAAAATGAGGTCGACTTAGCCAGTCTTTACAGGTAAACCCTAAAAGTGGAGACATAATTACTATAAATACATGATAGATTTGTTCATTTGTAGTGCAACCAAGAAATATATCAAGTATGAGGTGTGCTAAATGAGTTGGTTTGTCTTTTTGGGATCTAAAAGTGTGCAAGAGGAGTATAGGGGATTTTCTTGGGGTCTTTATTGTTCTCAAGGTGTGTGATGCTTCCATGTGTGCTATTTTGAGGTTGTGATGCTACATTGTGTGTTATTATTAGGTTGTGATGTTTCCATAAGGGATTATATTCTGGGAATGATTCTATGAGGCTCGCTATGGCATGGAGGCTACATGTGACTATGGTTGGAAGGATTGTCTATGGGATGAAGAATGCAGGTGAAGTTAGAAGTACTCTATGTATGAAGATCTTGGTTTGGTTTATACACATATTTTTTATTTTGTGCTCAAGTGAGGGGATTGGAGTCTCTAGTAGGTTGGTGTTTGCAAATAGTGTAATAGTAGGTTGGTGCCTATAGGTGATGTTGATTTGGTGCTCATTTGAGGAGAGTGGTGCCTACATCTTGTTGAGTTGGTGCTCAGTTAAGGAGATTGGTGTCTCCAATAGGTTGGTGCCTATTATATTTGTAACATTAGGTTTGTACCTATATATGTTTATAAATATAATTTTATGGTTTTCTCCCGATTGGGTTTCCATGTTAAACTCTACGCATTGTGATTTGAGTTTATATGTGATTATTGTTTCTCAACTAATGAATGATTGATGAATGTTTAAATAAAGTAAAAAGTATCTTATACTAATTCAACCCTACCCCCCTGTCAGTATAAGCATAATTTCAACAACCATGAATTAGATACAGAAGAAGCACAATTTGTGAGAAAGCTAAAAAGAGGATCTGGAAAATACAAAGCTAAGCTACCCTTCAAATGTTCAAATTGTGGTAGAGTGGGATATTTTGATGCTAAGTCTCTATATGAAAAATGGAAAGACAATGATGATTAGGATAGTATTGATAAAGAAGAGCATAACAATAAAATCAAACCTTATAGACACAAAAGAGGAAAATATACTAAGAAGAAGAGTTTCTACTCTAGAGAGGACAATAGTTCGTCTGAAGAATGTGATGGATATGTTTCTGATATTGAGAAAGAATAATTCCTCTTCATAGCCATGGATACAAATCCTACTAATGAAGAAAATGAAGAAAATCAGAAAGAAAAATTATATTAAGAAGAAAAAGACATTAATGGGGAAGTGAATCTAAAGAAGAACGCATTAGTGCCTTAGAAGAAATAAACAAACTCTTGGGAAATAATATAAAGAAGAAAGAGAAATTGCAGAAATATGAAAAGAAATACCATGACCTTGAAAAAACATAGAATACAATTATCATCTAAAAGACTCAACTAGAAGAGGCAAAAAGGGTACAAGAAGTGGTGAGAAGACGATTGAAAGAAAAGGAAGAAAATAGCAAGAATCTAGAAGTTGAAATAGTTTCCTTAAGAAAGGAATTGGAGAAAACAATTGATCAGTTGAAAAAAAGCTTGAAATTTGGAAAGAGTATTGAAATCCTAGAGAATATTCTCAGTTTCCAAAGGCCACCATTCATCAAGACAGGTCTTGACTATGATTAAAAACAAAAGATCCTCGAAGGAGATGCAATCACTAAGGTCACAAAGCTATCAGAAAAGGAAAATGAAGAAAATCCTAAAAGTTGTTCCAATGTTCTCAAAGGATCCAACAACAATGAAAGAAACAATAGAAAAGATAATGATAACCAATACAAATCTGATTCTTCTCACAATAATGAGTTCATAAGAGTTGTTCCACGAAGAACGCCTTTCACAACATAGTACCAAAATCTATTTCTTGACAATTGATCTTCTTGCAATAATTTTGGTCATAAAGAAATAGATTGTAGAGATTATGCAAGAAGTTATCATGTGAAAGATAGATAAAGAGGTTCTTATAAGGCTTCAAAGAATGATTATGTGAGCAAAAAAAACAAAAGTTCTCATAGGTTTGTCGATAGAAACTACAATTCATTTTCTCCCCGATTACAATATTGAATGTTATAAATGAAATAACTATGGGAACATAGCACATGAATTTAGAAGCAGCATGATAAATTCCCCTAAACAAAACAGGGAAGAATGTTTTCTTACCAAGCATAGAGAAGAATATACAAAGGTTTAGAAAAAGGAAGCAAGAAGAACCAAAGAAGGAATAATGTGGACTTGCATTGTATGCTCAAGACAAAGGAAGCCAATGATACATTTATAGTGGATGTTCAAAATACATGACAGGGGATCAAAAGAAATTTCTCATCCTAAATGAAGAAGATGGAGGCAATATTCCCTTTGGGGATAATGCTACTGCAAGGATAGTTGGAAAAGGTATTGTTAGTCTTGATAATGGAAAGACTAAAACACATAATGTATTGTATGTTGAAGGGTTAAAACACAACCTTATAAGTGTTATCCAAATGTGTGATTAAGGTTAAAACTTCACTCTAAAGGATGTGAGATAAGGAAAGTAGGCTCAGGAAGATTAGTGGAAAATGCAAACAGAACCCCAACCAATGTATACATTCTCAATGAAGTCAGAGGAAAATGTTGTATGGGACAAGTATATGAAAGATAGTTATGGCATAGAAGGATGGGTCATATAAAATTTGAAAATCTAGTAAAACTTAGCAAGACATAAGCAATAAGAGATATGCCAAGAATCTCAAAACTGATGGACACTATTTGCAATCCATGTCAATGTAGGAAGAAAACAAGAGTCAGTTTGAAAACAAATGAGTACTCAACTTCAAATCCATTGGAACTTGTACTCATGGATCTCTATGAGCCAACAAGAACACAAACTTTAAAAGGTGAGAGTTATTTTATGCTACTTATTTATAATTACACAAGAATGACACAGGTTACATTTCTTAAAGAAAAATCGAAGAATTTGAGAAGTTTAAGCTTTCAAATCCCTAGTTGAAAATGAGACTGATTTAAAAATCAAGTGCTTAAGATCAGATAGAAGAGGTAAGTTTATATCCTATGAATTTGATGAATTATGTAATAATCATGGTATAAGGAGACATTTTTCAGCAGCAAGGACTCCAAAACAAAGTGGAGTTGTAGAAAGAAAGAACAAAACTATACAAGAAATGGCTAGAACAACGTTGAAAGAAGTCAAACTACTAGACACCTTTTGGAGAGAAGTAGTCAACACAACAGTCTACATCTTGAATCAAGCACAAATTAGAGTAAACAACAACAACACACCTTATGAATTATGGAAAGGAAGACCAACTACAGTCAAATAATTCAAAGTATTTAGGATAAAGTGCTATATAAAGAGAAATGAAGACAATTTAGGCAAGTTTGATTCCAGAACAAATGAAGGTATCTTTCTTGGCTATGTTGATGGAAGAAAGGCCTACAAACGCTACAAAAAAATATTGTGCAAGGTTGTAGATAATATTGATATAAGAGTGGATGAAACCATACCTCATAATGAAAAGTCACAAACAAATGAAGGTCTATAGGAGAGAATATACAAAGAAGAAAAAAATAATCAAGAAGAAGAATAATCCAGAAAGTTAGATTTTTGGCGATATAGATGCAGGAGTTCAAACTAGAAGAAGATTGAACTTTTCTTTGCTATCTAAAATAGAGCCCAAAAATTTTACACAAGCTAGTGAAGATAAGCAGTGGGTTAATGCTATGGAACAAGAACTAAATCAGATTGAGAATAATTGGGTCTATGTTGGTCATCATTTCCTTTCATGTTATTGCTTTCATTGTTGGTGGAGCCTTTGAGAATGTTAGCATATCTTTCAAGCTTTTCTTCATTTTATTTTTTTGATTTGTGACTTTAATTCTTGCATGTCCCTCAGTGGTCTTGTTGATGATTAGACCTATTAAGATCCAAACAACAACCTCGTGAGGATATAAATATCCCCCTACGTTTTTATAGAGGTGGTACTCCTTTGTAAATTCTTTAAAGATTTATCTTGAATATATTGGGATGATGATATAAAAAGGGAGAGTGCTAAATAGAAACTCCAAATCTTTGTCACTCAAATAAATAAAAACATAATTGATTGAAAATAATATACATACACCAAAGAATTCATGAGAAAAGGACCAGGAATCTTCACACATAAAAATATAATATTTGCATAAATATTGTACATAAATAAATAATAATTACAGAAAAGATAAAATAAATCTCACACCCACACAATATTCAATATATGAGAGAACTTTAAAAGAATCTTTTCATTTAAAAGAGGATAGAATATGATAGGAAAACTTTAAATATCTCATGCTCAAAACTCAGAGTTCAAAAGATATTATTAAACTTTATCCTTGAAGCGGTTCTCTGGGATTTTTTCAAAAAATAATATAGTCTTTGATAGTATTGAAAAATAAATTGCATTCGTCCAAAGTTGGACTAGGATTGGGATCCCGTGGACCATAAAATGAAAGATCGGAATAGGGTTGAACCTGAAAGGATGACAAAGAGAAGTGATCAAAAATCAATTATATTTTCTTAGGATATATTAAACACAACTTGATGACTTCTAAACAGGAAGAGAAAAGAATGGAAAAGAATGTGATCAATTTTACTCAATATGATGGTGTTCTCTCTCTCGTTATTTGTTTACCAACACTCCTTTTGTATTATTTTGAATTGCGGTTTTTGGGCCGGTTGTAACTGACACTTCTTGATTTTCTTCAGTTATGTTAATTAAGGCTTTCTTTAACCAATTCTCAACATAATCCCTCATGGGAGTGACAATTACTTCTTCTCTCACTCTTATATAAAATAATGAGTTTTCAATATCTCGGTAGTCAATGGAAACTTGGTAATGTATCTTCAATGTCCTCATTCTTGTTCACTTAATTGAATAAACGATTTTTGACCTCAAATTCTGAGTATTCTGTTATCCCATTGAATCTTTGCATTGATGTAGATTTTAATACTTCAAATTTTTCCTCAGACAATTCCTTAGTCATAAACATTGAATTTAAAATGATTTTTGTACCATCAACCTCTCTTGTAGTTTCAAATAAGTCCAGATCAATTAATTTTAAATAGCATTCACCCCTCTTGACAATTAAAGTTCAAGGTCATACAACATTTCTTTTAAGCATTTTATTCTTTTTATCCAATAAGCCTTTAATTGTTTAATACGAGTTGGGGAGGGTAAGTATTCTTCCTTTCTTTTATGTTCAGACATATTTGAAACTTTAATCACAAAAGTAGTGATTGCCTCTTTATAAAACCCTTCATCATTTTTCACATCAGCTTCCAGGCATTGTTTCAATTTGACATTTTTCAATGCCGAAGCAATAAAATTGTTCGTTAATTCCTATGTCTCAAGAATTAGAGACATTCTCTTATGAATATTCTTTCCAATATATTGTCTAATGGCCGCAAATAAACTTGATGTTCCTTTCAATTTCGAACTAGACTTTGGTGTGCCACCCGAAGTCTTCCATGGCTTCATAGTGGTCATTGGAATTGCAAATATTGGAGGTGGCATCAATGCAATTTCCAATTCTTTGATTATTTCTTTCAATTGGGTGTTTTTCATTTTCCATATCATTAACCAATACTTCAAGTGAGTCCCATGTAGACCTATAGAGGTGAGCAATTATGGAAGGTGGTATACTGTTGAGATCTAATTCAGAACCAGATTTTCCTTGAATCCTTTTATTCTTTGAATGGGATCTTTCAAAAAATAATTTTTTATAGCTTCTATCAAATAAATCATTTTTTATAGTGAATGATTCCTCTTCTGAAAAGGCATGTTCTTGAGTTGCAATTCCAGCAGCAACTTCCCTGCTCTTTTGAAGTCTCTGCTCATTGTCAGGAAATTATATATTCTTGATATCAATATCCAGCTCCATATCTTCAAGGACAACCTCATATTCAGGTACGATTTTTTATACCTCTTGTTGGGTACTCTGTCTTTTTCTTTTAACCTCAAGCTTATGAGACCACTCCAATTTTCCCATTGGAGGGTTTTGGTCACCTCCATCATCAGAATTATTTGCCAAATAATTATTTTTCTCTGGTGATGTTGATTGATGTTGACTGAAAACTTTTCTTGGGTAAGTCGCTTCTCTATGAAACATTGGGAGAATGAATACTTCTTTCATTAACCACTCTTCCCCTTTGTTTGTGCTAGTATGTAGTACTTGTTATCACATGGATTTTCAAGGGTCAATAAAATCTTTAGTTTGATTTTGAGTCATAGTTTTACCTTAGGTTATAGGTTTTATGTCCTTTTCCCATAGCCATTTTTCATTTTTGGTATGAATAAGTTATGATTAGTTTGGTTTTGGTCTGAAGAGTCATTGAGTCACATATTTTAAAAAAAAATCATCATTACCCTGACATGTCACTTTCTCCATGTTGTACATTGACCCATCCTCTTGTCACTCAGCTCGTTAAAATGACAAATCTAGTCTGAGTTGTACGCTGCCAACTCACTAGGAGAGTTCATAACGCTTTCAAAGTACATATTGCATTTATAGTCATCATTTCTCTTAAAAGGTCATGTCAATTGGAGATCTCCTTGATTTCAGAGTTGATTTTTAAATCAATATTCAGGGATTATTGTTATGAATGTTTTAACCATTTTCTCCAAGTGTGCAAAGCATCCTCCAACTTGGCCCTGCGAGCTAGTGTTATAGACAGGCGTTGCGCACTTCACTGTGAACTGGCTGCAGGGGATGAGTTGGTGGTTAGACCACTTCCAGGCACTCTTGTGCAAATCTGAATATATCATCCTTCAGCTCCAGTCTACCAGGTACTCTATGAGATTTTCCACCTTGTTTTAAGGTCTGGAAAGGGGTTAATCGATGTTCCTTTTTATGGCACTGCGAACTATCTCACTGACATGTAAACAAGCTCCAGAACCTTCTCCTCGCGCTCTGTATATTATCTATTGAATCCATAAGCATCCCTAGGACTAAGTTACCTTATCTATTGATCATTTGCCTCTGCATCACTCATCTCATACAGCTTTTCCAAAACCCTTTCCCTGGCACTGGGAACTCTGTGTAGTCAACCAGCACTGCGAACTCTCTCTTCCAGCACCCTTTGCAAAGTAGTCTTTCATCAATTCATCAGCTATTCATAGTCCTTTTTTATCTGATTATGAAGATAACCTCACTGTTAAAAAATTCCAGTCTTACTTAGAAGCATTGTCACGGTGAGAAGTATGTTTGGCCTTTTTCTTATTTTTCCAGTGACAGGGTTCATGCTAAATATAAGGTAGTCGATACAAGTGTTTTCCATTCAGGACTGATAAAGATGTTGGTGATGGATGAATTAAGAAAGAGAAACATTGAATGGGAAGAATTCATTACTTATTCAAACTTTCAACTTAACATTTCTCCTACCCCATAGTCTAAGCTACAAATCCCTCTTCAAATTGACAAGACTGTATAGTTGGAGATGAACAAGAAAAGGAAGAGCATCGAGTTTGTTAAAAATGATAAAGAAACAAAGGAACACGAATAGGAAGGAGGACCTTCTCAGTCTCCACAAAGAGAGGTTTCACCTTTGTCATCTCCCATTCCAATAGAGACTCCTTCAACTAGAGCCATAGGTTTGAGAGGAAGAAAGTTATTGTTCTCTTCACCAGTTATTGTAGACAAGGTCAAGGCTAGGAGACTTGTTACTAGAGAATCATCAAAATAGGAAATCATTGTGGAGAAAGTTACAGTGAGAGCCCCCAACCTAGAGAAAGGGTAAAAGTGTACCTATTAAGGAGCCCATTGAAATTGTAGACATAACTTCTCCTCCAGAAAATCCTACCTTTAAGAGGCTAAATAGACAGCTTAAAGAGGCAAGGACTGAAATTGCTAAACTAAAAAGGGAGGAGTTGGTTGAAAAGAATAAGTTAAATGAACTTATGGAAATGTATCGTGGAACTCTTGACAAGGCTAAATTTATAGCTAAAAGGTTTTGACCTCTCCATAGGCAGCTTAGAAACTTGTATAGATAGAACATAGCCTACCAAAGTCATACCAGAGGGATAAATATGGAGTTGCAACCTTTTAGAGAGAAGATGGCCAAGAAAAATTTGGATATATTAGCTAAAGTTTCCACCAGGAGGAGCTCCAAAGTCAGAAAGTGAAGAACATGAACACCTTGACTCATACAATTTTTTAGAGTTTCTTGTTTTGGTATTTTGCAAATTTCTAAACAGTCGTGTTTGATAAGTCAAGATTCAGCTGAGGATGTGTTAGCCTTCCTATGTTTTATATCACTATCATATGTTATTATAGCGATTGGTGACACTTGGGATAGTTTTGGAATGTTTTTATACATCTTCAAACGAAAAGAGCAACTACTTGGTTGATACAGGTTGGCGCTGCGAACTTTGTTGCGAACTCTTGCTCTGGAGGTTTTGGAGGAATTAGCGGTTGCAAAATGGGAATATAAGTTTATGAAAGTTGTTGGAAGGTCAGTTGAAGGCTGTAGGGACACTTGAAAAAGGGAGATGCGATCAAAGTACACATCATCATGCACATTTAATATGATTAAAGAGGTTACCAGCATTAGCCTAGTTTTTAAAAGTTTGTTACTTTTTTGTTGAACAGTTGTAGTTACTCCACCTTTAGGTGTGGGAATCCTATGAAAGAAGGGGAATTCGAATTGTAAATTTGTCATTGACAGCCTAGGCTATAATATATACATTGAAAATCATTGAAGGGTTCGAAGGATTGTAATGAGACTCATACTTTTGAAATTGTGAAGTTACAGAGCCATCTCTGGATTTTGTGTATTAGACATGAGACTTTTTTATTAACAAAAATCAATTCCTTTCCCATTATCTTATCTCTATCTTACTCTGATTCTACTATAATTTGAATGATTCATTTGATTTATTGTATATGTATTGCAATGGAGGTTTTTTTGTGATGTTGTTATAATTTTATCAGAGTTTATCTTTTGATTAAATAAATTCTTATGTCAAAAGGTTTTCCTCATATGTTTGCTAGTATTACCTTATGTGAGTGGTAGAAATTTTCATTTTCTCACTAAAGTCTTCCATCTATCCATTTTACTCTTTAAAACCCTGATCTAAGTTAGCCAATACCTCATTTGTTGATACATATTTTATGGAACCTATTGTGATTTGCATCGTTCTAACTGAGTTTTGATCCATTTGACATCATCATAAAAACTTACCTTTAAACCTACTGATGGGTGTCGAGCTTACACTTTAGCAATCAAAGTGTGGCTTTCAATGCTAACATTATTGGCGTTGTTGTCGGGGAATGGATTGAAATCATTTCCCTAGGATTAAACGACAAAGAAAATATTGTTTATGAGGGTGCACAATAATTAGTGAATTGAAGACTACAGATTGCACCTGATAATCTAAACATTGAAAATGAGGATGCATGGATGAGATTTGTTGTACAAAGGCTTGATGGTGAAGCCAGGAAATGTTTTAGGGGTTTACCTCTTGGATCAATTGTTGGGATTGAAGCCCTTGATGATGCCTTTTTAAGGCATTGGGGTGATAAAAAAGATTTTTTGTATAATATTACAAAATTGGGGTCACTCGAGAGAAAACAAGGGGAATCAGTTTCATATTTTTCCAAAAGGTTTAATAAAATGTACAATAAAATCCCTACATAGATCAAACCTACTAAAACCTCTGCCAAAATAACTTATGCTAGTGCCTTTGATCCTGAATTTTGACTCTTATTGAGAGAGAGAAGATCTACCTCATTAGCTCATATGCAAGATGCAGCATTGGAGGTGGAATCAAATATATTGGCAGCTGATAAGCTAAGAGGAAAATATGATAAAGAGAGGAGAAAACAAAAAGATGAAGCTTCAACTTCTAATTCTTCTGGTGTCAACCCTTAGGTGGATGAATTAACTAAATTGGTTAAATCACTTTCTACAGAGATGGAAAAAATGAAACTTGAGGGAAGGCAAACTAACAGAAACACACAAGATACTAGCAACAAGGGTAATTTCAAAAGACAAAATAATGATCCCCATATCCTTCAAAGATCTCAGAGGAACAGAGGTGACCAAAAGGTTCAGACTCCTCTTCAAAATAACATGGTTGATGATGAATAAGGAGAAGATGAAAGAACATATCAAGAAATTCATTGTTTAGGTGACACCTCTACCTCCCCTCATTTAACTCAATCTGTCTATGAAGAGTCCCTTATGAACAATAAGCTAAATGAATTGAGTAAAGGAGAGAAAACAAAAGAAAATCAAAATAAGTACAACTTGAGGTCCAAACAGAAGGAATGAAAGTCTAGTACTTCCAATCAGCCTAAGAAATCAGAAAATTCTGCTAAAACAGTGACTACAACTAGTAAAGAAAATGAGGAACAAAACAATCAACCTGTGATTAAGACCCATGTTCCATAAATTAAAGAGATCCTGAAATCTCCTTTTTCTTTTAGCTTTGAAAATAAAATACAAAAAAATAAAATTCCAGTCCCAAGAATGAAATTTAAGAGGTATCTTTCCAAAATGTTTCACCCTGAGCCTACTTCCCACTCAACAGATTCGGTGAATTTACAAGATTAAAAACCAACTGTCATATTGGGGCCTTTAGTAGAAGATAGGGATGACTCCTCTCCTCCCTTTTACACCTCATTGAATATTCATGATAAAATTTTGCATAATTGCTTAATGGACTCAGGTGCATCTCATAACTTAATGCCTAAAACTGTCATGGATGAGTTAGGTCTTGAAATTACCAAAACATATCATGATCTATACTCTTTTGACTCCAAGAAAGTGAAATGCCTTGGAGTGATTAAAGACCTAGTTGTTACCCTATTTCAACTACCCATGAAGAGTGTGGTCATGGATATT
>ML804422.1:11762-32043 GCA_009831015.1 Picea engelmannii
GAAGTAGAACCTTCTAAGAAGTCCTCTTACATTTATTATATCTAACTACCATAGTGGGCCTTATTTAATAATATAGATGACCTCCACTATTATCACTATGGGCCCTCTGGGCCCCCCTACTACCTCTCTAGCTACCTTACACATTCTATTCATGCATGTGGAGTATCAGGTCTAACTGGTTCCCTCATTCATTCATCTAACATTCAATACTTAACAAAAATAGAGACACATACATTCAACCACATAACAAAAGTGTTACCGTGGTTCACCCCCTCCTAGGATATGTCCACAAAGATCTCTCTCTCAAGATCTTTATTATGGTTCAGTAATATGTCACATTGCGCGTGTTACAATCTTGGAGCTTACACTCTCAACAGGCTCCCCGATTCCTGTGAGGTCGACTAGATCACACCAGTCTCCTCAACCTGTGATATAAACCTTGGGATTGATTCTCTCACTACTTCTCTAGATCACCAGATTAGGGAATAATATAGTTCTTACAGACCTTACAACTTTCAGACTCTCCTTGTTTTTCACTAGTCTCTCTGCCATCCTCCTTGTCCCCTAAGTACTACTTATTTATATTCTTGTCTCATCATTCGTTACAATACATTGAAAAAACCCTAACCATGACATCATTAGGTATTCCTTTCATGTGTGCCTCACATGATTCCCTCGCACATGTTTCTTTTCCTTCCAGTTGTCCTTTCTTCCCTTCATGCTTCTCTTACGAAAATAGCCTTTTCTCCTGACTAGGCTTGCGTCCAACAGACCCCCAACACTGACATGTGGCTCATCCCGAGCCACCTAAGCTTTGTGCGCTTCTTCAAAAAATCCTGTGAGAGTATGGAACTTGTTTGTGAGTTCCCTTTCTTGTGTTTTAGCCTGCACAGTCTTTTCTCTGAGCGTGTCCAACACTTGCACTGTGATCTCCTCACTGATCATTTATGTGCACTCTTCCTGAGTTTATGCCATGTTCTTCTTTGCCTCCTCTACCTATGCAATGAACTCCGCTTCTAGCTATTGGAGTGGTTCCATTTGAGCTTGTCGATCCTTTTTCTGTGTTTGCGTAGCTATGAGCTCTTCTTGCAGATTCTTCATATGTTGTACACCTTTGAGGAACTCAGTGATATTCATATTTTTCTACCTCTTCTTGAGCTCCTAGATATTTGCACTTATCCTTTCCTCTTCCTGGTCCTAGTGTTGGACCTGTTGATCCTCCTCCATCTTTGTCCAAGGCTGTGCTACTCTATCAAACAAGTCGACAGTTGTGCTGACTTATGTTCCATTTCATCCATTTTTCTGACTGCTTCTTACTTCCTTTGTTCCTTCAACTCTAGGGGAGTGGTAGGAATGAGTTGTTCCTGGAGGTTCTCGATCTATTGTTTGTATTGATCAATTGTTTTCACAATTTGATCATTTTTCTATGTTCTTATGGGATCTTCTATTTGCGCACTTTTTGGAATTTTGTCATAGGCTACAACCACTCCCTGCTTGAGCCTATCCACACGATATTTCTCATCTTTGGTATTGATTTTGAATTGCTCGAGAACCAAATCCAAATCCTCTTTGTTGTCCTTGGTGTGCTGCAATTCTGCTACGTCTATTCGTGCGCACGACTGCACCTCTTGTGCAACACTGACTTGCAGTTTGTATAATTCCTTGGTTGGTATCTGCCCCATGAACAACTGTATATGCACCAAATATTTCAAGGGTGTCTAGCCTACAATCTCATCCATGTGCAACATACTGGGTGTAATGTGGAAAGTCGAGCTCACCTGTGCTATTGTCTGGATCATATCCTATTCGCTCAATGCAGCCTTGGCTCCTGCTTCTGATACTATGGGGAATGAATCTATTCCTCTGCCCCCCTCTACCTTTCTTTGATCTTCTCTAAGACCTGCCTCATGTTAGACAACTTGTCCTGAATTTGGTCCATTTGGTGTTGAGCGGCTTCAAAATCCTCAACTGCTCGGTCATGGACTCTTTCGGCCACGAAGTCTACGTCATCCTCGGTGATTGTATATTCTAGCGGGGTCTTATGCGCCTTGGCCTTCTTGCACGCACCCCCCATGTGTATGATCGGCCTCTTGGTTTGGACTTGTTCATGTTGGGTAGCACTTGATGTGGTTCTTTGTGCTGTCTCACCCCCTTTTTCCTGATCTTTCGGTGCATGTGCTGTGTCATTTCTCCCTGCCTAGGTACCTTTCTTTGGCGCACCCCCTTTTTTTTGTTGTGTCAGATTCTGACTTGGCTTTGGCTTCTTGGGAGAAACTTTATCTCCGGTAGGTGTTTGGTCTTTCCCTGCCTCATCATCCTTATCTGTGGGCATATATTGAGTCAGAACTAGAACTCTCCAGTCATCTTGCCAATCCTTGATGGCCATTTCTATGTCCTCTTCTTTGACACAGTATCACAGTTGTAGCCATTCCTTCTTGGGATCCCTTCACACTTGGATCCATACAATATGCCTAGTCACTTTGAAGTTGGAGATGTCTCGATATTGCATGTCCACTTCTGGAATAATTCGCCAAGTGTTGGAAATTCTTTCTTGGAGGTTGTTGTAATACCCTATGAACATGCTTGCATTTGCACTTTTGGTTTTGGAGTATAAAGTACTCCCTAATGATATGTATCATGTTGTGCGGAAATGACTGGTTCTCTTGCAAAAGTATGTATACTTAGGCTCCCTCCATCTGATCAGGGAAATCAAGATGAGTAGCCAAGAAGCGTGAAACTCTGTCCCCAGGTCCTGCACCACTTTGCAGTCCTCTAGGAACATGTTTAATAATTACGGGGCCCAACTGAGCATAGTGCCCTCTGTGCACTGTACTGCAACCAGAATGACCCTGGCAAGGAATTCCTCCTTATGACACTTCCTAAGAAACTTGCACACCATGAGTTTGGTGGCTAGCATTGTTTTTGCATCACTGATGTGCTTGATGATGATTCCTTGCAACCCTCTTTATGTGCCATACGTCTTATTCATATTCTCCGCCAACGCTTTATCCTTTGTCTTGTCATCTTGAGATGACAGCGCTGTAATGAATGCAATGATTTCTACGTCTATCAAGACAGTCTCTTCCACCCATAGGTACCCTCTATGGGTGACTTCCATCATCTGCTTAACACATTTTTTTACATCGCGGCTCCTTCCAAAATGTGGGATATCCAACAGGTTTAGAATCTTGGTGTTGGCCAATCCAACTGCCCACTATTTTGGTTGAAAATTGGATTGCTGAAGGGTATTATACCCACAGTGTATAGGTAAAATTGCCTTGCAAACTTAGGAAACTTGTCCATGTCGGTCACATCATGGTCCAAGTACCGTAGTTTTTCCATGCATCCTAATAGGTTAGACATGATACACACCCCTTCCGGAAGGCACAGTAAGACTATGGTTATTTCATCCTGTCTACGAGATGATCTTGCTACTGGCTTCTTGCCCTTTTGTTGTGGTGGATGAATCAAGGTTCGAGCCTCCATTTTTCTGTCCTCTATATATGCCTCTGGCCGACCAGTGACATATTCTACTATACCCTTCTGTGGCTACTCCAACACTGCTATGTGTGACCTTCCTAGTGCGACCACTTCTGTCTGGTTTGGGACAGTCCTATTAACCCTTGGGGCCTCTTCAGGGTCTTCTGGGTGTGAAGGATTTCCTATGTCCTTGGCCTGTTGGCTCTGTCCCATTTCTGACATATTAATGTCCATGCCAACTGTTGTTGTTTGTTGGGTTTCCTCCACCAAGGGTGTGGGGCTCGCTGGTTTCATATTGGGTGAAGAGAATTAATCTAAGTTGATGAATTCGACAGTCCGTGTGGGTTCCTATTAAATTCCCTGTGGCTGCTGTGGTGCTCTAAGGTTGCTTTGAGGTCTTCTACAGGCCTGGCTCGACGCACCTAGATTGGGTGGTGCCATGGTGGTTAAGATGGTTTCATTCTGTAACTCTTTATAACTCACTCTCTACTCTGTATACTATGTCACTCTGTGCTTCCTCAATTTCACAATAACCCTTTCGTTACCTGTGTGCTTTCCTTATATAGAAATCGTGTGAAACTTCTCGGAGAAGTTATCCAAGTTGTGGTTTAAATGAACTGGTGCTTCCCATGTACCTGACATTGAATTCCCTTGACATCTCCAGTTGGCGCGATTAATGCAACATTGCATCAAACATTCGTTCCATTCAATTTTGATAGATTTCGCCAGTTGGTGACTATTTGTCGTAATCACCATTTTTCCAATTTCTGCCTTTTCTGACCGTTGGTCCTTTTTTCGATGCGCTAGGTTTTCCATGTGCGTGCTATGTTGTTTCAATGGTGCATGTGGATTTTCACACTAAATCTATTTTAGTTGCGTGTTTTCTTCTGGTGTCTAGCACGGTGACCCCTCTATTGCTGCGGACAACCCTTTGTTGTCTGGTGCATTCTTTTTTTTTTCTAGGAAGTTGAATGTACCTATACAGTTTCAGTCGACTCCCAATGATCATTCCTCTGATTTCCGTTCCTCCCAAATCCTTCAAATGTAAAGATCCCCCATCTGTGATAGTCTTTACTTCATATGGTCCCAACCAATGCATTCTGAGTTTTCCTGGGTGATGAAGGGATTTACTGTCGTACACGAAAACTAGGTCTCCCTCCTTGAAAATTCTCCTTTTGATATGTCTATCATGCCAAGTTGTATCCCTTGATTTATGTACCTCTTTGTGAAACCATGCAAAATTATATCTTATTCCATGTGCATCAGCTGACTTAGACTTTCTTGTACTAGGCCTCACTCTGTCATGTTCGTAATTGCTGCTACACGCAGACTAGGTACCAAGCATTCTAATGGCACCACTGCTTCTTGTCCATACACCAATATGAATGGTGTCTTCCCTGTCAATTTTTTATATGTGGTCTTGTAATCCCATAGTACTGCTGGTATCTTCAAGTCCCAATCATCCCTATTGACATTTCTTATCTTTGTCAATGCATTCTCAAGGATCTTATTAAAGGCTTCCACTATTCCATTTGCTTGAGGATGATATGGTGTACTCTTTTGATGATAGACTTCAAATTCCTCAGTCATAGCCTTAATAGTGTTGTTAATGAAGTGAGTGCCTTGGTCACTCATCAAAATCCTTGGGCATCCAAATCTAGTGATCACTTGCTCAAACAAGAAGTGTGTTGTTGTCTCTACGCTGATATATTTTATTGGTGTTGCTTCTTCTCATCTTGTTAAGTACTCTGTCACAGTAATAATATACCTTTCTCATGACCTTTTTGTTGGTGGGTTAATTGGTCCCACAATGTCTATTTCCCATTGGTCGAATACCTACAAGGTTACTTATGGCCTTAGGGAAATCTCATCCCGTCTATTCGATTTACCAACCCTTTGACATACATCACATCTTTGGTAGTAGTCCTTTGAATCTATTTGAACAATCGACCACCATAGTCTTGCACGCAATACCTTATGCGTGGTAGCCTTTCCTTCATATTTTCCTCCTATTCCCTCATGGGCCTCTGCTACAATCCGAGGTCTTTCATGTTCTATCACTCATCTTCTAAAGATGTTGTCTGCACCCATATTGTATAAGTGTCTGAAAATTAATTGATAGTCTGTATCTCTGGCTACCAGATTTGTCTTTTGTGCAATGTTGAATTCATGTGGTGTAGTCCCTGTACTCAAGTATTGAATGATGTCAGCAAAATATTCATGATCTACTTGGACTAAAAATAACTGTGCATCGGGAAAATTTTCCTCTTGATTCGTAGGTTCCTCTCCATTGGTGATCCTTGACAGGTGATCAGGTCATGCATTCAACTTCCCTGGTTTGACTATCACTTCAAAGTCAAATTCTTGGAATAACAATGACCATCTACAAATTCGTCCCCCCAACACTGGCCTATTGACTAGGTATTTGAGAGTTGAATGATCTGTAAATATCTTGAAATGTTTTCCCAATAAGTAATGTCTGAACTTTTGAAGTGCATAGACCATAGCTAATCCTTCTCTTTCTGTGGTATTTTAATTATGCTCTAAATCTGACAGTTTTCTGCTAGAAATTTCTATAGGATGGTCCAATTCCCCTGTTACTGGTTGCGCCAGAATAGTTCCAAGTGTTTTGGACGATGCATCTACATGCACATGGAATGTCTTTTTCCAATCTAAGAATACTAGTATTGGTGCAGTTACCATCTTCTCTTTTAGAGTGTCCAATCCTCGCTGACAATCCTCATTCCACTGAAACTTGTGATCTTTTCTCAACGGTTTCTCCATTGATGCAGTGATATGCACATACCCTTTTATGAATTTATGGTAGTATCTTGTGTGTCCCAATGTTTCTCTTAACTGATGTACTAATTTTGGTTGTGGTAGATTAACAATTACTGCAATCTTAGCAGGATCTACTAGAAAGTCCTGTTTGAAAACTATATGACCCAATAGTATCCAAAAGAGTGTTTCGAAGATGCGCTTCTTGAAGCTTAGCGATATCTGACACTACCTGCATATTTATAACATCAGCCTTAACAACTCTACATGGTATTTCAACAAACTATATACTGTCCAATCGTCCAGATATACCTCTAGAAACTGGTGGATAAATTCTTTGAATGCAGCTATGACTACTCTGGAAAATATTGTTGGTGCATTATTCAGTCCAAAAGGCATGACTGTGTACTGGTAGGACCCCCATTCTGTGGAAAAAGTGGTCTTGTACCTGTCTTCTAGAGCTATCTTGATCTAATGGTAGCCTGAGAATCCATCAGTGAATTAGTAAGTTTCCTGGCCTCCTACATTCTCCAACACCTCGTCTGTGAAAGGGGTAGGGAAAGGGTCATGTAGGAAAGAATCATTCAACTTCCTCGGGTTGAAACATATCCTTATCCCTCCCTGATTCTTCTCCTGAACTACCATAGGGCTTACCCATTTAGATTCCTCTACTGGTTCTATGATTCCAGCCTCCAACATCTTATCAATTTATTCTTTCACTTTTTTCTTATATATTGGTTTTAGTCGATAGGGTATTTGTTTGATCGTTCTTGCCTCAGATATGAAAGGTATCTTTATTTCACCTCACTCTCCTTCTATTCCTTTCATTTACATGAACGTTGTTGGGAACAAGTCGTTGTACTCGCGCAATAAATCTATTATGCTTTCTACTTTTTTCTCATCCCAGTACTCTCCAATGCTATCCATTTTGGGATTCTCAACTATCCCAATGTTGACTTTCTTCACTTTGATCGACACAACAAATACTTCTGATTGCATAGGTGGAACTTCCAACTCTCTTTCACCTTCATCTTTTGTTATATGAATGTTGTACAGGTCATGTTCATCTGGTGCGTCTTCCTGCACATGGTAGCATGGCAATAGTTCTTTTACTGTCTGTTTGTTCTGTTCTTGATCTTTTGTCATAAGTTACAATTTTGGTTCTTTAATGAATATCACCCCTATGATTTGTTTGAGTGATGATTCCATGTTGGGGTTATCATGTTCAAATGAGAAAGTGAATGTAAACTTATTCTGTAATCATGTCCAGTCTGTAGTTCCTCTGCGCAATTCCTGGTCTGTATACCAGTTTGCTGGAATCCCTTCTAATGTGAATAAAATGATGAGGCCATTCCTTTGGTGGTGCCATCCTCCATAGTGTTCTGCACTTCTCCAAGTGTTCTACTAGTTCCCCTTGTCCTTCATATTTCTACAGTTGGTTTCTTCCTTGTTATGCTCCAAATATGATGCACAGTAACCGCTTACATTGGTACCAGTCCTTGGTTGTCTCTTTGTGCACACCCCACCATCTTGCAGGTGTTGCCTTGAGTGTTATATCTAGATCTAAGAGCCTCTTTTTTTCTAAAACTCCATATTCGTACCTTGTTAACAACACTTCTAAGTCATTCACCCCATGGAAGCTCGGAATTTCCCTTATCTTTGTACCTACCCATCTTACTGCATGGTCTATTCTTTTGCATCTTATTATGGAGACTTCGTGTAACCTATGTTGCCAATTATTTAACCCTGTATCTGAGTCCGGCGTGCATGACGTGATACTTCTCCAACTGAGTACCCCATCTACAATTGGATTCACATAATATTCTTCTTGCACGGTTGTTCTGTACAACTGGTTAATTTCCTCCAGGTCTAAGCAAGTGGGTTATACAAACCTTTCCCCTTATTATGGGTCCAATGGCACAATGAATCTGTATTCTTCTGAATCGAATGTCATCTTCCTCATTTTTAAGTTGATTATGGCCTAATTGTCAAATTCACAATCTAAGCCAAGCAATTTTGGATAAGGTGTTGTACCATCCACTATATCTATCACTTTGAATTCGGCTTTAGTGTGCACTCCATCCAAATCTACTGTCACCCCCTTTAGCCTTCCAATTGGTAGAACTCCATGTTGATTCCCTAGTTTCAACTAAACAGGTGAGTAACCTAATGTGGGATCTCCCATAAATTTCCATGTATTCTTGGGTAATACATTTACTTCGGATCCTAAATCTAGTATAATATATCCCATGTTGAAATATCCAATGTTGGCGTTCAGTTTGAATTCTCTGCTTGTTCTCCTCCTTGTATGCAAATGATTAACTCTTTTCTGTTCTAGATTTCCTTCTACCTCTGTGCTACATTTTTCTATAAAATTTTGTAACCCTTTAACATATGATGGATCATTTAGTAGTTTAACATAGGATTGAAGAAAATCCTTAATCGTACTTACTTGTCCCAGGGGCTGTGGTTCTTTGGTGTGATCCAAAGATAGAGGCATATCGTATGTTGGTACATCTTGAGTATGTTGCACAATTGATGTTGATGCAATGTCTGGCTTCAAGAATTCTTGTCTGGCCTATTTTAATATCTCCTTTTCGTTATGAGCATCAAAATACTTCTGCGGTTCAACATTCTTCTTCACCCATTGGTGTTGTGCTGGATCTTATGTTACTGTGTCATTTCCTGTCTTAGATCCTCCATGCGTAGCTATGTTTATATTTCTTCCACCATCCCTTTCTTCTGCCGAAATCCAGAGAACATTTTGATTGTTCTGATTTCTCTTTTCCTGGATCTTCCCCAATAGTGTGGGACATTCTTCTGTGTCATGATATGATGCACAACAATACATACATGTCGTAGGTGGAAGTGGAAATTCTCTTCCATAGTGTCCTAGTTGTTGACAGTTGTGGCATACCACTTGTCCTATGACTCTTCCAAATCCTCCTCTTCCTCTTCCTCTTCCTCCACCTTTGTATCCAACTCAATCTCCTCATGGTGCGTTGTACTGGGGCACTTGGTTATACTATGCAGTGTTATATTTTGGTTGCGTGGTATTATACTACGATTGCACAGTGTTATATTGTTGTTGCGTAGTGTTATAATTCTGTTGCACATTGTTATATGGGGCTGGTACTTGGTTAAACTATGGTGCATTTTGCTCGGTCATCATTTCTCCCGGCACCCTGTAAGCATCTGATGTTCTTTCCCTCATTAGGTCCATGGTCCTGCAATCTTTTTCATCATGGCCTACCGACTTGAAAAAGTTTCAGTATGAACTCTTAGGTACTGTCTGATATTTCTGCATAATTGGACAGTGATATAGATCATGCCCCTATTTCTTACAGATCTCACACCATATTCCTCCTATTGGAAAAGGGTTTGGCAGTCCTCCAGCTATGTACTATGCAAATGTTGGGAATTCATTGTTAAGGTGTCCTTCTGTCCTACATGTGGTATATAACACCAAACAACTTCTCTTTTTTCCTTACCTTTGTTCTGGTTTAGCTGGAATGTTAAGTTCTTCAAATACTCCTTCAACTCCTCTATGGTTGGATCTTTCTTCTGATATTGGTTCTCTTCCAGTTGTAGGGATACCTATAGAGCCTCTGCCTAGGTTTGAAACTTATGTTGTCGCAAGGGGTATTTCAAGTGTGGGAGTAGTGAATTGACAAACAGATGCCTATGTTTCATATCTGTCATGAAATACTTTAGCTTTCACTTCAATTGTTTGAATCTATGGTCAATATCCCATACATATTCTCTTCATTTCTGTCTAATCTCTATCATCTCATTCATGTATTGATCCTATTATCTAGGCTTCTAGAATTCATTTATCAATATCTTTTTGATATCTCCAATCGTTTTGGTTGTCCCTAGTGAGCATTTTGCAACTAATCTCATGTACCAATCAAGTGCGTGATCTCCTAGCGTGAAATATAATTTTGCAAGTTTAGTGTCCTCATCTGTGATCTATTTTTCTTCTCAGATCTTTTCACAAATAAACAAGTTCTTCTCAGGGTCCTTCTATGCCTCTCCTTTGAATTCTGGTAACCTAATGGTGGGATCATGTCCTACTATCCTGAATGTTGAACTACTACCTATGTGTGATGTAGATACTTGACTAATGCTTCCTGAATTGGTTCCCCCAGTTGTTGTTCCCTGTGTATATGTACTTCATGTTGTCTTCCTTCTCCCGAAATTCGGTTTTCTAAATGGTGGTGTTCTTATTCATGTATTAGTCACACATGGGTTTATGGGTTCCACATTAACATTGATATGGATAGGAGTGTTGCCTTCTATTCCTTATCTTGTACCCCTCATCTTCCTCTCATATGTTTTGCACAATATTTCCTCAATCTGCTCCACATCTCAGAGATCCTCTACCTCTTCTTCATCACTTTCCAAGCCCTCCCTCACAACTACAACTCTCTTCTTGGTGTTCATCTTATATTGGTAGGGTACTCCATTGCGCATTCTTCCAACTATTTCCATGATATGATTGATATGGTATTCATCCATCATTATTGGGTCCAAGGCCTCCTCCTTCTTTCCTTTATCCATTTCTCCCTCCATTTCTCTTTCTCCTATCAGTGCTTCCCCCCTCCCCCCATGCACACAGAGAAGTTTAGTTGTCTGAGGCCATTGTCATTACAACTTTCTTATATAGTAATATCTTAATAGAAGTATATATAATCTGATATACCTACCTTGAGTTCCCTTCAAGAACTCTTGCTCTGTTGCATTGTAACACTTCATCGTATCTACCACAAATTTTGTGATAAATACTGCAACAATGTTTTCTAACCAGATATCTACTGCACGAGTAAATTTATTATCAACTTGTTGTAACTACACAATCTCTATAGGATTCCACTCTAGTTGTATGATCCAATTTGTAGGATGGTTTTCTTTCAACCTTAATATCCACTCCTACAACACATGTGGGAAATCACAGAAAAATACATCATGCAAGTCATTGAATACGTACTTGTCTAGATATTTGCGCGGTGTCAACTTTGGGTTTCTATTCTCTTTCTGCGCAAAATATAGCTCCTTTGTTTTCAACTAGATCTCTATTGTTTCCTTCATTGGGTTCCATGGTCTCAAAATCCCCCTTTAAATTCTCATTCTCTTAACGTATTGTCGTATGATCTGGCATTCTTTTGACGTGTCTTCAATAGATCTCATTCACTCAATCCCATCATGTTCCAACCAACTGAAAAGAGAACCATTTGTTGGCTTTTATGTTATTATAATTTTTCATTTATCTACTCTGATCCTACCGTACTGTCGTAGATTGACCTAGGTTTATATTTAGCAAGCTCCCAACAAAAGTCATCTAAAACTATCAGCCCCACTAGTAAACCAGAAGGCAACACAACACATAGGGTGTACTATGCAATCTCACCCAAGATATCTTTATGGGTGGCTGCAATACTGATCTGCTTACAACCCAGGAATAAGTGGAGATATGTGGTTGTACCTTGTGATATTTATTTATTTAGTATGACATCTAATTAAAGCATTCATTCTATTTATGAATGTGGAGTATTAGGTCTAACTAGTTCCTTCATTCATTCATCTAACATTCAATACTTAACAACAATAGAGACACATACATTCAATCACATAACACAAGTGTTACTGTGGTTCACCCCCTGCTAGGCTACGTCTAGAAAGATCTCTCTCTCAAGCTCTTTATTATGGTTCAGTAATATGTCACATCGCACATGTTACAATCTTGGAGCTTACACTCTCAACAGGCTCCCCAATTCCTGTGAGGTTGACTAGATTGCACCAGGATCCTCAGCCTAGGATCTAACCCTCAGGATTGAGTCGCTCACTTCTTATCTAGCTCACCAGCTTACAGAATAATACAGTTCTTATAGACCATACAACGTTCAGACTCTCCTTGTTTTCCACCGACCTCTCTGCCATCCTCCCTGTCCCCTAAGTACTACTTATTTATATTCTTGGATCATCAACTGTTTTATCCAGATTTAGGAGTGGAATGAATTGATTAATAGACTGAATACAATAAACACAGAGATATGAATAATAGCACAAATATCCAGTGAAGAATATCTTCTATTAAATAATGAAATAGGTTGAAACTGTAAAACTGCAGAACTGAAACTTGCTCGAATGGTGGTAGCTATCTTTGAGAAGAGATGTGGCTTCTATGTGTATCCATCTGAGCACAATGGATTACAATGAGGCTCCATAGGAATTTTTGATATTACTCATGAATTCCCAAACCCTAGACATCCAAAAACCTAACCCTATAAGGTGAAACGCCAAAGGTCATGTGGGACCTATAGGTAAGTTGGTGTAATTTGGTACCTCAACTTCCTAGGGACGTAACGTTTCCATACTACCTCCATTTTAGGTGCGTAATAGCCAATTGGAAAGGTATTTTAGAGAAATACACATTCCGCCATCAAACTCTTACTCCGTCTATAGTTTAACTATGGCGAGCCAAAAAAACAAAGTTTAGGGCCCCAAAACGGCCCCGAAAGTACAACAAGATTTGTTTACATGAAAAAATACAAAATAAGCCAGTTGGATTAGGCGAGAGGCCACCCATATCCATATGGAGGATGTGTGGGGCTTCTAACATCCCCATAAGTGTAGAACCCACAATTACAAAGCAGTACAAAAGAACATGCTGAACAAAAATGGACACGAGGAGCTAGTTGGAATAGGTGGGTGGCCACCAATATCCACCTGGATCAATCCTCCCCCCTTAGGAAGCAATGGTCTCCATTGCGTTGAGTTCCCCCATCAGCTGAGGAAAATTCTACTGGATTTGGCCCTGAGTGAGCTAATTTCCTTGGTGTAGGAGTTTCCTGACCTTGACAACCCGATAAAGTTGGATCCACTACTGGTGAGTGCCCTTTACCTGTGTGTCCACGATCTGATCAGTGGATGCTTGTTCCATGCAGTCATGGTTGAGCTTTGTTGGTGTCGGTTGTTTTGTGATCTCATAAGTGTCCAATAATGGAGAAAAATATGACCGAAGGAGGTCCACATTGAATACTGGATGCAGATCAAGGAAGGGTGGAGTGTTGAGCTCAAAAGCATTGCTACCTACATCCTTGGTGATAGTGTAAGGCCCATAGCAAAGTGGGCGAACTTTCGATGGGGCCCGGTGAGACACTCCTTCTGCAGATGTAACGAGACTTTGTTGCCAACCTAAAACATGTGTCGTACCCTATGTTGATCATGGCACTGCTTGTACTTAGCATTGGATTTCTGCAAAATCTTTTCCATAGCAATAAACATTAATTTCTCTGCTCTGTAAAATTTAAATATTACCTCTGTAAAAAATTTCACCGCGAGGAAGAATTTTTTTACGGCATTGGAAACTGCTTAATGAAGCCTAACCAATATATCAAATGGCTTGAAATGGTGTTTCAGAACTTGGGAAGAGTGGTTTTAATCCACACCACCCTTACCTTCGAAATGCATCATTTAAGGACACATGCTCCAACACCAAAATAATGGTTTGGATTCTGAGACCATTTCAAAACATTAACCTTCATTTACTTGCAACCCCCGAAATGGATATGTTCCCTCCATCCACCCTTTGACTTTTCAATATTAAAAATTGAGATTCGTTCCCATGATTATGTGAATTATATATTGAATAAATATTAATATAAATATTTTAATATAAAATATTTATATTAATAATTATAAAGATTTTTCCATTTTTCTAAGGACTTTGGGAATATGAGTCTCATCACATGACTTTGTGGATAGGATAAGGGAGCTTAATCTTAATAAAAATAATATTTTTAATTTTCAATGGGAATATGATAATAAGGGTAAAAATGAATGAAGTGATGGGATCGGGGAATTTAGATAAGCATTAAGGCTAGATATAGGTTTGGGATATTTTCCAATTTTGACTCATGGAGGACATGAATATTTTGGATGATTAGTCAAGTGAAGGATTTAGGTGATGGGAGCTTGGCGGAGCTGGTGAAAAAATTTTAAAATTTGAGTGGAAAGATAGCAAAAGGGCAAGATGCTTTGGAAAAATTAATACAAATTAGCATGCGATAACAAGCCTGCCAACAGATCACTGTCAGAACCAACTAGAGGTTGCTACATGGACACGAGAAACCCACCACATACATAGGTAAAAATATCAAATCCATGTGACACATGTCCTGCTCCCCTGCCATGTCAGTGCCACCATGGGCCAATAGAAAGTCTCCATGTGTGCAGGGTGACATCAACATGATGATTTTTTCCTTTGTCAATTTTTTCTTTCAACCATGCCAGATCAACGACTCTTAATTTCCCTCAGATTTCTAACAAATGCTCAATATTTACTTTGCAGTTCCATTTTCAGAGTCCCATTTGAAACTAATCCTGCAGAACTATGAAGAGGTACCTACAATGGATGGTCCATATATACTCTCATAAATTATTCAAATAAGATCGATCAATAGTCCAGGTCTTCCCCCAGGTATCAAAGCTTCCTGGCCAGGTGTCATGTTATCTTGCCAACATAGCACTGTTAGAGCCAATCCGGGGCTTCCACATGGACAGGTGGAACCGATTAGATGAAAAGATAAATTTCTCAAACCTAGATGACATGTGTCCTTCCTGTCCACCACATTAGCACCAGCATGGACTAGTGAGAGGGTGCCACGCGTCCAAGAAAACATCAACGTGATAATGTTTTTTCCTTAGCCAAATTTTTCTTTCAACCATGGAAATATTAATGAACCTCAATGATTCTCAGAATTCCGATGAGTGATTCATATTAGTCTTTTAAGTCCCTTCGAAGTCCCCTCTTTAGAGTCTTGTCTCAACCTCACTCTTAATCAATCCAATGGGTAAGTTATGATTAATGGTCTATATTTGATCCTATCTGTGGTGTGGATTGACAGTCATTGGAGTTCCTTCGTCGGAGTCCCTTGTGAGTCCTAGCTCTATATATCCCCCATGGGTGTACCTCTAAAGGATGGTCCATATTTGGTAAAGGAAATTTATATCAATGACTTAGGATCCATCACATTTTCTTTCCTATGCAAAGTAGTGACGAATGGATGCACATCCTTAGTGAATTATGCATGAAGTCACTACCAGTAGGGCACTTGCCAGATCAATCAGAAGCTACCACATGGATGTGGGAAGCTCACAACATACATAGGTAAACACATTGAATATAGGTGACACATTTCAATCCCTACTTCCACCTCAATGTCAACAAAGATAGGTGGGAAGGAACGATGCGTCTAGAGTGACGTTAGCATAATGTTTTTCTCCTTGGTCGTTTCAGGTTTTTGGTTGAGCCCTGATCAAAGGATCTTATTGCATCAAAGAAATATCAATGGCAGATATCAGGGGGATATCGTCATTGGAAAAATTAAAAGAGATGACATCTTAGCATGACAACGCAAAATTGTCAGGGAAAATGATCAGTTTCCATGTGGACATGGGGAACCCACTGTAGATACATATCACCATCCAGAAAAAGGGTGACACATTTCCTCTCTTCCATGCCACATAATTATTAGTGTAGACATTTTTAAGGGTGCCACGTATCGAGGGTGACATCATCATGATCTTCAAATTCCTTCGTTGATTTAGATTTATGATCTATCCATACCAACGACTCTCCTATTTTCGGTGAAATATTAATAGTGGAGATCATTGTGGACATCGTCGTTGATGAAACACGATGAGATTTCCTAGACATAAGTTATCCCTAATAATCCCAATGATTATGTTAGTAAATAAAGGGTAGGTTCATTAGATTAGCAACCCAGATATGATCGTGTTCCAGATCAATGGTCCAGTTTTAATTTTTTATTTTTAGGCATGTCAGGCTCATCAGTTCACATATCAACGACCTAGATTTAATTAGGTCTATGATGGAGGGATCATAGTTATCCTAATATGGATGACCCATATCTAATCACAACTTTTCCCCAATCTTTGGTTCCTTAATCGTCGGTACACTAAGTGTCAGGGATATTTTTCGACGACATGAAGTCACATGTTCAAAAATCAATGGTCAAGATTGCTCGTTGATTTTGATCTGACGATTGTTGAGTCTCATACTTATGTAGTTAGGATTTTGAGCTTCCAACCAAAGAATAAATGATTGCAGTGATTTTTTAAGAGGTAGATCTTGATGGATATTTTTTCTAGTAAATCTCTAGTTGCCCCACGATCTTTCTCTATAACACAAATTCATCCAGGTAAAAGTAATTGGTAAAATTTTAATTAGAGAAAAACCATTCAAAATCAAGAAGCTAGAAACAATTTCAATAATCTGGAAGTAGTTCCAAGAAATGGTTTTAGGGCATGGGCGATAAGGATAAAAATAAAATCAAGTTCCCATTATCAGGGTCGACACTTTGGGAAATTGAATATTTTCTACAACCCTATATGTTTTAACAAATACCTTGAGCACAGTCAGTTGCTAATTGTAGCAGGAACTAGAGATTCATCCCCTACGTTTAAGTTTTATTATGTAATTCCTTCCTTACAATATTTATGTTCTTGTAAAGAATATCCTTCCACTCTTTATTTTCTTGTATCAGATCTAATATATAAATATCAAGGAACAATCGACTCACCATGTTTAATGTTACTCTATCATGTCTGGTAATGACACATAAATTATTTCCTCTGAATGTATGACAAGTTCTTGTCATTTTCTTTGTGCATTTAAATAACATGCAGAGGGTACCTCCATGTGTTTGAATGTGTGAAGATGTTAATTTTTTGAAGAAAGTTTTTATTGATCCGTATGCATATTTTAGAGTTGTTGAATCCTTAATTTCTCAACATACTTTTCTTTTCCATAGGCTTTAGGATTCATTCTTATAAATGATTTGTATGTTTATTTTGTTTTTCCTCTGATCCACCATTTCATCCTCCTTTCAAGATTGACTGTCTAAAACACTCATGGATAAATTCCTCTGATAGTTGCAACATTTTTCATATGAGATGAGACTATTTAAGGTCCTACAATTTCAGGAGAGAAAGAGAGAGAGAGGGAAAAACTTCCCAAATATTGCATAATTACCTTACTGCAAATATGGCTTTAAGATTCATTTTGAGTCTTAGCCCCTGGGGTGTGTCGACATTGTTTCAATAACAACCTGGAACATATCAAGGGATAACATCTAAAATTGCATCGTTGTCGAGGATGAACTTGAAGAAATATTCCCTAGGGATACAACATTGTAAGCTTTGATACTTGATGGTGAACATGCCTCAGGGACTTGGTTGTTAATATTTCACCTAGTGACTCCACATAAGGACAATTTGTCTTGTTCCAAAAGACATACCAGAAGCCACCCTGTTTGAAAAAAGGTTCTAATATATTTAGATACTGAAAATATTTTCATCTGGGGAAATGCCAGAGAACATCATATCTTTTCTTATTCAAGTAACCCTTATCTCAAAATATTTCATTCTGTTGTTCATCAAAGTGTTGAATCCGTGAATCTCGCTAATATACCTGAAGATTCACTTTCTTCTTTAAAACCTACCCCAGAACCTTTGATAAACCTCATGAATCCTTCTTTAGAATATTGTAAATAAGTAGGCTCTCCAATTCGACCTTTATTGAAAATTATGTTACTCCCTTATTCACTATGATCCCACTAGACACACCATTGTGTTTTAATGGAAAAATTAAGTGTTGATATAGTTGTTGCAAGGATTTCTCAAGTAGATTTTTCAAATATACATGGATTTCCTAATCTTTTACCTAGCATAGGGGTCTGGAGAGACTATATTCCTAAATTCATAGAAGATGATGATGATAATTTGTCCCAACATTTGATAGAGTTCCATTGATGTATGCATCAATTAAGTATCTTTCATGAAGATGTCCTCATGAAATTATTCATGATCTCCTTAGCTAGAGAGGATCGATAATGGTACATATCTTTACCCACTTCTTGTATAGCTTCATTGAAGGATTTTCATATATTGTTCCATCATCATTATAAAATAAGGTATCCCATTGATATTCCTCTTGGAAGATTCTGCAATGAAAGTTTTAAATCAGTTTTAGAAGACAGAAAATATTCTTACTATAATAGTGAAGAGGAAGGGGAAACCACATATGATGAACATGAACAATATTTATAAAAGTGATTGCACAAAAGTTTCATAAAATATACAGGAGGACACAATACTTATTTCTTTGTTTCAAGATATTAGTCAAAATTCTTTTCGGATGGAGATTTATCCTTTTGAGGATGGTCATGAGTTGCAAATTCTCGTTCTTGTTTCAATAAATCTGGTATGTGTTGATGAATTTTTACATTTTCAAAAAGATATAGAGAAGATTTTTGAATTTCCATATTCTTAGTGTCCTTTTGAACACTGTTGTAATGAAGAACTTGAGTGAGATATCGAACATAAAAAAGATTGCTCCTACAGTAGCGAAGAGGAGAAATAATTTTCCGAAATTGAGTTTGAAGAAGATGTTAGTTATAGACATATTCATAAGAATTTTTAAGAAGAGACAACGATTTATTCATTCACACTTGTTTATCAAAGTCAATATTGTGTTGTTGGATATTCTGTGAATCTATTTCAATGTAACATTAATGATGATGTGTTGCCCCTTGTTTTTTATGAGCAATCTACTACTCAATGGTCTTTTCATGAGGAATATAAGAGGGATTCTTGTAAATATGCTCATATTGGATTCTACAACACATATCTTGTTTTTGATGAACACAAAGTTGGAGAATATGTGCACAGTTATGCATCATCATTCACAAAATTTTCAAGAAGAAACATGTCCATATATGACCATCATGACACAAAATTAGAGCTTGGTATTGAGGAACATATATCTAAAGTGGAATATTCATAAACTATTGTCGGTGCACCATTGTATGATAATGATCAGAGCTATGATGAATAATTTCTTATTGATGTATCGCTTCTAAATGTTCTTAAAAATATAGAGCTTGACCATAATGAACAAGAACCAGTGGAAATTTTTCGACGTGATGAATATTTTGTACTTCCTCCTTTTTCTTCATCAGAATTACAAGTAGAGGTATCAAAGAGTATTAAGGATAATTTCATTCAAATCAATTGCGAAGAAGAAGCCTCAAATTTTGTTGAGAAATCTGTCATCCCTCATACTTTTCATGACCTAGTTGCATTCTAGTTGGAATCTACAGTATACATGGTCTCATATGACTCAGGTTATATGAAGCTTATGTTTTCAGATCATGATTATAAAATTCATAATCGGTTGCAGTCTCTGCTTTTTCTTGTTCTTATTGTGCAAAAGTGCATACAAGGAATTCATCCAAGTAGTAAAAATCTTGCCTGGTATTATTGGAAGTATCATTTGACTTTATCAAAGTAGTTGGACTGATTAGAGTAGGAGGGTTATGTACATATATAATCTGGTAGTCAAGCATTTTCTTTCAATTTGTAGAGTTAGTTTTAATTTTACTTCATTCACCTTTTGTTACCTAAGAAAGTAGGTAGGTCATTAACATTGTAAGTTGTTGAGAATTTTTGTTTCCAATACAAATCAATTTTTAGGTTTGAAGGAGATGTATTTTTGAGGTAGAATCCATAACCCAACAGAAGAAGGAACTTCGTATACATTTATCAGTATACCACAGGGGTATGTTGTCCCTACTAGAACCAAATGTTAGTACCATTTCTATTCCTATCAAAGAAACGAGTATTCGATGAAGTGGTCGAGCTGATACTAGGTGAGTTAGCAGAAGGAATTCGATTTTCAGGAGCCTCTGCATACTCAAAGTCAAATTTTCCCAAGGTAGAATTGAGAAGTATGAAGAAAATCCATTCCCTTGTGTGCATAAGGAAAAATTAATCCCTCGAGACTTGTCACAGTCCAAAAGGGGCTCTTCATAGTTCAAAGGGGGCTCATTGTGTTGGATCATGTTGTCATTGATGCCAATGGTTTGATTGATTGATGTCATTGATTGATGTCAAGTGATTGATTGATGTCAAAGGATTGATTGATTGATGATTGATG
>ML804422.1:34913-63083 GCA_009831015.1 Picea engelmannii
CAAAGGAAGTTGGTGCTTCCAATGAATGTAATTCTTCAAGACATATAAGAAAAAGCATTCTGTGGTTTTCTCCCGATTTGGGTTTCCACGTAAAACACTGGTGTACTGTGTATGTGTATGATTGTTCATTTGTTCATTGCTTAGTTACTCTGCAGTTATTGGATAATAATGCTTCATTGATATAACACTTGGATTATATGGTTAAATTTCTCTATTACTGATTCACCCCCCCTCTCAGTAATCCAACACATTGTAGTTCAAAAGGATATTTTTACAGTCCAAAAGGGGCTTATATCATCTCAAAAGAGATCAAACGCCAATATCCCTAGGGAATACCATGATAGCATCGCATAAGAGTCAAAATCCAACAAATTTTGGGACCTCGATAGATCAGGCGGACGAAGGAAAAGAAGATCAATGGTCGACATGCAATTTGGAGTCCCCTCTTTGGAGTCTTGTTGGAAGCCCAAGCCTCGATCACTCCGATGAGAAACCTCCGATCAACGACCCAGATTTAAGTAGATTCACCCCCCTGTTGAGCGATACAGATCTGATCGTGGATATTGAAGCCTCCATGCCAAGTGTCATGTCATTCTGCTAGTAGATCATTGTCAGAGCCAACCATAGGTATCCATGTGGATGTGTGAAACCCTCCACATACATAGGTAAAAATTTTAAATCTAGGTGACACGTGTCCTGCTCCCTTGCCACATCAGTGCCATTGTGGGCCAATAGAAAGTCCCCACGTGTGCAGGGTGAAATCAACATGATGTTTTTTTCCTTAGTAAATTTTTTCTTTCGACCAAGCCAGATGAATGAATCTCAGTTGTCCTCAAATTTCTGATAGATGGTCGATATTTACTTTGCAGTTCCCTTTTCGGAGTCCCATTCAAAAATGATCCTACAACACTCTAAAGAGGCACCTATGCTGGTGTTATTGGATAAATTGGTGAATGCAGACATAAAATGATCTCCCTAGATCCACCTGGATCTAGAACAAAACAAGACAGGACATGACACTTTCCCTAAGATTTAATCATTTAGCTTACTATAAAACAAGAGATGAATGAAATATCTTTGAATATCACTTCCTTATATCTTTGTTGTCCCTGCTCCGCTTCGGTGCTCTTGTGATATTGGATCTACAATGAAACACAAACCAACCAAAGTGAAAGAAACAATAGTATATTCAATGAAAACTTACACATGTGATCAAGGAGTCATGTAATAAAATGGGAATGATTTTATGGGAAATAAACATACCACTGTATTATATTAAGTAAAAGTGGAAGATACAACCAAACAACCTTGATGTTGCAAGGTTCCCTTTCGGTGGCCCTTTGATCCAACACACACACTTGATCCAAACTTGCATGAAGAGGATCCACAATAACTTGATGGACAGATGAAGACCTCAAGAATCAATTGAGATATAATCCCTCACACAATTCTCATCCCATTCCTTCATTAATTCCTTACTTTCTCTTGCTTTCTTAATCTTGCTGAACGTTTTCGATGAGAAATACATCATTATATAGGAGAAAGAGAGATGGTTAAAGAGATTAGGATGATCCCACCAAATCAGAGAAGCGAGTAGGATCTCAACCATACAGATGCCACCTCATATTCTATAAGATCCCTTCTATAAATTTTGTGAACTTCGAGCTTTTCTCAGTCTTCCAATGCTGCCACACCCTATCTATAGTGCAGCCTGTAGAAACATCGCAGGCAGTTTCATGACAACCTACAGAAATCAGGCATTTTCGCACCGTACCTTATGGCTGGCCTATGACGGCCTTCTAAAAATGAGTTTTGTAGAAGAGGGAGCTAGTCACTTTTCTCATGAAGAAAGGCTCTTTTGGAAGCCTGAACACATGCTAGAGAAACATCACCATGGTGGCTAAAATAATGTGTAACATAATTCCCCCCAAAGTATGAGGCTGCAACTCATGACAGTCGAATTACTTTGTAGAATATGTGTGTGTGTCAGAAACAAGGAGCACACCAATAGAAAACCTGCAAACACCCAAGTATCTACGCAATATTATACCAATTCTAAGGTAGGCATTCCCATGCTCAGACTACAAGTGATTTAAATCATAAATCTCAGTCATGGCCACCAATCATACACTGTGGATCCATGTCACCAAGATTTTACATATCCACAAGACCTACAAAGTTGAGCTATGTGTCAATACAAATCATAAATAATCCATCGCAACCTGGATCGAAACAATGAGATCCAGGGTCTTCAATCCTGTCGTCTGTAAGTACAAATCTAACCATGCAATTATAGGTGTTGAAGTCGAACATGGTAGAAACCACTTGATTACCGTCCATTGATGAAAACCGTTAACAAGTGCGAGGGAAATCACCATTTATGTCAATGACTCCCAAGGTACCTTAGCACAATCCAACGAATGTGAATACATGAGCTGAAGTCGAGCACTCGATAGAATATCTCAATCAGGGGTCAATGATGTGAACCCACTGTCGAAAGCGAAGAAACCTGGCATTGAGGCATGTAGGTTCTAAAGTACTAATTGATTTCTAAGTCTTATTCCTAGATAATGAATTGAAGTCGACATGAAAAGACTCGTCACAGGAGGGCCTTGATGTATCCCCCATCAATGACACGAAATGAGTAACAGATTTGAGGTAGATCAAAGTGTGAAGATGATTTGAAACTGACATAGGGAAGGAAAACATGGTAAGAATTGATAACTGTAGATGGCCGACTCGATAGAAGGCTTATATAGGGTTGGAATTCTCTTGAAAATATGAATGACACGACAATGTTCTTGGCAACATTGACTCAAAGACAACCCAAGATATGAACTTGCAGAAGGTCAAACAAGAGACAAATGAATTTCCCAACCTGGATTCAATGATGAAGGGGGTGTCATGTTCAAGAGAGACTATTACTGCCACTAACTCAAATATAGAGACACATTTCTTTCCCAATTTTTTTCCCACCATTTCTGGTGAGTACCTCTTTATTTTTACGGAAGCTTGAGGAGGATAACATATGCTTGTTGATGTAAGCTCATCCTTCGGATGAGTCCCTCAGAGTATGTTTAACGAACCCTAAGAAGGAGTGGTTCAGTTCCATATAGGTATTTCGATGTTTGTTTAACGAGTCCAAAGAGAGAAAACTCAGGGGTTTTTCATATTTAGAGAGTCTGAAAAATGCTTAAAGAGGACTCTATCAGTTCCTTTTTCATAAATTAGTTTGATGATAATGAAAAAGTGACAACGTAATGCCCAACAAATGTTTTCTTCAAATACTTTTATGAGCGTTAAAAGAACAAGGTCACTCAGAAATATTTTCTTTTTTACGGAGTGTGAAAAGAGATTAAAGGATACTCCATAGGTTTCGCTTTTCATGTTACCATGACAAGTACAAAAAAATGACAAAAGTATACTCAGTTGTGTTCTCATTGATTTGCTAGTACGAGAACGAACAAAGCGACAAACATAAAAATAAATCAAGAAACGTATCCGTGTTCCATCGTTTAGGCTCCTAGATTCTTCATCTGTGAAAAATCAAAACACTTACAATGTCATTAGAGCTTTAGGTTTTAAGTAAAATGAATAAAATAATATAAAATATTAATGAAAAAAGTAAAAAGTGAATAAACATAGGTGAAAACTCTTTTTTACCATTTCATTGTCATTTTACCCAAAACCTATCCAAAAAACCATATTCCACCTCAAACTTCCACTGCGAACTGCGGGAGGCACAAGAAACCATTCGATGAATGGCTTCCAATAAAAGCGTAATCTTCTGGTCCTCTTCATTTTGCATCAATTAATTTCTGTTGTCACTGGTTAAAAGTGGTTTTTGAGTGGGATTTTGTGAGGGCAGGTGCGTGCGGGGCTCGCCGCGGGTGGCTTATATTGGGCCCTACAGAAACCATAGGTTTCTGCAGGTGGCCTTATGGTTGACCTACGGAGATTTTGCGCTGTGTATAAATCTCACTTGCATTAGGTGCAACTAAAAAATTTCTCATTTATGTTTGGCCAATAAAAAATCCCAATAAATAAAAATGAAGATGCTAACTTATCTTTATGGCTACAAAACAGGTTTTCAACTATCAAAATGTTGGAGTGGAGGGAGATAGAACATGAGGAAGATGATCATTTCTCCGGGAATGACCTGGGCACAGTTAATGCTCTCCAACAATGTGGGTTGTTGACATTCTTTAAGATCCAGGGCATGAAGGCCCAATTGAGATTAATTGAGTATTTAGTCCACATGTGGGACGTGGATCAACATGTATTCCATGTAGGAGCCCACATACTCTCTTTATATATCGAGGGAAACACTGAGAAATGAAAGGCGAGGTATCCGTGCAACCTGTGCGCGGAAGACCACCTAACCCACCAATGTCCTTGGCTTGCAGAGGCCCAAAATTTTGTGACACAACAACAACCTGTCGTGTTAACCAGTCCATTTCAACATGGGAAAAACCTAACCCAAACCTCTACAAGCGCGGAAGGGGGAAGTTAAGGACCCTCTCCATCTTCGAACAATCCTGCATCCACGAATGTGTATATGATGAAGGGTGATGCTTTTATATCGACTAGAGCACATGACTATAGTAAACCAAGCACTTATGAGAAGGGAAAAGAAGTTGAAATCCCATCTCTTCCTCTCCAGATCAAGAATACATTGGGTGAACCAATGACACGCATCCCAAAAGGTGCATTCAAGAAACATTCTCACAACCCAAATGCAAGGGCTGCCCAGAACTATTCTTTGGTGGAGGATTTGTCCCAAACCCCTTGTGCGATGTCCACTTTGGAGGTCCTCCAAAGTTTCCCTTCCCAGAGGAAATCTTTGTTAGCTGCATTAGGATCTACCGAGACTTGTAATATAGGTACAATCATGCTAGATACAACCTACTTAAAACCTCGTCTACCTTACCATGTAGCATTTTAGATAGTAGTGGCTTACCCCACGAAAACTTTTACTTAGAACATTTTCCACACAGTGGTTGATGAGGGCGCTTCGACATGCTTTATGTCGTTGGCATGTTGGAAGGCCATTGGCCAACCCGTTTTGTCTCCGTCACCTACTCTTCTCACTTCTTTCGATGGTCGTTCATTCCGACCACATGGTATCATTTCCTCTTTCCCCGTGCAGTTAGGAGGGAAGACTATGTGCGTCGAGGTAGAAGTAGTCGATGCATCCCTCGACTACAACCTCTTGTTAGGAAGGAGTTGGACTTATTCCATGCAAGTAGTGGTTGCTACAGTTTTCCAAGTCTTGTTGTTTCCACACGAAGACTGGATTGTGACCATTGAGCAATTGTCTTTCGCCAGACCTGACCCTTCATTAGGGGAATCCGCGGTCCCGATGATTGATAATCCCCAACCGGGCATCACCAACGTAGGAGTTGGTTTGTGCCCATATTTGATGGGTACCTTCGATTACCCACCCCCTCAAGGTGATGTCAAGTTCATATCAGACCACCATAAGGTTGAGATTTTCCAAGTTTCATCGTTTCACATGACTTACCTCAATGATCCATGGATACTTCCTTCTCCATTGGCCACGATGGAAGGGACAAGGCACCTTGGCATATCCATTATCTTGTCCGCAGCTGAAGTAGCGTACTCTTTAGTCCAGCAAGCTTCAATTGACACAGATCCAACTCCTACACAAGAGTTAGATCCGATTCTAGAGCCTATTTGGGCTCAAGGCTCTCTCGCTGATACTGATTCATTAGACTTAGTCTTGACCTCCAACGAAGAAATAATTGAAGAAATGACTAGTCCAGACAAACCCTGGGATGATATCCATCACAAATAATACTTCCTCCCAGAGTTAAGAAGAATCGAAGCAGGAGAATTCACCTTGACCGTGACTGGAGATAGGTCTTAGCTACACATGAGGTGTATGCCAAGGGTAATATGGAAACTATCGCTAAAGCTATACCGATTAATATCTCCAAAACCCCTGGCATCATGGAGAATTTTTTCGTCGGAGCTGACTGTTCCCCCGAAGAGATTCAAATCTACACAGATCTATTTAAAGAATTATGCGATGTTTTTTCCTGGTCTTACGAGGAAATGCCATGCATTGATCCAAGAATAGTCCAACATGAAATCACAACTTATCCTGATGCCAAGCCAGTTCGGAAAACTCTTCGTCCAGTTAATCCCAGGAAAGAAACAACCATTAAGGTTGAAGTCGAGAAATTGCTCAAGGATGGTTTTATCTACCCTATCCATCTAACCCAATGGGTGTCAAATCCGATTCCAGTCAAAAAGAAACAGGGCACGATTCGTGTATGTACGGACTTTCATGATTTAAACAAGGCCTGTCCAAAAGATAATTTTCCCACACCATTCATTGACCAGATAATCAATGAATGTGTAGGTTGCAAGGCCTTTTCTTTCATGGATGGTTTTTCAGGATATAATCAGATACAAATCAAACCCAAAGACCAGCACAAAATGACATTCATTTGTCCATGGGGTACATTCACGTATCGTAAGATGCCCTTTGGTCTAAAAAATGATGGAGCAACCTTTCAGTGGGCCATGTCTTTTACTTTCCATGATATCAAGCATATAGTCGAGGCCTATTTAGATGATTTAGCATCTCGATCTCACAAGGGAACAGATCATCCCACACACCTCCGACTTATATTTGAGCGATGTCGCTACTTCCAGATTCGCTTGAGTCCAAACAAGTGCAACTTTTGCATAACATCAGGACGTTTGTTAGGTTTCATAGTGTCAAAAACAGGGATCATGGTCGATCCTCTCAAGGTTGAGGCAATAGTTTAGTTGCCTCCCCCATGCACAATCGTTCAACTTCAGAGTCTACAGGGCAAGGTGAATTTTTTAAGGCATTTCATCGCCAACTATGCTGAGATCACAAAGGGATTTGTGCGTTTACTAAAGAAAGACGTTCATTTTCATTGGGACGATGCCTCTCAATGCTCCTTTAAAGCATTGAAACATGCCCTCACAACTGCTACTCTGCTTTGGCCACCCAACTATAACAAAGATTTTTTATTATACCTGGCTACAACAGAGTCAACCATTGGCATGGTCTTAGTTCAAGAAGATGATTTTCTCTCAGAATATGTGTTCTATTACCTGAGCCGAGGCCTAGTCGGACCAAAGATCAATTATTCTCATATCGAAAAACTTGCATTGGCAATAGTCCATGCTATTCAATGGTTCTGTCATTATGTTATGTTTCGCAAGACCATCATCATTGCCATTGTGAATCCGTTTCAATATGTCTTGAAACAACGGGTAATAGGCAGAAAGATCAATAGATGGATAGTTGTCCTCCAGGAATTCGACTTAGATTTTTTTTCAGCGAAATCCAAAAAGTCACTGGTCTTCATAGAACTCATCTCAGAACTTTCGATCGCGTTAGGTGATGTTATGCCTGAAGAGTCGCCTATCAGAGGAGATATTTTTTTGATCACATATTCGGATCCCTGGTATGGAGATATACTTGTCTATCTCCAGACTTTGAAGTGCCCCACCTCTTCTTCTCATGATGAGCGTCACCGCATACGCCATCAGGCTAAGAATTATCTCATACTCGACGATACGTTGTATTGAAGAGGTGTAGACTGCATCTTGTGTCGATGCCTCACTCACAAATAAGAAGTTATCATGCTTAACGATTGCCATACCGGAGTATGTGGCGGTCATTTGTCTGGGTTGGAAACAACCCAAAAGATTTTATGAGCAGGTTACTTCTGGTCGACACTAATCGAGGATTGTATGAAATCGGTCAAGAAGTGCCACTCATTTCAGATCTTCTCTTGGAAGATGAGGGCACATCTTTCTCCCATGTTTCTTGTCATCACAGTTGGTCCCTTCACCAAGTGGGGTATTGATTACACTACATGCAACCCTCCTTCAGCAAGGGGGCATCGTTATATCATTGTCTTCGTATACTACTTCACGAAGTGGGTCGAAGCTATGCCAATGTTTAAAGATGATGGAGAGACTGCAACTCTCTTTTTATTCAACCAGATAATAGTAAGGTTTGGCATCCTGAGAGAGATTGTCACTGACCATGGCAGTCCCTTTCAGAACCAGATGATGACCGAATTAACATCAAAGCTTGGGTTGCGAAAAGAACATTATTCACCCTACTACCCCCAAGAAAATGGTTAGGTGGAAGATGTAAATAAATCTCTTAAGATCATCCTACAACAAACGTTCAACTCAGCCAAGTCAAATTGACATTTGATGTTATACTCGACATTATGGGCTTACCGAACATCTATTAAGACTGCAATCGGTTTCTCACCTTTTCAACTCATTTACAGGCTGGAAGAAGTCTTGCCTATAAAATGTCAGATCCCGTCCCTAAAATTGGCAGTACAGTTATTGCCAGACACTTCTCCACTTGAAGAACGATTATTATACCTTGATCGGCTCAATGAGAAGCATCATGATGCGGCCCTAGCCAATGAGGCTCACAAACATAAAGTCAAGTGTCAGTATCATCGGTCCTTTCGTCCTCGGATTTTCTGTGAAGGCGACCTTGTCCTGGTCTATGACCAAGATAAGGACCCCCTGGGGGTAGGAAAATTCAAACCCATGTGGTTCAGACCTTTCATCATAAAGAGGTTCTAAAAAAGGGCTCTTATCGTCTGGTTGACTTTGAGGGAAATGCTTTGGAGGAGCCTAGGAATGGGCTCTACCTCAAGAAGTATTACTCATAGGTAGGTCACCTTGGGTAAATTTTTGTAACATATGTATAGTCTTTGTACTATTATTTTCTAGTTTCTTTTAGTATTATGGACGTGTCATTTTTTATGTTATCTTTTTTCACTGTGGTAGATGTCAAGTGAATCAAAGGTGCTCATTGGGTACGCAGACGGTGCTAGTCGGCACACTTGTAGGCTTGCCTCCGCAGCTTGGGTAATTTTTACACCTCGAGGCCAGTTATTATCTTCTGGAGGTATATGCTTAGGTGACACCACAAACAATGTCACCGAGTACGTAGCAGTTATTGAGTTTCTTCATGATGCCCTGTCATTTGGTATCTCTCATCTCTAAGTCTTTTTAGATGCTCAACTGGTTGTGTCTCAATTAAATAGAGTCTACCGTGTTCATGATCCAACTTTACACCGCTGATTCCTTAGGGTACGTCTCTTAGAACGAAGCTTTGATTATATTACATATTTGCATGTTCCTAGGAGATTAAACCAAGTTATAGATACTCTAGCTAATCAAATTTTAGACTGACATCTCACACACATATAAAAAGACATACACATAAACATGTAAATACATTTTTAAAAGAAAATATGATCCATAAGACACAAAAAGACATAAAAGTCCATATATAATATCATAATCATCAGAGTACATAGGTGGACGCAAGTGCCTCAAAAAATATGACCAGTAATGAGTCATGGGGCTTATGCCCTCAAAACATATATACAGGTGGAGCTGTCAAAGTCTAGACTAACTAAGGTTAGGGCCTGTGGGCCCTGTTGTAATAATCAACAACGTTTTCCAAATGCCAAAACAGTCAGACCCACGTCCATGGTGCCCCCACTACATGAGGCTGCATGGATGGTGGCAAATCCTCAATCTTTGCCATAGGGATGGTGCGAGTGAGCGAGGTAAAATTTCTCTCAACTCGTCTCAAAACCCTCTCAACCTCACCGGCTGGAAGCTCTCCTACTACTGTTGGTCCCCCTGCGGCTGCCGGTGCGACCCCTGGCCGAGGACGACGCTTGTTCCTCGCATAATCCATAGTTTGTGAGGGTCCCACATCTGCACACAATAGACACGTACCTGTCAAATAATCTAGTATAAAAAAATGATATTTAAAAAAAAACAACATAAAAATTATATATTTTTCAAACTTACCCATCTCGCTTCACTCCTTGCCTTGAGGTACAGGGATCTTAGGATCTCTCGAGAAATCAATCCCATCATAAGGATAATCCTCTATGGCTGGCATCTACCACGACAACCAAGAAAGTAAGTCATCATCAAAGGACTCATTGGTCCTTCCACCACCCTGTCGTGGCAACAACACTGGCCATCTGCAAATCGCAGGAAGAGAGGCCTGATGTCCTCGTACCACCACTCGAGGACTAAAACTAGGAATTCTTTCAAATAAGAAAGAGCATAGAATCATCTCAAACCCAAATTTCCTCTGCATCCGCAACCGAAAATCTGTCAGCTGCCTCTTCATGCAATCTAGCAGTGTAGTGCTCCAGTCAAATATCTATGCATTTAAGCACTGGACTGCACAGTTCATTTGTGCACGAGACACCTGATGTAGAGCCATAGAACCAGTCATCCGCCCAATAAGCAACACAATCACCTACAACAATAAATCGGTGATCTTGCTTATTGGCACTTGCGAGCTCGATCGGTCTATACCAGCCTCACAATAAATTCCTATCAATTCCAATATATTATGAGGCCCTGAAGGAAATTTCTTGAAATTGACTGGTTCCCCTCTCCTGGAGAGGCCAATCAAAAGGTATATATCCTCTGTAGTAGGCACCAATGGCTACCCCTATAACATAAACTCTTCTACGTCAAGGTGCTAGTATTCAACCAAGGAATTTAGTAGTCACATTGCATTAACATTGTCTCAGTGTTAGGGTCTTCCCAAACTAGTGCGTTGATATCTTCATGCTCTCGTTCTCTCCATTGCACATACATCCTGCACATGGGAAAATTTTCAGAGGGTTAGGCCTTGATTTTTAAACCTTTTTGCACTCATGGGAGGGTCCATGTGGGCTGTTGTGATGACAGTCGCATGTATAGGTGCTCTGACTTCAGACATAGCGAGTGTACACATGGGCTATCATAGGACAACCCGTGTGGACCTAGGGCCGATATTTTAAAGGTCGACGCCCCTGCAAGAAACCAAATTAAATGCATAAATAAAGAATTAAAAAGCAAAGGGAGGTAGTTTATACTTACTTGGTCTAGACGGATGGTCGTTTCATCCACTATAGCTCCCGGAATCACCACTTTTATCAAAGGTTTTTTTTTCTCCAGAGTCAATTTCCAAATCAGTAGTGGTGATAATGAGCTACCAACTTCTATTTATAGACTTTTTGGCTCTTTTTTGTCACTTTTTTGGCCCCCCTTATCATTTTCTTTGAATTGAAAACCATTTAGAGTGATTCAGGAGTTGCTTTGGAAGGTTACGATCGGGTATCAGGACATTTTTTGGAGTTTTGGGTCACTTTTGATGGTCCATGGGGAAAAATCTCAGATAGCCAAGTTAGGTTTCCACCCCTACTTTTGATCTCGTTGTCTTTATCGCTTTTCCATAGGATCGATCCCATCAGGTTGTGACGCGGAACCATCATGCTGCTTTAGAAGTTTCATGATTTGGTGGTAGAGCTTACCGGAATATGGATGCCCTAGGTATATCCTGGTTGCATTATGGTGTCCATGTTGTCACTAATGACTATAGGCTCGGGAGTCCTTTTAGTTTTTCCTGATTACATGTTTGAGCCTCATTTGCATGACTCTTGACCTCACCCACGAGACTCCCAAAACTTAACAAGTCTTCTTTTAAGCCCTTTTCAGACCCTCTAAACATGAAAATACTATCGAGCGATCTTGTGGCCTTTCACACTCGTTAAACTGAAATTTGAAGTCACGTCTATCTGGCGGTAGTTTACCCCTTTTTCGGTTTGGACGGTCAACTGTACGAACAAAGGTATACTCTTAGGAACTTCATTTATCTAGAAGAGTACTCTTAGGTATAATTTTAACCCTTTTTCAGGCCTAAGGGACTAAATTTATGAAAAAGGAGCCCCCACGGAGTCCATAGTTAAGCTCTTTTCAGAATCCCTAAAATTGGAAAGATCGTCGAGTGACCTTATTCTTTCACACTCGTTAAAATGGTCCAGAAGAACATTCCTAATGGAGTCCTTAGTTAAGCTTTTTTCAGACTCCTTAAAAATGAAAAAATGGTTGAGTGATCTTTTCTGTATCACACTCGTTAAAATGTCTTTGAATAGATGTCTTCTCGGTGCTAGTTTACCCCTTTTTCGAGCCGACTAGACTACCTTCGAAAAAGGTACCCCAGTGGAATCTCCTTTTACGTTTTTCAGACTATCTAAATATGAAAAACCACCAAGATTACCTTCTTTGGGCTCGTTAAACTTACATCGAAGGATGTTACCATTGTGTGTTTGGTTAACCACGTTTGCATACCTGCATCTTTGGTGTAATGTCGGCTCCATGTTGCTCTCAACCGAACCATCTAAATCATGCCTTATATGCAAGCCCTGTAGCACTTTTCCTTTGCGTCTTGACACCTTTGGTCCCAGGAGGGATTTTTCCCGAGTGTCCTTTCTTTGAACATTAGTCTTGTCCTTTCACCTCAAACTTGTATGTTTGTGACACTCATTCCTACTTTGTAACGTAACATTCTTTTATTCTTTTTCCAAAATTATTGAAAAATACAAAAAAAAAAAATATACCCCAAAAAGAGGAAGGGAAAAGTATTTTCTTTTTATTGGCAGCACAATGAGTCGCCCTTGGATAAAGCACATCTGTCTATTTGTTCGTCAAACCCTAGGATTTGATATGACCTTAGGAAGTTGTTCCCACTACATTGAGATGTGTCCTCCTCCATTTGGTTATTCTTCCAAACATATGGAGAGTTTGCATTGCCTCCTGACTCGTAAAATTATGTTAATGCCATGTTGCCTGAGTCGCATCATTTGTTTTGCTATTGTCCAAGGGAATGTTTTACCAAGCCTGAGTCGGCCCCTCTGCGGCTTGTCTCTTGCCCTCATGCCCGGCCATCCCAAAAGTCCAATCAAGTCTTTGTTTGAAATCAATGAAGCCTTTAGTGTGATAATCAAGATTCTCTAGTCCATGACCAACGAGCCGTCGAAGACCTCTAGGTAGTGAAGTTGTACACTCATATTACACTCCTACCCAATTTTTGAAGATTTTGAAGTTGTTGCTCGAGCTCTGAAGACCTCATCTCCAACCATCAGGCCTTATCAGCTTCTAGAAGATGGATACTCTACATGTATATCTTTTTGATTTCGAGATGTAGCTCCACTATGTATTGCTCATGGCTACACTTTATATAGTTATATGGCATGGATCTACAGTGTATTTGATTGGTAGCCATGATTTTATTTTACCCTGAGCATGGGTATGGTCGCCTCGGTGAGACAATTATTATTTTGTATACTGCACCTCCCTATTTCTGGTCCCTGGGCTCACTTGTTCGGAACATCGATGAAGATTGTTAATGTATTTCGGCCATCAAATGCTCTTCTGACCTCACACATTAGGGGGCATCTGTTATAACCCTAATTTGCACCAGACATGCTTACCTGGCATCAGGCCATCTCATATTCCTTCTTTGTCAAAACACTGTTAAACAACTATTCTTAAAAACCCCTTTTATAAAGGCCCACGCGCCCTACTCCATTACTGCACGCATGTACATGCTAGCTGATCCAAGAAAACCCACGTGTACCTACAAAAGCACGAAAAAAGGAAAGTTGTTGATGGAACACACATCTTTGGGTAAGTTAACTAAACCTTTCGACCATGAATGGCCGGTCATTCGACCAAATAACTATCTCCTTCTAACCTATAAAATAATGGGTAGGGGTCCCATTTGAAAGGGGGAGAATCATAGTAAAGAAACTATACCCGATTAAGCATTCCCTTTGTCTCAACCTTTAGCCATCCTTGTGCAAAGAGAAGTATAGATCAAAGAAGTTGGAAGACAGTGGAAGAAGGGCCCAGGACTAGGATCGAGGAGCAGTAGTCGACTTTATCATTATAAGGTATCATTGTGAAGTTAATAAAATAATTGCTTTTCCCGTCCCGCCATATGAGATTGTCATTATTGGAATATTGATTGTATGATTGATTAAATATCTAACCCATTAGTTCATAGATCAAATGCATGTGGAGTTCTTTGTTTGTCTTTAGTGAATGCAGGTCAATATTGGGAGGAGAGTTGTAGTCAAAGAACGACCAAGCACGAAAAGGGATCGACATCAAACATGAAAAATAAGGTACGCCAACTTAATCTCTTGAACCTTGTATTTACATATGAGTAATGGGGGTTTAGGCATGGGATGATGGTAAAAAGTAAGAATCTTTAGGTCATTTATGCATGCATGATAAAACCCTTAGTGCTAGTTCGTAGGAGGGATTTCCCACCCACAACATGCATGCATAGGAAGAAATGCATGTGGAAATCGGTGTGTGGTACCAAAACTGTGCACAGTGGATATTGACGCGCAACGCAAGAGTAGTGCACGTAAGTTGTCGGTGCGACGAAGAAGAAATGCATAGTAGATTTAGGTGCATGGAAAAGCATTTTACCTTGTGATATTGCTACACACGATAAATGTAAATGAACAGTTCAAAGTTTAGTGAGCGCGAAGTCTCTTGGAAGGCGATGAGTTTGAATTTAAATTGCATAATAATAAAATAAACTGAAACACACAACCGCATCGAAGCATTAATTAAAAATAATTTTGAGTTTTAATTTCCTTCGATTTAGACAGTTGAAAATAAAATATAAGATTACAAGAAAAACTTATTATACAAGAAAACAAGATTCATAACATCACCAGATAGAAATTGTAATAAAACAGTCTAAAATTTGTTTCTATATTTATATAATCGTATTAACCACAAAATTACAAAAGGGGGATGACAACACTTAGCCTATTGTGAAAAGGGTCGTTTAAAGAACATGCCTATCATCTATGGTACTCTTTATGTCCACTACCGAATGTTCAAAATTTGTTGAGACATGCTTATTTTAGTTGAAGACTTACTTCAGCTTAGCAATCGTCGCCTTTAAGGAAGAATCTAACCAGACCGGTTGATTCTCTCCAACACTTTTGGCCTCTTTAGCCGTAGATTCCTCCTTTTTCTGCTGCTTTCTCCTTTTCTTCTTAGCGGCTGGCCTATTGATGACTAAATACTTCATAGTGAGATTCATCATGGCTTCCAACCGTGAGTCTATAGCTAGCTCTATGTGAAACTTAGTTTCTATATTGTGCGCAAGGACCCTTTCCTCCTTATTCGTAGGAAAGTCTAGCATGTTGCTCGAATAACTAATCTCACTCGATTTAGCCTTGTCCATGTATCTCAGGTTGTGGATACCGAAAGGTGTTTTTACAGAGAGCAAAAAGTTGAGTAGTTTGGAGATAACTTCGGTTATGGATACACAAATATTTTCATACTTGGGGAGTGGTAATTATAGAATTCCATTTATGAAGCGCAAACAGATTACGTACAAGAGTGTTGGGTTTCCATGCTCGGCCAATCCATTTCGAATGATTAGCTTTTGAGTTTGTTACATGGCGGCATTCAGTTGACGTCACATGGATGTGAAGTACCGAATGAGTGAATTAGGGTGATCTGACTAAGACATCGCCCACTCCACGAGTGGTGGATTTGACATGTTGAGACATGTGATACTGCATCTTGGCGAAAGTGGTTTTGGAAAACCACCTTCTTGCACAAGTGTATCTCTGAAGGCACTGCATGTCTGTTCTTTGAGACTTGGAATTGTCATGGTGATAACACTAGGAAATCAAAAGAGATAATTTTGATGTGTATAATTGAACCAAAATGGTGCATATTCTCATGAATTGTTGAATTGTTAGCCTGGTAAGTTTCGATGGTTGCATGTTTTGCATAATTAACAACAACTCGATCAGATCTAACCAGTGCAGAGTCCATAGGAATGGAAGAAGCACAGGGGAATTACAGTCACCAAGATGAGAGTAGAGGGGTGGATGTCCATTTGGTCATGGAAGGAACGAACTCCAATGGACATGGAGAAGAAAGGAATGAAGATATGAATATGGATGAGACCATTAAGAATTTGCAGAAGGATGCCCAAAGCCATAAAGATGATAATGAAAGGCTTATGAAAGCCAAAGATCAACAGGATGACTTCAACATGAATCTATTGGAGGGTTTGAATAGAATAAAAAAGAAATTGGTTAAGGAGAGTGGCTCAAGCAAATCTGGGAGTCACAAACCTTCAGAGAAGAAAAGAAAAGTCAAAAGTGCTAGTAGACATCACCATCATTCCCAAAGGCATTCAAATAAGAGAGCAGGCAACAGATCGAGTCTATCCCCTGTCAGAAGGTATAAGAGATCTGGGGTGGATGAGCTACGAGGAGAAATGAACAAAATCAAACCTCCTACATTTGATGGTGAGCACAAGAAGGATGAAGATGCATAAACATGGTTTCTAGTCATGAGGAAGTATTTTCAATTGCATAATTATTCTTCTCATGCAAAAGGTAGAATCACTATCTATCAAATCAAAGGAAAGGCCTCGAGGTGGTGGAATTAACTTGTGCAGGTACAACACATTTTAGAGAAAAGTGTTACTTGGAGGGAATTCAAGAAGTATTTTGAGAAGAAGTACTTGAATAAGAGATACTATGACAAGAAAATGAAAGAGTTCTTTGAACTCAAGCTTGGAAGTATGACCATAGATGAATATGAGAGAAGGTTTCTGGAACTACTGAAGTATGTCTCTTTCATCAAGGATGAGATAGTCAAAATTCAAAGGTATTTAAGTGGATTTCCATCATTCATCAGTGAAAAAATATAGTATGATGATCGCAAGACATTATAAGAGACCATAAGGAGAGCTAAATTCCTATATGATCAGTAGAAGGCAAGGCCATATTTCCAAAAGTCTTGGGAAGACAATAAGGAATTCAAGATGGATCAGAAGAAGAAGGGAGCTAATCCACCATTCTTCAGAAATAACCCACAAGGACAACAAACACCTAAAGAACCCAAAATGATTGACATAGGGAGTCAAGGGCCAAGACAACCACCTATGCAATGTTGGGGTTGTAAAGGGGACCATAGCTTCATAGATTGTCCTCACAGAGGTGAAAAAGGTAGGGTTGTTCACAATGTACAACAAGATGAAACAGTGGAGGACATGGGCAGATATGTGCCAAGGATTTATGCAACCCTAGAAAACAAGCAAGCAGAGTATCAGTCCCACATGATTGAAGTGGAAGGTATGATCAACAACCAAACCCTTGCTATTTTGATTTATTTAGGAGCTAGTCATAGTTATATAGACCCTAAGATGGTGGAAAGTTTGCAATTGCCAAGAAGCAAGCATGGGAAATCCTGGATGGTACAAATGGCTATAGGAGCCAGAAGAAAAGTTAATGAGATGGTTAATTCATGCCTCATAGACATGAATGGACTGAACACCAAGGCAGATTTAAACATCTTGCCTTTAGGTTCCTATGATTGTCTAATTGGGATGGATTGGTTGGACCAACATCACACTCTCTTAGACTGTCACAACAAAGAATTTACTTTCCTAGATGAGGAAGGGAAACTAAGGAAGGTACAGGGAATTCCCAGGGAAGTAACCATTAGAGAAATTTCAGCAGTGTAGCTGAAGAAGTGTTACATAAAAGGATATGAAATAATTGCAACTCATTTGGCAGAGACACCTAGATATAAGGTGCCAAATTTGGAAGATTATGTAGTCCTAGAAGATTTTGAATATGTTTTCAAGGATATACCCAGACTACCCCCAAGGAGAGACGTTGATTTCTCTATAAATGTGATGCCTGGAGAAACACCAGTATCAAAGACTCCTTACAGAATGAGTACACCAGAATTGAAGGAATTGCAAATGCATCTTGAAGAACTTCTGAAGAAGGGGTATATATGCCCAAGCATGTCACCTTGGGGTGCCCCAGTCTTGTTTGTGAGAAAGAAAGATGGAACACTAAGGATGTGCATTGACTTCAGACAGTTGAATAAAGTGACTGTTAAGAACAAGTATCCTCTACCAAGGATTGATGACCTCTTTGATCAATTAAAGGATGACAAGATATTTTCAAAGATAGATCTTAGATCAGGATACCATCAAGTAAGAATTAAAGAATAAGATATTAGCAAAACTTCCTTCAGGACAAGGTATGGTCATTATGAGTTCACAGTGGTACCATTTGGGTTGTCAAATGCACCAACTGTTTTCATGTGCTTAATGAATGGTGTTTTCCGAGAGTATTTGGACAAGTTTGTCATTGTCTTTTTGGATGGCATTATTATATATTCCAAGTCAGAGGAAGAGCATGAACATCATTTAAGGATGGTGTTGCAAGTATTAAGGGAGTGTCAGTTATATGCCAAATTGATCAAGTGCTCATTTTATCAGAAACAAATTCATTATTTGAGGCATATCATTTCAAAGGATGGAATAGCAATGGATCCTGAGAAGATAGAGGCCATTAGAGATTGGTCAGCACCGAAGAATGTGGTAGAGGTGAGACCATTCATGGGTCTTGCAGGATACTACATAATATTTATTGAAGGATTCTCAAAGATTGCACACCCAATCACTTCTTTGCAAAGAAAAGGAGTGAAGTTTCAGTGAACACTGGATTGAGAGAAAATTTTCCAACACTTGAAACAATTATTGACAAGTTCTCCAATATTAAGGATTGTATACCTAGAAGAAGACTTCATCATATACACTGATGCATGTAATGAAGGACTTGGTGGAGTCCTCAGTCAAAACGAGTTTTCCATATATTATGAATCAAGGAAGTTGAAGGATCATTAAATAAACTATGCCACACATGATTTGGAGTTGGCAGCCATAGTGCATGCCTTGAGGAAATGGAGACACTACCTCATGGGTGTTGCACCCTTTTTGTCACCTTGGTGAGAAAATAAGAGGTGCTTGCATGCCCAGTTGGGTCTTTCTAGGCAGGACAACTGTAGAGGAAAGAGTTAGAGAAAGAAAAACAAAACTATAAGCAAGAATTAAACTAATAAAAACTAAAATCATAAATATAGGGACATAGAGATAACAAGAACAAAAATACCAATATCACCAATGTTTTTAGGCTGATCTATTGATGAAATCAAAGCACCAAGAAGAAAGGGGACTATGAGTCCCTTCTTCCTCCAAGTGAAGGCTCTTGGACCCTCACAAGCTTGCTCTCCTTACAACAAGAAAAATGAAAATGATGATGAAAGAACTCCTTGTAAACCCACTCAATGGATAGGTGGATTGCTTAATGAAATGGTGCCAATGTGCTCTTGTCAAGGATGGAGTCCTTAAAACAATATAGGCAGCATAACATTACATAGAATTCCTTGGGAAAATGAGGTGCATTCATGGCTTTTTATAACATTGCATTGGGTTATTGTGTAATTTCTTTGTAGTGTGAAAAGAGGCCATTTAGGGCATTATTAGGTCTTTGACCAGCTCACCATTCGGATCCAGCCTGGATTTGGAGGTCAAATCAGCTTGGGAGATGAACCATAAGTGGTTGGGAGGCTGACCACATTCATAAATGCATCGTTTAGCAGGTGCACGGATTTTTGCGCTAACAACCGCGCATCGTGCGTGTATGCGCGCATTCTATGTTCCTGTTCCGCGCACGTGCACACACACCCAACTTCTGTAAAGCGCTCTTCAATTTTTCACTACTTTGTATAGTTTTTGACCTTTTTTGAATGCTGTGAGATTAATTTAGGGCCATGAATGACTTCATTACTGTTTGACGATGCTGAGTTCTTGTCGCCATGTGCGGACGAAATTTCAGTGATAACAGATGCCCCCTGATGGATGAGGTTAGGAGCATACGTATTGCCAAAATCCATCAATGTTTCTTCTACTGAGAATGTTGTTGTAAGATAGAGCAATAGTGGGATCGTTCAGAGCGATCCGTTGGAGAAAAAAGGAATCGGTAGGACCCGACCTTCTATGAGGTGCGCGAAAATAGAAAACTGTGTACAAACAAGGTGGGCATGCCCCATGCTCGTGTTATGTAACTCTGAAAAAAGATGACTGAAGTGTTGGTGTAGACAACTGCAGCACCCTTGGGGGCGGTGATGATAAAGGTAGAAGTCAATTCTGCAAAGGAACATACTCTGAATAATAGGCAATGATCGCGGTAATAAGTATCGACGATGATGCAGGCATTGATGGCCCTACCAAGTTCAGAGGTCTTCGGCAAATGATAAAAATAACTGCAATAGTCGCAAAGTAAGACCCACCATAACATGAGAAAGTGTTGGCGTCGAATGTTATGGGGGCCAATGACAGTAGGGAGCAATGGTGTTTCACCCTGTGTCGTCCGAGATCTCTCATTGAATGGAGAATGAGAATCAAGATACTGTCACCCTTCTGGAAAATTGTGCTGATGTCGACAAAAGGGGAGCACGACTCCCATAAGCAAAGGGATTCATGGAATCTACTGAGGTGAGGAAGTGGCAGAGGTACATGGATGAAGTCAAGAAGTGGGAAGACTCAAGACTACCCTTGGTTGGAGGATGTATGAGATAAAAAGTGGCCGCAACCGTGTAACAAGGTCGAGTGTCAGGGGGACAACAAGACCAGTGATAAGTTGTGCCAGAGGCGGGACAAGGTGAACAAATTCAGAGGGTAGAGGTAGGTGACCTGTGGAGTACTATGAAGATATGGACGATTCCGGCAAGGGTAGATGATAAGTAATGCTCCAACCAAGGGTGACATGGGTTGCGTGTGGCCAAAAGGAAGCAAGTCGCCAACAGTGACGACAAAAAGAAAATGTAATGACTGGAAATAAAGGCGTTTGTACAATAAATAATGAATAATTGGGGAGAAATGTACAAATATAGAAACAGGTGCCCCAGTGTGATATGGGTGGCCCACATAGGGTGTACTGTGCTTGGAAGACTGATGAAGGGTGGGGGCCCCATTGGTGATTTTCTGTATGAGGTAGGTGAAATGAAGGTAGGTTCGCAGATGGGCAAACTGATTGTGGATGAAATGGAGGGTTCATGATACTGCGGAGGTGCAGGTAAAAAAATAGAATCGTAAAGAGATAATCTGGGAGTCTGTGTGGGAAAGCTAGAAAAATGAGGAGAAGGAGTATGTGGTTGATTCACGACATGATGAAAGACTATCGGGACTCCCATCCTTAAAGGGTAATGAAAATAGCATGAGTGTAAAAAAGTGGCAAAAGGTGCTATGAATGGGACAACTCATGTGGGTAAGAATGCTACCGGGTAACAATACCGAAGAGGCAAATGGAGGTGTGGGTACTGTAGAGCCGGGAATGAGGATCCTAAAGGCCAATATCAGAGGGTGTGACTGGGAATGTAAATGCAATACAACGGGAGAGACTACATGCCAGTGCTGAGTATATACCTGAAGGGGTTGTACCGATGGGTGATGAGCAAGTACCTGCACACATGAAAACCCAAATACCCAAAGTGAACAATATCTGAAAACAATCTAAGATATGAGTATGTATTTGAGAAATGTGACTATGCGCGTGCGTACCTAATGATGATATGAAAAAAAGGCGCGTCGGGGGCTCATGATGAAAAGTGACCCATGGACTGCTGTGATGTAGGTGATAGGATGATGATCCCGTGGCTAAAGACGGTTTGAAAAAAAGACACCTTGGGCTCCCGGAATGGTGAGTGGAAGTTTGGCAAAAGGCCTATATATAGCTGTAGGGCCCACATTGCCACCTCATTTGTACCTGCTGCAATAGTGACTGGACGAACAGTTTTCAGAGGAGATTTGGTGATTCGGGGAGGACGAGGCATCCGATTGATGAGCTGCGAGTATCAGGTTAGTGGGCTGATCATCCTGCATAGAAATAGGTTTCCAATTTTTGGGCAGGGTTTGTACGGAGGGCCGTACAGGGGTTTTTAGGGGGTGTGGGCCCCACATGCGCAGGCGACTTGGTGATAGGTGCGCATACGTGCGTGCCTATTCACCGAATATACGCGCATGTGTGTCCGATAGGGAGAATTTTAAGGCACGCCCGACGGGCGCGCCTGTGAGTTGAACAGGCGCGCATCAGTGCGTGCCTGTGGGTTTGATAGGCGCGCACCTGCGCGCGCCTGTATGGTGAACAGGCACGCGTAGGGACGCGCCTGTGAAGCAAACAGGTGCGCACTGATGTGCACCTATGCAGTGCACAGGCACGCATATATGTGCGCCTGTGTAATGAACAGGCATGCATGTGTGCGCACCTGTGGGTAACAAAAACCGCACCTAGGAGGCAAGGTTGAAGGGTAAAAAATGAGTCTTTTTGATGTTGTTGATAGTTGCTTGAGATGATATAGGACTTTGTCTTGTCTGCAGGTGGATGGTGGTGACGATGCCAGTGCGGTGGAGAGAGTGAGACTGGGCCTAGATGCGAGATGTCGTGGCCATTGAGGGGCCCGGAGTGCGTGCGACTTTGGCAACCTGTGGGTTGCTAAAGTTCTTTGAGTGCCCGTTGATACGGGCATAAGAGTATTTACTACAGTTCCTACTCTAGATGTGGAGTCTGGAGCTGCACTGCTTCCTCGTGTGAGGAGAGCAGATCCCCTTCACTGCGGTGGAGGATGTATATTTCTTGACTGGGCTCCCCTTTCGGGGAACGCCCCTACCGGAGGAGCCAGTGTTGCCTAGGGGTACGTTGCTTGTTGATGTTTGCCGGAGGTACTGCTCAGGCCGGGACTTTATGTCTAGGACTGTGGTGAGTATCAGTGCGATAGACTCCCTAGCTCATCGTTGTATAGCAGTGATGATTGTTCGGATATATGGGTCACTTGTGACCCAGTGGATTAGTGGTGGCCAGCTGTTGGTGCTGGAGAGAGTGTTGGATGGCGAGCGGTTCACTTGGGGGCTGACGCTTCATGCTAGGATGGTGGCACAGTTGGACCACTGTTGGTCCACTGATGGAGGAGAGTTTGCTTTTGGGTCCATCCTAGTGGCCTGGTTTTTGGAGAGGGTGTCGATGTTGCGCCCGAGGGTTTTACTGGAGATGCCAGGGGCGCGTGAGCTGTGGTTGAGGCGGTGGTCGATAGTTTTGCTTCGTCACGGTGGTGGTGAAGGTGGCCACTTCTTTTCGGCCGAGGCAGCACGGATATGGCGGTAGATGCTGCAGGTGGTACTTCGGTACCCCTATGCTGGGGTGGACTTTCGGGGTGACCCGGACATGGTGCTACCTCCAGGGGAGGTTTTTGACCATCAAGGTATGTTTAGTATTGGTGTGTATGTTTTAGTTTATGTTGTTTTCTGAGATATCAGTCCATGTGTATATGATATAGATGCTGATACTATCTGTTGTTGTTGTTTTTTGCATGTGCAGATGTGGCACCTCGCGGGCGCGAGGTGGAGATGCAGAGAGCGCCGGCTCGTCGAGAGCCGGAGAGATTACCGCATGGAGAGAGACGTCGGCGAGATGATTCCACGGGGCAACAAAATGAGCCTGAGAGGGTAGCGAGGAGGCACCAGTTTGATGACCCTGGTGTGGGGCCATCACACGCTCCTCCGACAGCGGCCGGAGTAGATTTTGATGATATACGCCATTGTCTGGAGACGGTTTTGCAGGATGTGCCTGAGGGCATGTGGATGCGTATCCAAGACGAGAGTTTCCTGGAGTAGTGTGTAGGGGTACCGCCACCATGGCGGGCCATAGTGCGGCGAGCAACAGTGCTTGCTGCGATGACGAGTGGACGCCTGTCGCCAGGGCAGGAGGGTCCTATGGGTGGACCACCACCGCCTGAGGAAGGTGGTGGTGGGCCGCCACCTCCTGAGGCAGGAGCAAGTGGTGGGGCAATAGAGGCACCATGATTGGTGCATGATGTATATCTTTGTTTTTGTTGTATATAGGCTGGTGAGCCCATGTTCTGTACCGAGGTGCTGCATGGACCTGCGGATACATGTATTTTTGTATGTAAACATTCAGATGGCCTGATGGGATTTTATATATATATGAGTATACATATTTTGAGTTTCATCTGGTGTCTACATGTGTTTTTTGCTGATGATTTTGGTGATGTCTATTCTATATATATGCTGTGACAGGATTTGTGAGATGTTTATGTATGTGTAGCTTGATGTGATATATGCCAGTCTAACACCATGTTAGCTATTTGATCTGTTGTTTGATTCAATTGTCTTGGAATACGTGTAAATGTAATGGAATCAAAATGTCGAGATAAAAGCCTAACCTGCAGGTATTTGCGAAAGAGGCATGGATCACGTACACGGTATACATTGTTGAGTTGGAGAATGACTAGTTGCGAGATAAGGTGACGAATATGATGATGCTAGGTGTCGGCCAGGAGGCCAATGACCACAATGTATTCGTCTTGGTTGTTGGTTGCTGACCCCAAACATATGCCGCTTGAATGTAGCATTTCGTGTGAGGGGGTGTAGAGAGCCCAAGCAACCGAAGCGAGATTTTGTATCCAACGACTGGTGCTGTCGGCGTAACCAATGTGGTAGGATGGTAAAGGAAGCATCTGTCAATAGCATAAGGGATAGTTTAGACATGAGGGCAGGAGAAAAAGATTAAAAAAAACACTAAAAAGAAAAAATAACCTAAAGTAGAATGCCTACTTTTAAGCCTAAAATTTCCTGAGATACAACCCATTGATGGGTTCTTTGAGAGAGAGGCCTTTGGGGGAGGCCAAGATGTATGCGCCTTTGGTGAGGCAATGTTGGATGATGTAAGGGCCATGCCAAAGTGATTCAAACTTGCCGTGGCCAAAGGTATCATGAGCAATATCATAAGCCAGGACGAGGTCGCCTTCGCGGAATGACCGAAGGTTGACATGGCAATCAAAGGTAGCCTTGGATCGTTTTTTAGCTGCCTCGTTGTTCTGTAAGGAAGATCGACGATCTTCATCCAGAGACTCCAAGTTCAACAAGTGTTGTTCCATTGCAGCAGTGTCAGGTAATAGCTCAATTGCAGTGCGTAAGGTGGGAATTTCGCACTCGATGGGAAGAGTTGCCTCGACCCCATGGACTAAATGGAATGGTGTGAAACCAGTAGTGGTTTTCACCACCATTCGATAATCCCATAACATAGAAAATAACATATTATGCCAATTGGTTTTATCTTTATTGACTGTGCGCTGTAACATGGTCTTGAGGACTTTGTTAACTGCCTCGACCTGTCCGTTTGACTGAGGGTAATATGGGGAGGAAAAATCATGAGAGAAGCCTAACCGAGATGAGAGTTCGACGAAGATCTCATTCTCGAAGTGTTTCCCATGATCGGAAATGAGTTGGAGGGGTACTCCAAAGCGGGATATGACGTGGTTAAAGAAAAAATGCGTTGCAGTGTCAGCAATGTTGTTGAAAGTGGGCATAGCTTCGGCCCATTTGGTGAAGTAATCAATGGAAACAACGATGTATTTGTGGCCATTGCTGGAGGGGGGATTACAAGTCATAAAGTCAATGCCCCATTTGCAAAAAGGGTCGGCTGTAATGACAGGGTGGAGAAGAGCGGGGGGAGCTCAGGCTTTGTTGGCGTAGAGCTGACATTGCTCACATCGTTTCACGACATGAATGCAATCGTGAAACAAGGTGGGCCAGAAGTAACCGACTAGGATAATATTATGAGCCGTGGATATAACCGAAAGATGGCCCCCACATGCACCACTGTGGCAGTCATTTAAGACTCTATCGGCCTCATCAATAGTCAGGCATCGACGAAGAATGGCGTCGACGCCCCACCGGTATAGGATGTCTCCGATGAGAAGGTAGCGGGGGGCTTGATGGCGAATACGTCGATGATCATCCTGTGATAGGTGGTTACCGAACTTTTGAGTTCGGAGGTAGACGAGAAGGTCACCGTACCAAGGATCATCCGTCGTAATGTAAAAGAGATGTTCATCGGGAGATTCGGTATTGACGGGGGCGCTGGTGGTGTCAGAGGGGAGGGCTGTTACAAGTTCGGCAAGAACGAGGGCCTTCTTACTCTTAGGTGTTGAGAACTCGAGGTCGTACTCCTGAAGGATAACGATCCATCAAGCGAATTTACCGTTAAATTGCAGACGGCTGAGCAAGTATTGCATAGGGTTGGAATCTGCGATGACCTTTGTGGTGAGAAGAAAAATGTAATGGCGCAGTTTCTGGACTGCGAGGACAACTGCAAGAGAAAGTTTCTCTTCATGTTTATACTTCAACGGTGGTCCTGAGAGGTTTTTACTAACGTAATAAATGACGTGTTCACGATTTTCATCTCCGAGATGGACGAGGACGCTGACTATTGATACAGCTGATGCTGATATGTAGAGGATGTAGTCGCGATTATAGTAAGGTACACTAATTAAAGGTGCATTTGAAAGCGCTGCTTTAAGATCGTCAAATGACTGTTGGGCATGGTTGTCCCAGTGAAATGGGATGTCGTGACGTAGTAAGCGAAGGAAACCGTGTGCGCATATGGTGTAATCAGGAACAAAGCATCTGAGAAAGTTAGCTTTGCCTTGTAGACTCTGAAGTTGCCGTAAATTCCGGGGAGGTGGAATTTTGGTGATAGCTTGGACTTTGAGGGGGTCCACAGTAATACTGCTTTGGGAAACAATAAAACCGAGGAGGTGCTCTGCGGTGACGCAAAACACACACTTGAGAGGATTCAAGCGGATTTTGTACTAACGACACCGTTGAAAGATGATTCGTAAATCATCGAGATGCTGGGTGCGTTTCTTGGATCGAGCTGTGAGGTCGTCCAAGTAGGCGAGGATGATTTTAGCCAGATCGTGGAAGATGTATGTCATCGCCCACTGGAAAGTTGCACCGGCATTCTTTAAGCCGAAAGGCATGACACGATAGGCAAAGGTACCCCATGGGGTAGTGAATGCGGTTTTATACTGATCGGCTGGGTGGATTTGGATTTGGTTATAGCCAGAGAATCCATCCATAAAGGAGAGGGCCTCGTGGCTGGCGCAATCATCGATAATTTGATCGATGAAAGGTGTTGGAAAGTTGTCTTTTGGACATGCGTTATTGAGATCGCGAAATTCTGTGCAAACGCGGATAGTGCCCTATTTTTTTTCGACGGGTACAGGGTTGGAAAACCATGAAGTATAAGCGATAGGGTAAATAAACCCGACAGTGCGTAATTTGTCAACTTCGGCTTTGATAGCCGTGGCTTTGGATGGGTGTATTGGTCGTTGTTTTTGGCGAACTGGTGTGATGTTGGGCCAGGTGTCGATGCGATGTTTGAAAATAGAGGGATCGAGGCCAGGCATTTCCATGTATGACCAGGCGAAAATATCCCTGTATTCCTGGAAGAGGGCTTTATATGCGGTGATTTCCTGGGGAGTGCAAGCAGCTCCAATGGTGATTTCTTTGACGATGCCATTTTTAATGGAAATGTTGATTTTGATGGTGGGGGAAATGTTGGCCTTGTTTCCTTCTTCAAATGCATCAGGGGCAGGAATGGGATTGTTGAACCAATCGATAGGCCCGGATGGGATAAAATATTTGGTTTCGATTGTGTAAATGGGGTTTTGGTTAGGAGGCATGGGGGCTTCCTATGGAGAGAAGAGTGCGCGGTGGTGTAGCGCATCCCAGGGAGAGTCTGGGCGGTTTAGCTCTTCGATTATTTCCTCGTCATATTGGAAATGTCGGGAATATAAGGGGTCGTGAGGAGTGATCTCTGTGACAGTGTGGTTGCCCCCTGGTGAAGAAGCAGGGAGAACAATGCTAGGAGATGGTGTGGGTTCACTCGAAAAAAACCATATGTTGAAGTACTAAGGGGTACCTATGGTGGTTGGGTGGAGGGTATCCATAGGGGAATGCATAGGAGAGTTGGGGGGATTGCAGGGTAAATCCTCAGAGATGTCATTAAAGAACCATGGAGGCATTGGGAGTGCCTCGGGCTTCGGAGAAATGACATGAAGATCCTCAAGTGACGAGGTAATGTCAAGTATCGCCTCTGCAGGTTGGTGAAGCAGGGCCAATTGACGTCACCTGTACTCAAGGATCATAGGACACTGGTATGTAAAATGAGCTAGTGAATCGCAGAGAGAGCAAGGGCATATCATACGTTCATTGACTGAAGTGGTGACATAGCGAATGTCAGTGATATTTGTTGAAGAGGACGTAGCAGGGCATGGGTTGTTCTAGAAGTTCTGGCACATGGCGGCCAATGTCTACCGAAAGAATGGCAGTGCTGGGCAATGATGAGTGTAATGGCCATACTCTAAACAAATAGCGCAAGTGTATTTGGTCCTCAACCCTTTACTACTGGAAGGGTTGGCGGTATTGGTGGGATTAGCAGTAGTGACGGGTGTTGTGGAAGTTTGATTGGGAGGGATCAAATTCTGTAATTCAGTAGTGATGGACAATTGTTGGTTTGGTGGCCCTCTTTCTCACATAGTGCGCAAGGT
>ML804422.1:74598-86240 GCA_009831015.1 Picea engelmannii
AGTTGATTAGTAACCGTATTAAATTCATTTAAATGATCTGCAACAGACCCACCTTCTGACATCTTCATATTAAATAATCTCTTCATTAGAAATACCTTATTCGACACTGAGGGTTTTTCATACAATTTGGCCAACGCTTCCATCAAACCCTTCGTTGTCTTTTCTTTCTAAATATTGAAATCCACCGATGCTACTAGGCTCAACTGTATCATTCCTAGAGCCTTTCTGTCAAGAATCTCCCATTCTTCATCCTTCATGGCCGCCAACTTCTTTGCTACTCCGCTCAATTGTAGGAATAGATCCTTCTAATATAAGTAGTCTTCCATCTGCATCTTCCATAACTGGTAGTTTTGGCCGTTAAATTTCTTGACCCTAAACTTTCCATATTCCAACATTGCTCCCACTCGAACCAGGAACCCTCTTTTCCTGAGAGTTACCTTATGCTCTGATACCAGTTGTTAGAAAAATAGGACTGCGGAGCAATAAAATAAAACAAATGAAGAAACAAAACACAGAAGACACACAATACAAGAGAGACACAGATTTACGTGGTTCACCCAGTGTGGGCTACATCCACCAGAGAAATTGCCAGGTCCTTCCTTTATTATTATCCAACAAATGAAGGGATACAACCTACAACAAAACCCACTGTAAATTTCTCTTCTTTATCTCATATTCTCCTCTCTCAGAATACAATATTCACCATCAACCATAGCCGCGATATATTTCCCTCATAAAAGAGGGTTGCCTTCTAGGGAAAAAAACCCTAACATAATCTCTACCGTTAGATCTGCGACCTTATAATGAACGGTCCAGATTTACAATGAAATTACAATATACTTTTACAAGGCAAATTTTTTTTCGGGGGCTTCACCCCCGAATCCCCGCTGGGGGCCCGCTTGCCCCCAGACCCCCCAGTCGGGGGGATAGCCCCCCTGGACCCCGTAGAGGTCTACACTCCCCCGCGTGGAAGAGTGTACATACTTCTGGGGTGTAAATAATTCATGGCATATAAACACGGCTGAAATCAAGGACCTCTGAATCAAGAAGATAATCAGGCTCCACAACCAACAATATTTTCATGAAGGAAGTGGCACAATTGCATTGGATTCCTAAAACAATTGTGTCTGACAGAGACCCAAAATTCACCTCAAATTTATGGAAAGGATTGTTCAAAGGATTCAGAACGAGTATGAACTTTAGTACAACTTATCATCCTGAGTCTGATGGACAGACAGAAAGGGTGATCAGGGTGATAGAAGATATACTGAGAATGTATGTGATGGACAAACCATCGAAATGGGAAGACTACCTAAACTTGGTATAATTCGTGTACAACAATGGGTATCAAGCATCATTGAAGATGAGCCCATTTGAAGCACTTTAAGGTAGAAAGTGAAATACTCCAGTGAGTTGGGATAACCCAGCTGATAGGATAGTAGTTGGGCCAGAGTTGCTCAGGGAAATGGAGGACCAGATGACAAAAATTAAGTAGAATTTAAAATATTCCCAAGATAGACAGAAAAGTTATTCTGATAAGAACAAAACCCATAGAGAATTCAAAGTGGGTGATCATGTTTTCCTGAAAGTGAAAGCTAATAGGAGTTCCCTGAAATTGGGAAGCTGAGCCAAGTTGGCAGCCATATTTTGTGGGCCTTTTGAAATCCTAGAGAGGATTGGTCCAGTTGCTTATATGATTGCATTGCCTGCATCTATGTCTGTTCATAATGTCTTCCATGTATCATTGCTAAAGAAATATATACCTGATGCTAATCATGTTATTGACTAGAATGTGATTCAGGTGGAGCAAGAAGGTGCTTTTCAAGTGCATCCGGTGTGCATTTTGGACCGAAAAGTCAAACAGCTTCGGAACCAAGCCATAGGGCTTGTAAAGGTTCAATGTACCTGGTACTTTCCTATATATGCTACTTGGGAGCATGAAGATGCAATGCGGACAAAATACCCGCATCTTTTTGAAGATTTTTAAAAACTCTTTTATATATGGGTGTATGATGCATTGAGGACAGTGCATAAATAAGGGGAGGGGATTGTAATATCCCTCGACCGAACCCAATTGTAAATGTGATAGAAATACACTTAAGATGGTGAGATATTTTGACCTCATTTGGTAATGCATGTCATGTGGCATAGTGCGCACATGAACTGCACAGTAAAATGATGTAATATGCACATTCCAGGATACCGTGCACAGTAACTAAGGTGTGCGTAGTATGGAGGACAATGAGCCTCGTGTATATGATATGTGTTCTATGCTAGTGAGCTGATTATTATAAGTTGGTATGCTTATGTTTTGGTATTAGGCCGGAATGCCTAGATGTCAAAGGGAAATGTGCCTACTTTATAAAATACATCGCTACGTGCACACCGACCACGATAAAAGAGATGGGGGACTGAACTTCACCAGTTAGGGAAAGGGAGGGCCAAAAATCAAGGGAATATTATATTAATATTTCCTAAAGCATAACGTATGGATAATTATTTTATCCTAAGTTCTAAAGTTGGGGACAAGTGGACCAAAGTAACTTCCGATATGACAAGTGTCAAGTTGGGGACATGCATTCATATCATGGGGAACTTAGCTCAATTGGTGAGTTTTCACGGGAGACCTTACCAGTAGCCTAACCATCATTCTCACCATCACTTTCACGAAGAGTTCACAGTGATTCCTTTCCACACTCAGTTATCCAGTCAATGTTTCCATGACCATTTTCACTCACACAATCCATTATCCTTGAGACAACCATTTCACCATTCTGGAGCCTGTTCTCATAGCCCTTTTCGGTTGGTGTACCTGGTTAGCTTGGAGCGAGATTGAAGAAGCAAGTTGTCAGGCCTGTGAGCAATTCCCTGAGCGAGAGAATTGCTGGGGATTGATTCCTGATGGTGCTAAACTACAGCTACAGTTCTCTGAGACTTCCAGTCCGGCTTGTTGTTGAAGCCCTGGAAGGGAAGTGGGGTAGTTTAGGGATTGTTGAGCATAGAAGGGGCACACTTCCTTAGGTGGGATAGGCATGTGGGGAATTCGAGGTTGTAGGTTGTTAGTTGAGTGAGCACTTTAGACAGAGTCTTTCCTATTGTCCATGAGCCTTATCTTGGATAGGAACCCTTTACCCTAGGTGGAGTTCAGTCCCATCTCGGGGGTGACTCATTGTTGAGAGTGATGAATAGTGTATTCTATGGCTGGGAGGTTTGTGGATGGTTTGTACACAGTTGGTGACAATATTTCTAAGATAAGTACCAATTTTATTATATGTTGCTTTGTTATTTACGTGACTATGTTACGGTTTATCATATATGTGATTATAATTTCCTGTATGTTTAAGGGTAATTCCCTATAAAATGATGCATATCTGTAGTTACGATTATTTCAATATAAAAGTCGTATGTTACAGAAAGTAATTGTTTTCTTATGTTTATATGTAAAGCTTACACAAGAGTGTTGTATGTATATGTTTTAGTTGCATGCAATTTAAAGAGTAAATTTATGTGGCATAGATCAGTTGACTACTGGGTATGTTAATGTATCAGTATGTTCTGCAGTAAGGGAATGAAAGTTTTCCCTAGAGTAGCATGGTCCGACCTGTTATGGATGGGAATGTTACCAACTAGTGTCAGAGCATGAGTGGTTTCTCTAGAGTGGCCTACCCCAACCTGGGAGTGGCTGGGGGAACGTTACAATTATTTTAGGATTTCATCCTTCTTTTTAGCTTGTTTCTTATTTTGTAGAGAAAACAGACCTATGTGAAGAGGAAAAATGGGCGAATACCATTTTTTTTTCTCTGATAAATAAGCATTAGCTCCCTTTTCTATTGTCTAATAGGTTATCTCTATTTCAGTAGTTTATCAAGTACATACTTGGGTAACAAATGTGGTGGTCCTATGGCCCAAAATATTCTAACATAGGTATAATACTTCTTCCTGTACCAGTCCTCGGTTCTTTTTAGGCTTTGATAGATCTCGAGGAAATCCTATGTGGGTAAGAACCAAATATGGATTTGTGCAAGGGGTGAGAAAATGATCACAAATATCATAAAATTTCTCCTTCGAGTTAGCCTCCCATAGTTGAGACCAATACACATGAACATGGATATGATTTGGGATCCAAGCCTAATTAAAGGCATGGAAACAATTGGTCGCACAAATCGCATCTATAAGATAGGATGACATGTAAAAGCCAAGATTTTTCATACCCTTAGGGTCCATAACTCAACTTGTAATGTTGAATGATAGGATGCTAGCCCAATTGAAATATTTTCCATTTTTAGCCATTGTATAGGCCATATGAAACCATTCCATCCTGAAATGGGTGTTGGTTTCTTCACCATAGAGTTTGCAAATCATAGAATTCATAATTCTATAATGTTTTTTAAAATATTGTGTTGATATATTTATTTCTCTCCTTTTTGCTGGATATTCCTCATCGATGAACAAATCTTCCATGAAGGTTTCAAAATCATCATGATCAATCTCGAACTTGTCCAGGAATGACTCGTTCAATGTAGCAGTGGGTTTTGGGGTCTTATATCAAACCTTAGCATATTCTAACTTGAGCGAGGCAATTGGGAGGCCCAAAGTGTTGACTATCCATCATGTATCTTTCTGTAAATGTGCACAATACCACCTCACAACATCATTGTAAGGAAAGTGTTCTGAGTGAGAAGCTACTATGCGGATTCTTCTTTTGAGGAAATTTCTCTATTTGTCACTGTCTAGATCATCATGATGGAATCTTTCATTCTGGAACATGTCAAAAATCTCATAATACCTGAGGCAATGTTCCAATCCATCATGTTTGTTTATATCAGAGATATTGAAAGAGTATAGAACTGTACCAGGAACAACCGTGATGGGTATTTTAAGTTTCCCTTTTCTGGTTGTCATCCAAGACATTTTTCCTCCTATGTAAACCTTACAATTAATACAAATAAGTGCATTACCATAGTAATACAAATAAAAAATTTGAAATGATTTACAAAACACTCACCGGTAGACCCGAGATAGTAATCGGGGGAGCAATTGACCAAAATTTTGCAATAGTAGCATCTACTCTTCTTGGTGGTAATACATACAAGTAACGTAAATTAAATCTCCACAATGTTTTAACATTTATTAAATTCCATCAAAATACTTGTGCCATTAATGAAGAAATGAATTACAACTCCGACTCGATCAGATTTGTATGCGGTGCCATAAATATTTTTGTAGAAAGTCCAGGGATCATTACCCTTAATCGTATAATTGGAGGAGTATAACTGATAGGAGGTGTTGTTCCTGAGTTTGTACTTTAAGGCTCTAAATTAATCCATCAAGGCATCCGAAAATATAGAGAGGGCTAAGGATAAAAAGGTAGGTTATATGAAAAGGGCTATTGTTGATTCCTTAACTATCTATGTCTAGCATCCCAGTTTTCCTGGATGCTAATGTCTCTTTCAATTACTGCCTATGAATTCTGTTTTTTGCTGTCTATAAGATGGTGTTAAATAAATTCAAAGCAATTCTCATTTGATTCGATAGTCTAGGTTCGATATTAGGTTGTCTTGTAACTGGGACAGTCACGAGGAATAAAGATTGAAAGAATACATTCTTGTATTTTCTTATAAGGGTTCATTATTTCTTCTTCAAAACATGTAAAAAGAACTCCAAAAACCTTGAATTAATAGCATGACGAAACTAAAGGTTGTTTATGGTATCTGAGTTAAATTTTGAAAAGGGGATATGCATGAAATGAAGAGAAAACATAAAGTTGTCGAACAGGGTGAGGCATCGATTAAAGAGGAATCTCACTTTGTTGACAGGAGAAGAAAATAATCAGGAAAAACTCTTAATGAAGAATATGATATTGAAATCTAAAACATTTGCAGGTCTTGTATCTGCTGATAGCTGATACAGAGGAAAGGTTGTACATGACTAAATTGCAAGAATAGTTAATTACCACAGTAGAGTTTGTACTAAATTGTGGTTAAGCATTCATCAAATAGATATATGAAAAATATGAAACAACAGAGAAACACATAACTCAAACTTGACCAGATCTAGAATCTTCAATTTATATTTGTATTAATTCAAAAAATATCTTCAAATTCTTCTTTACAATTCGCCCAGAAAAAGCCCTAGATCAGTATCCTGAAATTATATTTATACCAGATCCTTGATGATTGTTGGTTGGTGATCTCCTAACTCCTAGGGGAAAATAGTTACAAGAATTGCAAACCCCAACTGTTTGCATGATTATCATTTATTTTCCTATCATCTCAATAATATAAGTTTTCAAAATGATACTTCATTGTTTTACTGAAGTATCTCCTTCTTTTGACCTGATACATTTAATACATTTTTCAAGAAGATGTACGAAATTTCTGGGAGGCTCTAGAAGATCCTTTGCTTCAAATAAATAGAATTTTTCCTGAGTTTCTGGAAGCCGATATTCAATCCCCTTACTAGTAAACTTAATTGATTGCAATTTTAAGTTTGGCTTCACTAGCCACCTGTCTATTAGGGTAACATCCATTTCCTTTAACTGTGAAATTTCCATTTGAAATTTGTTCAAACCCTCTTTGAAATTCAACTGTTTTCTTACAATGTTTATCTGTCCTAATTGCCCAGTGCAATTGTCTCTTCCAACACCTAATGATTCCTTGTCCAATAAATCAAAGATTCTTTCACAATCATCTTTGATTTCTTTGACTATTTTCTTATATTCTTCTATGTTGTTTTCCCATACCTTGAGCATGATATCACCTCTAATCTACTTTGTGAAAGAAAGCTTTGGAATTTTCGATACTTATTCATTTTCAGAACATACAACTACCTTTGGAAAGTGGCCCTTGCTTTTTTAGCTTCGTTTTCTTTAAAAATAATATTATCAAAAGCATTGCTTGCTTCCTAAAAAAAAATTTGAATAATCTCTACTTGGGAGATTACTTTATGTTGCTTGGCTTCTACCTTCGCATGTATTTCCAGTGGTTGGTCTTGAAAAACTTTCAGGTCTATAACCTGGCCTTTTATTGAATTAAATTTAGCATGTAGTTGTCTTACCAATTATTCTTGCTGAATAACATATATTTGGCTAGTCTGCATCTTCTCGTTCATCTCATCTAGACTCGACTTAAGCGATTGAATTTTTTTCTTGTCAGCAACTCTGGCCTGCTCTAGACCTTTATTTATTTCTGCTTTGATATTTTTCTCAGTATATTTTAGTTGATATTGCAACTAGGTTATCCCACGGTTACTCTGTTCCAACCTTGCTCTCATATTGCGAACAGTGAATAGATTTGTTGTTGCCAGCACTCTCATGGAGCCCACCACCTCTGTAGCGAAATCTCCCTCTTCCAAGTTTTTCCTATGCACTAGAACCCTATGTTTCTTTGCCATGCCACCTTCTCTCATATAAATCTCTTGTTTTAATACAACCTTCCTCTTTTTACTGATGAAGTAATCAGAGGGACAAATTTCTTCTCTGGAGATAGGGTTGAGGTCACTAGCATATATGAATCCTACCTGAGGGAACCCAAAAGTAGATTGTAAAGGGGTCAAGGAAGTGATGGGATTACCCAACTCTATGGATTTTGTTTCCCCTCTTGTCTTGGGAGTATCAATATGAATAGTATATGACGAAGGGGGGGTAGATTGACTGGACTTGGGAGGTGTCTCATACCTTTTTTCTGCTTCTGCTCTTGGATTCTTTGTCTGTGGGACTTCTTTGTTTTGAGAAGATCCTTCGACCCCTCGTGGGTTTTCCTCGGTGTCTGCTTTATTCTGTGCTTTATGTTCGAATCCCGAGGAATGTTTTCTTGTTCTGGAGGGTATGTTGTTTCTTTTCCCTGCAATACCTTGGGAAAACTGCTTCGTCTGTGTCTTTGGAAGGTTAGAATATTGGTTTGCAAGTTGGATGATAATGTCTGTACCCTGGCTAACACCTCTTCATAGGTTTTGACCCCTTTGAAAATGTCATTGCGAGGGGATTCCTCATGTTCAAACGCTTTCATGCCACAATGAGCCATGTGGATCCCCACTGTTTGATAAGGGTTGTGTTTCCTGTGTTCGATATTCACCAACTTGACCTCCTCAAGAGCTGCAACTTCAACTTTGGAATGACCCATATTGAGTAGCGAAAACCTTCCAATCTGTACGGGAAAGACTGGCCAAAATTTCTTTTGAGCTGTCTTCAGCTCTATCCCAATACTGTCTTTTATTATCTGATGAGCTACCTCCCTGCATACCAGTCTGTTAGGGAGGAATTTTGAAAGTGCATGAGGAGGGATAGAACTTCCGAAAACCCTGATATAGGAGAAATTATCCTCAATAAACCAATCGAAAACCTCCTTGTGGTTTACTATGACTGACTCTGAAATACGGACGGGGGGGGGGTGCACAGCCATACATCATCTGATGCACCGGTATCACCACAAAATGACAAATTTTGTAAAAAGAATCTTTAGCATTTTCTTCCCACAACTTAGAATGATATTCATGAATAGTTTTAGTGCAAGCTGGGTTCCAACTCCAATTCATCAAAGGGAAAGGAGTTGTGAAACATATAGGATCCATGATGTATGTTGACATGTAAAACACTACTGGTCTACCACTGGATCTCACGGTTTGATACTCCATAACCTCCTTAGCTAGGTTATATGATGGAATTTTGTTCCAATTGAAGCTATAGCCTTCGGCTTCTTCATGTAAAAGGGGCACCCATTCTGCAGGTAAATGGGTAGGGCTTTTCTTCCCGAAAATTCTACATAACATCATCGCCACATAGACCATGTACTCGTTCAATGAGGCTGTGGAATAAACATTATGGGTATCGGCCCTAAATTTTGTTGGGTGTCTCCACCAATATTTGATTATGCTAGGGTATGTTTGGTCAGCCACTGTGCATTCTTTCCTTTGAAATTCACTTACAAACTCTTTATTGTAAATGTAATTGGAATTGGGAGATAGTTTATACATTACTTGTATATGTTCTGGTTTGAAAGAGCTGATGATGACCCCTTGGCTATCCAAAATGCTTCTAGTTTGCATGTTTGTCCTCTCTAAAGCCCAACTGATCATGTCATTGTATGTCATGAGTCGTGGGCACGTGGCTACTTTGTGAAGTTCAAAATCTGCAATGTCCCGAAGTTTGTTTTCAAAATCATAGAGAAAATTCTTGATTTCGTAATCTAAGGTTTCAAAAATTTGCGTCCATGATTTGATGGAATCAATGGCATGCGGTGTAGTATTAGAAACGACATATCCTTCTGGGCTTGAACTTTCAGCTACTTCTTCACTTTTCTTAGGTTCCTTTCTAGGTGCCATAATGTTCGTGTTTAGAATGAATTCCTATCGTAGAGAGAAATGAATAAGTTTTCTGAATGCAATTCACTTTTGAGTCTAAACAATAAGAATGAAAATTCGAAGAAACCAAACCTTTATTAACCTTTAACTCTTCTTACGACGGACGTACTGAGACAGACGGTAAAACTTTAATGTTTTAATGAGGGATATATGCCCATAGATATGTAGTTAACTTAAAAATATCTATATTCGTCCATTACAGATATTACTGTATATCGACGATTTCAAACTAGAGTTTCGAAAGGACTGCTTTCACCAAATCCTGAAATGAGAAACGCAAAAAGTTGTTTTAATCTTTATTAATCCCATTTTAAACTAACTTAAATTCATTTTAAACTTTGTTAAAAAATTTGTGATTTCGCATTTCAAAATTTTAGGGATCCAGTACCCATGAGGTATGTCATAAGAAAACCCTAAATTGCAAAATCACGATGGTATTAGTTTAGATGTTGATTACTTGTATTAACGCGTTAATCAATTAATATTAGTATTTAACTTATTCTTTTCGGAAAATCGGGGACCGAGATTTCAAGGGATGATGCTTTGACAACACTTTGATACAAGGAAACCCGAATCGCGAAAGATTAATGAATTGTTGATCATGTTTAAGAGTTTAATTAATCACAATTAAAGGATACTTTGTGAAACGCGCATCGGGACTTATAACACCCACTTTTTTTTTTATTATTACTTTAATATAAATCCTTTTTGGGATTTCGGTACTAGGACTCTGGAGTTGTTAGTTAGGAAAACATGCTTTGTGAAAGGCTAAATCCTGAAACCCGAAAAATCGAAAGACTTTTGACTCTTTTTTAGGACTAAGGGTGGCTCCATGACTAGGAAAAAGAAAAGCTTCAGGTTTAAAGGGATACAAAATTAAACTTCGTATCAACATTGGGCTCCATCTAGGGATCTCGTTTACTTATGGGACGAGAAGAACATGTAGACCAAGTTCCTTCATTGGGTAAATGGGGTCAATAATTAAACTTTGTGAAACAGACCAGGAGGGAAATCGAAACAAGACTTTAGGATCTCTGCATTTGATTTTGAAAATTCTTCAAAAATAAAACATCTGATTTTATCGAGTTAGGTTCTCAATAGATTTTCTTTTCTGAAACTGACCTTAGAACTATATAAGATAATCAAAACCAAATTAACCATTCTACCATGTTTCATTTGATTCCGTTTGCATCAAGGTAAAGTAAATTTAAAAGTGTCAAATTAGGGGATCCCAGAAACCTATAATGTGAATCCAGCTGAAAGAAGAAGAGTGACCAGAGCGTCTTGCAATTCATGTATAATATCCTTATCAGATATAAATATATTTCTTCACTTCCAGCGAGCCTATTTAGTACACCGGTGAATTTATCAAACTTCCCATATTGAATTTCCTTTCACCACTTCATTGTTTTCTAGGAATTAAATGATGAGATGGCGGCAATCAATATAATGAATTTTCTTTCTTCATCTCTTTAGACTAGATGGGGGAAATCATTATTGAATTTCCTTTCACCATCTGTCTGTATATATTTTCTTTTAATATGAAGTGGGGGCAATCAATCAGTATGTAATATACATCGGGAAGATATCCGCTTGAATTTTTTAAGAAACAGAGGCCTGTCAAATCACTTAAATAGCTCTGGGCCAATCTTCTCTCTTGCCTTCAAACATCATTGACTTTAGGGAAATTCTTGGGGGAAACTTATTGACATCCTTTTTTTTTTTTAAGGAATTTCCTTGAGAAAAATCAATCAATTTATTCTGGGAAACTTCTTGACATCCTTTTTTTTAAGGAATTTCCTTGAGAAAAATCAATCAATTTATTCCTGTCAGGAAGGCTAATAAGGTTAGGATTAACCTAGACATACTTCTGGTTCAGCTAAAGTTAAAGAACTATAAACTCAACCTATTTGTTTGCACTCTTCTCGTCGCTGTGTGAGCAAAAAGTGAGTGCTTACATGCCTAGTTGGGCTCTGCTAGTCATGGCAGCTGTATGGTAAAAGGTTAGAAAGAAAACAACAAAGCTATTAACAAGAATTAAACAAAAACTAAATGAAACTATGAGCATAGGAACAAGAAATAAAAACAAATGAAAATGGACCAATATCACCAATATATAAGCTGGTCTGATTGATGAAATCTAAAGATACACAATGGAGAAAGAGGACTTGGGTCCCTTCCCTCTCCAATGGAAGGCTCTTGAGGCCCTCAACTGATTGATCTCCTTACAATGAAAGATGAAAGTGTGAGTGAAAGAACTCCAAGCTTATCCACTCTAGTGAGAG
>ML804422.1:95038-113329 GCA_009831015.1 Picea engelmannii
CACTCTAGTGAGAGATGGAAAGCCTATGAAATGGTGTTGATTATGTCTATTGCCAAAGAATGAGTCTCTAGCAATCTCAACAGCATAACAATACAAAGAATTCCTTGAAGAAATGGTGGTCATTCATGGCTTTTTATAACCAAGCATTGGGTTATTATGCAACCTATTTTGAATGTGAAAAGGGCCTCTTTAGGGCACAATTAGGTCTTTGACCAGCCTCCCCACGCAGATTGAGCTCGGATTTGGTGTCAAATCGACTTGGGAGCCGATCCATTAGTGGTTGGGAGGCCGACCAGTTTCATAAATGCGTCGTTTGGCAGGCGCGCGGGTTTTGCACCCCATAGCCGTGCATATGCGCTCCCGGTACGAAGATGTTACGCGCGCGCGCGCGCCTAGTGGGTGCAAAGCGCCTTGTAATTTTTTGGCCATTTTGTATAGTTTTGACCCTTTTGCTGTGCTGTGGAATTAACCTTGTGCCATGAATGACTGTCTTTCTGTGTTGACGATGCGGAGTTCTTGTCGCCTTGTGCGGACGAAATTTCAGTGATAACACTATTCTCATTTTTGAAGGTTTGTTTGAGAATTTTCAGAACCAAAGTGAGACCTTTCTTTTCTCAAATAAATCATGATAAACATTCAGGGTCAAGTGAGAAGCGGGCTTTACTGTGCTTAAGGGGAAAGTAAAGGGCTTCAGAAAGACTACTACACACATGAACGTTCTTAAAGATTTATTTATTTATTTATTTTTATTTTTTTTCAGTGATAACATTAGCATCAATTGAACTAATGATTTATTTATTTGTATCTCTTAGGGTAATTTAGCTTGAATTTTCAGAGAAGAATCTCGTACCTTGGTAACTCCTAGTTTGTTGGCCAGGAGGTTTTTAATTTCTTACCTTTTTCATCGAAAGACAATTAATATACTTATCTGTGCCTGTTTTCTTTTCAGCATCTCTAGTCTCTTGGTTGGTCAACAAATTTTCTGCAAAATAAGTCAATATGCTAATTTTTAGGAAATTTATATATATATATATATATATATATATATATATATATATATATATATATATATATATATATATATGAATGGAAAAACTTATTGAAGGAAATGAAACTATACAGTAAGCATGAAAACAAACTGGTATGTACAATGAGAGTTCAAAAACACATTACTGCATGAAGTGTTTGAGGTGCTTCCCATTTACAGGGGCGTTGAGAATGTTTACATCGAGATTTTCTAATAAAAAAACATTTTTTCCCTCAGAAGACAAAATATTATATGGGCCGGACCAGATTGGATAAAACTTTCCATGTTCACCAGTGTCTTCTCCCCTGGCTTCCCATTTCAGGACCAGATCACCAGGGAGGAAATCTCTATCTTTAGATTTTCAATAGAATAAGGCCTTCATGTTATCTTGATATCTCTGTAACCTTTCATTCACTTTGACCCGATTTTGCTGAACTTTAACCAGCTGGTTTATCCTCCCGGTAACGTCATTGTGTTCTTCATTTGAATCTTGCCAAAGTTTCATCATGGGTAGAGCAAGATTTATTGGAAAAATGACGTCGGTGCCATATACCACTTAAAAAGGGGAAATCCCAATTGATCTTTTAGTACTTATCTTGTTATCCCATAGAGAATATTTTAAATGGATATGCCATGCTTTCTTATTTTCAGTCAAAACCTTCTGTATCACAGTAATCAGACTTTTATTAGACGATTCAAAAGACCATTACCCTGTGGATAGTAAGTTGTTGAGTGTCCTAATATGATGTTGTATTTTTGGCGGAAGCTTACCATGGCCATTGACTTAAATGCTTGGGCATTATCAGTGACTATCTTTCGGGAACAACCAAACTTGGATAAAATATTTTCTTCTAGGAAATTGATTACTACTGAGTCGGTTGCATTTCTTGTGGGAATGGCTTCCACCCATCTAGTGAAATAGTTTGTAGCAGTTAGAATCCACTTTATTTGTGCACTAGAATGTGGGTGAATTTCTCTAATGAAATCAAGACCCCATCTTTGAAATGGAGCTTCGATTTTAACTGGAACTAAAGGTAAAGCTAGGACTTTTTGTTTGCCTGTAAACAACTGACAAGGAGTACAAGTTTGGACTTTAGTGTTCAGATCGATGAATAATCTAGGCCAGTTATACTCGACTCTAAATATTTTACAAGTCGTTTCCCACCAAGCATGGTGCTCGTCACACACTCCCTCATGGAATTCATCTATAACCCTTTCTGTTTCGGTCTCTACTAAGTAGCTCAGCAGGAAACCCAAGGGGTCTTTCCAATACAATTTACCATCTATGATACAATATTTTAAAGCGTGTAACTTCAATGTCCTAGTTTTAGATGGGGTTAACTCACTAGGACATTGAAGGGTCAGTAGGTAAGAAACGATATCACGGTACCAGACTGAAGTAGAGAACTTGTCTTGAATCTCAGTTGTGGGTGCAGTGACGTTAATCTCATCTATTTCTATAAATCCCTCATTTTCTTGTAGCTGATTTATCCCAAGTGCTTTTAGATTTGATTTGGCTAGCAATTTGGCCCAACCCTGGCCTTTAATAATTTTAGTTGGTTTGACTTCCAACTCGAACTCCTGAATCTTAGCCAACCACCTGCCTCTTCTTCCGTTGCTATCTGGCTACACCAATATATGTTTAACAAAAATTGATGGCACATAGGCAATGATCTTTGAGTGCAATATGTAGGTTCTGAAAGCCTTGAGAGATTTTACCATTGCATAATATTGTTTTTCCAATATTTCATATTTCATCTCAACATCTCTAAGACTTTTGCTAAAGAATGCAATAGGCCACTCAAAACATTCATCAGTTTTCTATAACAATATAGCCGCGATTGTATGTTCAGAGGAAAAAGAGAAAATCAAAGACTCTTTTGTGTAATCTGAGTTTGCCAAGACTGTAGCTTCGCTTATTACTTTCTTGATACGTTGAAATGATGTTTTGGCTTCATTTGTCCATTTCACCTTGCTGTTATTTTTAAGCATATCTGTAATCAATTTAACAATTTCGGCAAAGTTAGGGATGAATCTTCTCAAGAAGTTTATTTTTCCTAAAAAAGACTGAATTTCTTTTACATTTCTAGGGATATTTATGGTATCTATCACCTCGACCCCTTTGGGATCGATTTTGATTCCATCTCTTGACATGATATGACCCAAGAGTTTACCTTCTTTCATTGCAAAATGAGATTTCTTGGGATTAAGTGACAAACCAAATTTGCGACATTTCTCGAAAGTTTGTTTGAGGTGTGTTAGATGTTCTGCATCGGATTTAGAGAAAATAGTCAGGTCATCAAGATAGATAACGACGAACTTATCTCTTTCACCCATGAAAGCGATATCCATGGCTCGTTGGAAAGCCTCCCATGCATTCATTAAACCAAACATAATTTTGTCATACATAAAGGTACCCCAAGGGGTAGTGAAAGTAGTTTTTTATTTGTCATCTTGGTGTACTGCAATTTTATTGTAACCTGAAAAACCATCAATCATGGACATTCTGTTAGCTCCAACTACTTTTTCTAAAACATGATCCATCTTAGGTAATGGATAATTTTCTTTAAGTGATGATCGATTCAGGTTTCTAAAATCTACACACATCCTAATCTCACCGTTTTTCTTTCTCACTGGGAATAAATTGGCTACCCACTCAGAGTATCTCAATGGGACAATGATTTTAGCGTCCAGGAGTTTTTTGACTTCTTTTTCTATTACCGGTAGTAGGATAGAGTTAATATGTCTGAGTTTTTTCTTGAAAGGTTTTACACCTGGTTTTAGAGGAATTTTATGTTCCATTATAGTAGTGTCATAAGTTCTCAATTCGTCATAAGACCAAGCGAAAACGTCTTTATATTGTCTAAGCAACTCAGCATACTTACTTTTGATTTCCAGAGATAGATATTTGGATAATTTCACCAACCTAGGATTTTCTTTGGTACCTATATCGCAATCCTCGACCTCCTCTGGCTGAGGCTATAAGGTAGACTTCAAAGGGATGTCATCAGGGTTGAATAGTCTTTCTAAGGGGATCAGACCCTTAGGTATCTGATTATTTTTTAAAATAAGAATTCGATGGTAAGTGATTTTATCTTGGAACTTTTGGGGATCTTCGCCTTCCTGCATGATCCAAATAGGGTCATTCTGGTTTTCTTGGTCAACATGTGTTTCGGGAAATTCTTCTACTGTCTCTAAACGTTTTTGGAGTTGTTCATCGTCCTCAAAAAATTTCCAATGTTGTATGTTATTTGGTATGGAAGGCCTATGTCTCATTAGTATATGGTATTTTAATTGGAAAGCAGTGGGAGGTGTGAATGTTGAAGCTGCTTTGGCTAACGCATCTGCCTGTTGATTTTCTGTTCTGGGAATATAATGAACATTAACAAAGGAGATTTTTTTTTCGATCAGATCCCAAACACAGTTCTGATAAGATCTTAACCCAGGATGTTTTTCCTGGTATTGACGATTTACCTGTTTCACTATTAGCTCTGCATCGTCGAAGACTTCCAAGTTTTTAATTTTCATTCTCCTGGCATATTCCAATCCTAACACTAGGGATTCATACTCGCATACATTGTTAGTATGTTCATTGTTCCACTGTAATCTATAAGAGAAATGGATAATGAATTTTTCACCAGGTGCCACAAAAATCACCCCAGCTCCAGCCCCAAAATAAGATGAGGCACCATCAAAAAACATCTTCCAAACACTAGTGCTATATACATCTTGTTTTACTTTCTCTTTTTCTTTTTTATTTTCTGTACAACTTTCTTCTATACATATATCAATATCATCATTGATAGATAAAATACAATTGCCTAAATCTTGATCAACAATATAAACAGGGTAGTTGTTTTTGTTATGTGGGTCACTTACCATGAATGCTAACCTGGTTTCTCTGTACAAACGCATGAACTGTCCTCCAAAGATATTATTTTCAGGCTTAACTGCATAGTGTAAGTCATTAATATATGACCCATATTCATGAGTATTAGTCACAACTGACCAATAATTATCATGATTTGAATAGTCCACTTAGCACTCATTACATTGAGTGATGCTCACAGGGCTGAAGAAATGGGATTGAAACCAACGAAATGAATCGCATAGCATCAATCATCACTTCCGAGGCTTGCACCCGGTAACCAGGACTTCCCAAGTGGTCACACATCCCAAGATGCCTCTGGCTCAAGCGCGCTTAACTGTGGATTTTTTCCCACAATCAATCCCACTTAGCTTGCTACCCCATTTGCAAAACCTTAGCAATTATTGTGCCTTATGAACTACCCAATTAGAGCTCCCTTAACTATTATTATTTAAGCATATAGGGGCTTTCGTAGTGCAAGATATTAGATATTATTTTCGGGATTAACTACGTAGTGTAAGTCATTAATATATGACCCATATTCATGAGTATTAGTCACAACTGACCAATAATTCTTGTGATTTGAATAGTCCACTTAGCACTCATTGCATCGAGTGATTCTCATAGGGATCGTGGCATACGTCATGTCGAGTTGGAGGGATCCTCCAAGTTTAGCACCCCAAGATCTGGATAAGAGCATACCGTACTTCAGGGGTATATCAACGACAACCACATCCGTTAGAATGCCTTTCACGGGTATCTGTGCAATATTGATGACTAAACCCTTTATCATGCCTATACACTTAACCTTTCTTGAATCGAATGAATATAAATGTCCATAAGGTCTAGTAATTTCAAGACCAATTCTATCCATAATGGCTTTAGGCATTACATTATGAGAGGCTCTAGAATCTAACATGCAATTATGGAGTAAGTGATTGTGTACAGTCAGAGTGATATAGAAAGGGGAGACAATGAATTTAGCACCATCGAAATGTGGGCCGAAAACTATGTTAGGCTTTTCGTCTTCTAAATTTATGACATTGGCCTGACTTTCATTTTCTGAAAAACTGATTAATTTGGCAATTTGTTTCCTATAAATTGGATTTTTCGCTAGTTCGATAAGAGGTGCAGGGATTTTGATTTTATTTATTTCATTTTCCAGATTAAAACTTCCTAGTGTTTTGTCGACCTCTATGGTTTGAGTTTCTGACCCCTTCTTTTCAGATTTCTTTTGTAGTGAGTTTTTAGTTTCAATTACAGGGACTTCCGTTTTCTGTGCATTTACGGCTGATGTCTCCACTGGCTTTGTCTTGGTAGGCTGTGTGTCAACGGTTCTAGTTGTTATAGTTTGTTTCTCAACATTTTTTGAAACTGACTCATCTGTTTCACCCCTCAGCAAAATTGTTTTCACCGGGGGAGTTGCGAGGCTCTTGTTTCTAGGCCTTAGATTGCATTTTTGGTGGAGTTAGGCCATTATATCATCTGCAATTTCTCGATAGGTTGAATCTTCAATAATACCATTGTTTTTATTTATTTTGGGATCTATCTTTTGTGGTTGCATATTTTTCATAATCTTGCCTCGTTAAAAAAGGTTGTAGGTAGTCGTCGACAAGATTATTAATGTCTTATTCTAATTCCTCAAAATCGTCCATGTATTCTCCTCCTATAAAGTTTTTTCTTTTAAAGGGGGCTTGAATTTTTTGATCTTCATTCTTAATCTGTCTTGGTGGATTTTGAGGGTTAGGATTCCTTTTGAAATCCTTTCTAGGAAAGTTCTTATTCTTCGCTTGATCTAGCTCCATTCTTGAGATCTTATTTGAGAGCTCTTTGATTATTCTCACCATGTCATCTATTTTGTCTTTCGAAGATCTTCCTGATCCAGACGGTCCCCCTTGAGGCTTGATCTCTATATCTTCTGGTTTCTTTGTTTCCAGTTTCAAATTTGGTTTTCAACTTTCTTGATGCCATCATGTTTGACCCAATCTCTAAGGCATCATATTTCATCTTGGTGAGGTCTATCGATCTCCTCTCCCTCAATAACATGGCGAAATCAGGGTCGAAAGACCTAGCGAAGGTTACTTTCGCTGCAGGTTGGGAGGGTTTGACCTCGGATGGGATCCTATTATAAAATTTATTGAACCTCTGAGTGAACTCAAGGAATGATTTATAGTGTTTCTTTCTTAGAGCCCCAAATTCAGGTAGATAATATAGATGGTCTTTCCTTCCCCCCCACTACCTAATAAAAGCATTTTCAAGTTCCTCATAAGACTGTATAAATCCTGCTGCTAGGCCTTGGAACCAGGTTCTTACCTGTCCTTCAAAAGTTTGAACCAAGAGTCTCAAATAGACATATTCATGATCGAGTCCAAGGATATCAACAAATTGGTCAAATAAATTGATGTGTTCGGCTGCATTCAAATCACCCTCTCATGTGAATTTCGAAAGATTCTTCATGTAGTTTTCAGGTAATTCATGTAGGGGGACTAGGAGGACCAAAGGGAGATATCTAGAAACCACCTTTGCAAATATTCTAGGGGGTGGTACTTGGTCGCCTGCTCTTCCTCCTCCAGCCCCACCTCCAACAGCACCTCCTTCAGCTGTAGCCATTGATGATTTAGAGGTTGTTTCTTGGAAAGTATGAGGAAGGGTTTCAGGAAATTGGTTATCGAGAGATAGGAAACTTGAGGAAGGGGAACTAAGGAAAAGTGGACTAGTTTCTTCGGATTCACAGGGTGAATATAAAGAAGAATCAACAGGAGTTGTGTCGAGAAGAATAGGATGATCGTAGGAGTTCTGAGAGATAGGAAAATGAACTTCGCAAAGTGAAGAAGTGTCAATCGAAGTGGGAAGTGATTCATATCTTTTACCTCTATTGGTGAAACAAACAGTTGGGAAAATTGCAGTTTTAAAATCAGGTGAGACCAAACCAGGCTCAAAGGTTGTAATCTTATTGGTAGGTAATTCCCCATAATACGGTGGGGTATTCGATCCTTCAAAAATATCTCTAGTGTTTGACTCTGTAATTTTAGGTTGATAAAACCTATTTTTCGATGATACAGTCTATTTAAGATATCTTCTTGATTTTAAAATTTTTTGCTGGATCTGGAACAGACAAAGTCTGTTTGTTGTCTGGGTTTCTTCTGGTATTCTTTCGGTTAAAATCCAGTTTATTTATCATGGAGTCGCCAAGTGAAAGATAAGGGTAGCCTTATAAGGTTTTCAATATTTGTTCACTATCAAAGATAGAAAGTGTCAATGTCATTCTTCCCAGGGAAAAGCTTCGTTTCTTCTTCCCCGGCAAGGGCGCCAAAAATATGTTGTTCTTAAGTTTGTACTTTAAGGCTCTAAAGTACACTGTCAAGGCATTCGAAAAAATAGAGAGGGCTAAGGATAAAAAGGTAGGTTATATGAAAAGGGCTATTGTTGATTCCTTAACTGTCTCTATCTAGCTTCCCAGTTTTCCTGGATGCTAATGTCTCTTTCAATTACTACCCATGAACGCTCTAACTGAACCCAATTGTTTGTTGTCTGAAAGATGGTGTTAAATAAATTCAAATCAATTCTCATTTGATCCGATAGTTCAGGTTCGATATTAGGATGTCTTGTAACTAGGACAGTCACGAGGAATAAAAATTGAAAGAATAAATTATTGTATTTTCTTATAAGGGTTCTCTATTTTTGCTTCAAAACATGTAAAAAGAACTCCAAAAACCTTGAATTAATAGCACGACAAAACTAAAGGCCATTTCTGGTATCTGAGTTAAATTTTGAAAAGGGGATATGCATGAAACAAAGAGAAAACATAAAGCTGCCGAACAGGGTGAGCCACCGATTAAAGAGGAATCTCACTTTGGTGACAGGAGAAGAAAATAATCAGGAAAAGCTCTTAATTAAGCATATGATATTGAAATCTAAAACATTTGCAAGTCTTGTATCTGTTGATAGCTGATATAGAGGAAAGGTTGTAAACGACTAAATTGCAAGAATAATTAATTACCACAGTAGAGTTTGTACTAAATTGCAGTTAAGCATTCATCAAAGAGATATATGAAAAATATGAAACAACAGAGAAACACATAACTCAAACTTGACCAGATCTGGAATCTTCAATCTGTATTTTTATTAATTCAAAAAATATCTTCAAATTCTTCTTTACAATGCACCCAGAAAAAGCCCTAGATCAGTATCCTGAAATTATATTTATACCAGATCCATGATGATTGTTGGTTGGTGATATCCTAACTCCTAGGGGCAAATAGTTTCAATAATTGCAAACCCCAACCACTTGCATGATTATCATTTATTTTCCTATCATCTTGATAATATAAGTTTTCAAAATGATACTTCATTGTTTTACTGAAGTATCTCCTTTTTTTGACCTGATACATTCAATACATTTTTCAAGAAGATGTATGAAATTTCTAGGAGGCTCTAGAAGATCCTTTACTTGAAATAAATAGAATTTTCTCTGAGTTTCTGGAAGCCGATCTTCAATCCCCTTACCAGTAAACTTAATTGATTGCAATTTTAAGTTTGGCTTCACTAGCCACCTGTCTATTAGGGTAACATCCATTTCCTTTAACTGTGAAATTTCCATTTGAAATTTGTTCAAACCCTCTTTGAAATTCAATTGGTGTCTTACAATGTTTATCTGTCCTAATTGCCCAGTGCAATTGTCTCCTCCAATACCTAATGATTCCTTGTCCAATAAATCAAAGATTCTTTCACAATCATCTTTGATTTCTTTGACTATTTTCTTATATTCTGCTATGTTGTTTTCCCATACCTTGAGCATGATATCACCTCTAATCTACTTTGTGACAGAAAGCTTTGGAATTTTCAATACTTCTTCATTTTTAGAACATAGCCTTTTGGAAAGTGGCCCTTGCTACTTTAGCTTCTTTTTCTTTAAAAATATTATTATCAAAAGCATTACTTTCTTCCTAAAAATAATTCTGAATAATCTCTACTTGGGAGATTACTTTCTGTTGCTCGACTTCTACCTTCGCATGTATTTCCAGTGATTGGTCCCAAAAAACTTTCAGGTCTATAACCTGGCCTTTTATTGAAATGAATTTAGCCTGTAGTTGTCTTACCAATTTTTCTTGCTGAATAACCTATATTTGGCTAGTCTGCATCTTCTCGTTCATCTGGTCTAGACTTGACTTAAGCGATTGAATTTCTTGCTTGTCAGCAGCTCTAGCCTGCTCTAGACCTTTATTTATTTCTTCTTTGATATTTTTCTCGGTAGCTTTTAGTTGATCTTGCAACTGGGTTATCCTGCGGTTACTCTGTTCCAACCTTTATCTCATATTGCTAACATTGAATAGATTTGTTGTTGTCAGCGCTCCCATGGAGCCTGCCACCTCTGTAGTGAAATATCCCTCTTCCAAGTTTTGCCCATCCACCAGCACCATGTGTTTATTTACCATACCACCTTCTCTCATATACATCTCCTATTTTAATACAACCTTCCTCTTTTTACTGAAGAAGTAATTAGAGGGATGAATTTCTTCTCTGGAGATAGGGTCGAGGTCACTAGCATATATGCCTCCTACCTGAGGGAACCCAAAAGTAGATTGTAAAGGGGTCAAGGAAGTGATGGGATTACACAACTCTATGGATTTTGTTTCCCCTATTTTCTTAGGAGTATCAATATGAATAGTAGATGACGAAGGGGGGGTAGATTGACTGGAATCGAGAGGTGTCTCAGACATTTTTTCTTCTTCTTCTCCTGGATTCTCTGTCTGTGGGACTTCTTTGTTTTGAGAAGATCCTTCGACCTCCTGTGGGTTTTCCTCGGTGTCTTCTTTATTCTGTGCTTTTTGTCCGAATCCCAGGAGAATGTTTTCTTGTTCTAGAGGGGATGTTGTTGCTTCACCCTGCAATACCTTGGGCAAACCGCTTCATCTCTGTCTCTGAAAGGTTAGAAGACTGGTTTGCAAGTTGGATGATAACATCTTTACCCTGCCTAACACCTCTTCATAGGTTTTGACCCCTTTGAAAATGTCATCGTGAGGGGATTCCTCATGTTCAAACGCTTTCATGCCACAGTGAGCCATGTGGCTCCCCACTGTTTGATAAGGGTCATGTTTTCTGTGTTCGATATTCACCAACTTGAACTCCTCAAGAGTTGCAGCTTCAACTTTGGAATGACCCAGATTGAGTAGTGAAAACCTTCCAATCTGTATGGGAAATACTGGTCAAAACTTATTTTGAGTTGTCTTCATCTTTATCCCAATACTGCCTATTATTATCTGATGAGCTAACTCCCTGCATACCAGTCTATCAGGGAGGAATTTCAGAAGTGCATGAGGAGGGATAGAACATCCAAAAACCCTGATATAGGAGAAATTCTCCTCAATAAACCAATCGGCAACATCCTTGAGGTTTCCTATGACTGACTCTGAAATACGAGGGGGTACACAACCATACATCATCTAATGCACCGATATCACCACGAAATGACAAATTTCATAAAAAGAATCTTTAGCATTTTCTTCCCACAGCTTAGAATGATATTCATGAATAGGTTTAGTGCAAGCTAGGTTCCATCTCCAATTCATCAAAGGGAAAGGATTTGTGAAACATATAGCGTCCATGATGTATGTTGACATGTAAAAAGCTACTGGTCTACCACTGGATCTCATGATTTGATACTCCATAACCTCCTTAGCTAGGTTATCTGATAGAATGTTTTTGCAATTGAAGCTATAGCCTTTGGCTGCTTCATGTGAAAGGGGCACCCATTTTGTAGGGAAATGGGTAGATCTTTTCTTCCCGAAAAGTATACATAACATCATTGCCACATAGACCATGTACTCGTTCAATGAGGCTGTGGAATAAATGTTATGGGTATTGGCCCTGAATTTTGTTGGTTGTCTCCACCAGTGTTTGATTATGACAGGGTATGTTTGGTCAGCCTCTGTGCATTCTTTCCTTTGAAATTCACTTACAAACTCTTTATTGTAAATGTACTTAGAATTGGGAGACAATTTATACATTACTTGTATATGTTCTGGTATGAAAGAGCCGATGACGACCCCTTGGTTGTCCAAAATTCTTCTAGTTTGCATGTCTGTCCTCTCTAAAGCCCAATTGATCATGTCGTTGTATGTCATGAGTCGTGGGTGCATGGCTACTTTGTGAAGTTCGGAATCTTCTATGTCCTGGAGTTTGTTTTCAAAATCATCGAGAAAATTCTTGATTTCGTAGTCCAAGGTTTCAAAAATTTGTGTCCATTATTTGATGGAATCAATGGCATGCGGTGTAGTATCGAACACGACATCTCCTTCTGGGCTTGAACTTTCAGCTGCTTCTTCACCTTTATTAGGTGCCTTTCTAGGTGCCATAATGTTCGTGTTTAGAATGAATTTCTGTCATAGAGAGAAATGCGTAAGTTTTCTGAATGCAATTCACTTCTAAGTCTAAACAATAGGAATGAAAATTTGAAGAAACCAAACCTTTATTAACCTTTAACTCTTCTTACGAAGGACGTACTGAGACAGGTGGTAAAACTTTAATGTTTTAATGAGGGAGATATGCCTAGAGATACGCAGTTAACTTAAAAATATATCTATTTGTCCATTACAGATATTACCGTATATCGACAATTTCAAAATGGAGTTTTGAAAGGACTTCTTTCACCAAATCTCGAAATGTGAAATGCGAAAAGTCATTTTAATCTCTATTAATCCCATTTTAAACTAAAATTCATTTTAAACTTTGTTAAAAAAATCGTGATTTCACATTTTAGAATTTCGGGGATCCAGTACCCATGAGGTATGTCATAAGAAAACCCGGAATGGCAAAATGATGATGGGATTAGTTTAGATGTTGATTACTTGTATTAACGCTTTAATCAATTAAGATTAGTAATTAACTTCTTCTTTTCATAAAATCGAGGACCGAGAGTTCAAGGGTTGACACTTTGACAACACTTTGATACAAGGAAACTCGAATCATGAAATATTAATGAATTGTTGATCGTGTTTAAGAGTTTAATTAATAATGATTAAAGGATACTTTGTTAAACACGCGTCAGAACTTATAGCACCCATTTTTTTTTATTATTATTACTTTAATATAAAGCCTTTTTGGGATTTCGGCACTAGGACTTTGGAGTTGTTAGTTAGGAAAACATGCTTTGTGAAAGGCCGAATCCCGAAACCCAAAAAATCGAAAGACTTTTGACTCTTTTTTAGGACTAAGGGAGGCTCCATGACTAGGAAAAAGCAAAGATTTAGGTTTAAAGGGATACAAAATTAAACTTCATATCAACAGGGGGAAGGCATCACCAATAAGACATCTTCATCGGGAGTTTGTAAGGATGAATCCCATATGATAAATATTGTAGATCCATCTTTCGACGATGACACCTTTGATTTTTTTATTATCCTCCAGGAAAGCACTAATAGGTTGGAAATAATATTACAAACTTATCAATTTAGTCACTTAAATAAATCCTCTCCATTATCATTTCGACATTACATTAAAATAGTTGTGTGGGTCACGTCAGGGCACAATGTAGTTTTAACGACTATGTTGTAGTCGGTGATTTCTAGACAAATTTCATCCATATGATGAGATTAAGGTTAGGTCGTCGAAGATATATCTATTGCATTTTGTTGTCATTGATGTCAAAGAGTTGATGTCTTGTCATAGTATCATTGATGTATTGATTGATCACCTATGTTTTCATAGATGTAATTGATGTCAAAGATGTCAAGTGGTGTCATAGTGATGTATTTTCATGGATTGATGTATAGACGAGATGAGGTCAAGGTTGGTCATTGTTGTCTTGTCATGGATGATAGGAAGTACCAAATGGATGAAATCCAAAGTGGTCCCCTTATGGTGAAATCCCTCACGGGAAGATGCTTTGTGAAGTCCAAATGGTTAAGTGGTTGAGTCATCCTAGATGCATGGTTAAGGAACCCAAGGATTGATTGTGGAATATTGTAATGAAGATCCATGAATTTGTAAGTGAGACGACTCTAGATGGATAGTGCTTGTCATTACATTTTCGGTGATATATGGAACATCACATAACTCCTCACAGTTAGAGATTTATGACCTTGTGAAGTTGGAGAACCCTCATGTGCTATCTAGAAACCCCTAGAAGGTCAAAGAAGTCAAATTATTCTAGAAGCTCCTAGAAGATGTTGACAAGTCAAAGTGGTTAGTCATGGGTTAAGTGGTTGCAACAAGAAAACAATTAAAAATAAATTAGTTGCAATTAGATGTGGAGAAGTTACTATTTATGGAGAAAGTGGGTTAGAAGTGGACAAAGTGGGTTAGAAGTGGACAAGAGGTCAGAAGTGGGTTAGCCCCTAAAACAAGGAAGTGGGTTAGAGTTGGTTAGATGAAGAAGCTACTTGGAGAAGTATAAATAAGACAGAAAGGGTCTCTTATGAGTATGATCTTTGAGCATATTCAATATCCATTTTTGAAAGGTTATTTGGGAAGGTATTATTGATAGAGAAACTTTATGGTAGAAAAAGTGCAGTGGAAAAAGTGTGGTAGAAAAAGTGCAGTGCAGCAGAAAAAGTGCGAAAGAAAAATCACAGCAGAAAATGTGCAACATAAAAATCATGACAGAAAAAGTGTGACACAAAAATCACAACAGAAGAATCGTGGCAACGTAACTATGGAAGAAGAATCGCGGAAGAAGAACCCCGACAACAAAACTGTGGCAAGAGAATCGCGACAACTTATGGTATTTGGTTTATGGAGAGTATGGGTATTTCTAGAGGTATCTTGTTGGTTATCTTGGTGATATTATTAAGAGTTGTCTTGGTGATTGATCTTGGTGAGTAGATCCAATTTGTATGATGAGATTGCTTTGACAGGTTGTGTAGTGCATAGGTAATGCACTAGTGTTGGTATAGAATGTTGGTACATTTTGACAGATTGATTTCTATCTACAAGTTGGGTCTTGTACTTGGGGGTTGGATTCCTCTTTCCAGTTGGTGTTGAGATTTGCAAGTTGAGTTTTGCATTGATATTTGGTGCTCTTGTGGAGTTGTTTCTCTATTCAGTTGTTGCTAAAAAAAACCCCAAGGATTGCAGTTCATAATATAAAATAAAATTGTACATATATTGTGTTCCTTGTATTCTTCGCGATGATGGTTTATTGATGATGTTTGTTGCTAATATATGATTACATACAACTTTTTATAAATGAAAGTGATGGATGATGATTAAATGGTGATTTCTAACTAAGGTTTTTTGTAAATGAGTAAAAAGAACCCTACACTAATTCATCCCCCCTCTCAGTGTGGTTGGTGTGTCCAACATTTGGTATCAGAGCAGGCCTTCACTATAATCCTTAACAAGTGTTAGAAATAGGGAAGAAAACCAGAAAACAATGTCTTTTAAATTCTCTGTTAGATAGAACAACAATGATCTAGAATTAAATCAAACTTGGAACAGAAGTACAATAGTAGATCAAAATTGATTAGATCTAAGATGGAATTTTTTTTGAGTAAGCAAGATAAACAGATCTAAATAATCATAAGATTTCTAAGTCATATCTAGACACTAATTAATTCTAGAATGATCCTAGCAAAACAGATCTAAACAACAACAATTTCTTTGTGATCAAAATATTCAGATCTGAACTAGTACTTCATATCATAAACAACATATATAAATTCTGAGTATGCTAGAGTGTTACATCTAAAGAATAAGTCTAAATATGAACAACAACATAGATATGAACCATAGACATTCATATCTGAACTGGAAGACACTTATCAACCATTAACAATAGTTAGATAACCAGTAGGTAAACTAGAACATGCATATTAGATAGATCTAGGTTGAATAAACAAATTTGAGCATTGAACAAATAGAGATATGAACTATAAGTAACTTACCTCTTGACAATATTACCTCTGTAAGAAGAAGAGGAGAATAACACACTTGAGAGATAATAAGCCTCTAGAATATGCTCAGATAAGTCTTATGTATCATGGATCTGCCTCAAGGGTCATATCTCTTGTCAAGAGAAGCAATGGACTGTCAAACCACCATGAAACCCTCACACAATAAATCTACTAGAAAAGGGAGGGAAGACTTCCTGTTCAATCACCCCTCTAAGGTGTCATGGCCTTTAAGATCCTAGAGTTGTCCTAAAAGAGGGGAGGACAGGCTGTAATGAAGGTATCACTAGTAGAAGGAGGGGGGCGGCTGGTAACAATCAAGAAGGACAACATAAATCAACACTTTCAGTGGAGGAATAGACACCCTCAACACCCACACAACAATCAACAATTAAAGCAAGGACCAGGCAGTAAAAGAAGAGAGAGAGGCAGAGCTGCTAACAAAGGGAGGCTGACATAAGGAGGCCGCACACTATCCAAGGAGGTCGTACGCTGTCAAAGGAGGCTGAAAAACTATTACAAGGAGGTCGCAGGCTCTCAAGAGAGAAATCTGCTACTTCTGAGGAGGAAGAGAAAAATGAGTGTGTAAGAGTGAAGGGGGAGGGGTTCTTATTTATACTTTTGGGTAAGGGTTAGGATAAAAGAAATATAATTAAAAATAATATATTTAATTAATATAAATATTAATTAAATATATTTACAATTTACATTAATTAAATATTTCTTATATTAACCCCCAAGACAAAATACAAACCCCCAAACAAAATCAAGCTCAAAAACCAAGGGTTATGGGTTTAGGAGAGGTTTACACATGTCCATATACTTCTCAAGGTGACCAATCAACTTTATCATCACTGCATATGGGATACATCCCTCATGTGGTCATGCTCGCCTTCAAGGAGGGTCACACACCAACAATTACCTTATCAAGGACCAGGTTGCCCCAGAACATATCTGGGGTCTTATCCACCAAGGTACAAGACCAAGGATCAACCCATGCCTTTAGACATGGGTACCCTGGAACATGTCCAGGGGCCCTAGACATATCTAGGGACTTAACTTCTGGGTCCCAGACCAAGAACCCAAGTCATATACTGGGGGCCCTCTCAAGGGTCTTTATTGCTTGGTTCCAGACGAAGAACCCCAGTTATCTACTAGGGGCCCTTACAAGGGTCTTTTACCATGGCTCTGACTATTTTTTCCCAGACCAAGAACCCCAGGAGTGCACTGGGGGCCCTAAATCTCAGCTAGGATCTTTTCCATCCTCCTAGAGAATGGCTCTTGTATTTGCTTTAAATTCAAAACTCCCTCTCAGTAAGAGAGGAATTCTCAGCTACACCAAGCTTGTCACGAAAGTATATAAACTTTGTCAGGGATAGTGGCTTGGTAAAAAGATCTGTCGTCAGTTCTACCGTCGAAACACATTGAATGTTGAGAACGTTCTTCTGTACCATGTCCTGGACATAGTGATATCTCATATCAATGTGTTTCGACCTATCGTGAAACACTGGATTCTCGGTGAGCTTTATATAACTCTGATTTTCACAATGAATGACTGTGGGTTCAAGCTCTGAACTGAACAAGTCTGAAAATATCTTCCTAAGCCACACTGCTTCTCTGCTAGCAACACTTGAAACAACTTATGTTGCTTCTGTAGTGTTATGATCTATGGAGCCATGTTTCCTGCTAGACCAGGAAATCATCGTTGAACTCAAATTGAAGCAATATTTGGAAGTTCTCTTCCAATCCATTGTATTTCCCATCCAATCTGAATATGTAAATCCATGAAGCATTACACCTCCACTGGAAGTGTATCTGAGACCATGAGCTATAGTTCCCTTAACATATCTCAGAATATGCTTCACAACAACCATATGTATATGCTTTGGTTCACACATGAACTGGCTGAGAACATTTATCGCATAACAAATGTCTGGTCTCATATGTACAAGATACATCAAAGACCTAATGATCTACCGATATAAGGTGGGGTCTTCTGGATATGAACCTGTAATATGATCTTGTAGTTTCTTTAGATTAGAGATCATTGGAGTGTTACAGGTATGAACTAACTGAGAGGGGGGGGGTGAATCAGTTAGTGTAGATTATTAACTATTTCTCTTCTTTTTAACTTTGAATCATTAATCTTAGTGACAGTGAGTCTTTACTGTGAAATTCAGAGTTATAGACATAAAACAGATAACATAAAGAATAACAATCACACACAACATTCACTCACAAGTATGAGACACAGATTTTTCAAGAGGAAACCCAACCAGGGAAAAAAACCTCGTCTTCTTAAGATGTTAAGCAAGCTCCAACTGCATTACATCTCATCTTTTATGAGCACCAACTTATAGAGGTTACAACCTCTGATTGCCAGCACAAACTGGCTGAGAGCACCAACTCCCACAGAATCCCAGCACCCACTGGGTGGAAGCACCGACTTCCTTTTTACTTCAGCACCAACTGAGTGAAGGCACCAACCTTCAGATTCTACAAGCACC
>ML804422.1:139982-177556 GCA_009831015.1 Picea engelmannii
AGTGTGAAAAAATGGAAACATTATTTGTTGGGGAAAGAAACCATTGTCCACACAGATCATCAACCACTGCAATACTTACAATCACAAACAAAGCTACAACAAGCAAGGAACTTTAGATGGATGGGTTTTCTACAACAATTCCATTTGGTCATAAGGTATACGAAGGGCATTTATAACAAAGTTGTCGATATGCTTTCAAGGCCTATTATTAGTGCTTCAGTTATTCTTAAGAATAGTCCTATCATGCATGGGAGTTATGTTGAGAAATATGCTTTAGATGCTGATTTTAAAGAAGTATATGAGACTTTGTGTCATTCTAACCATGTTGAGGAATTGGATTACCATGTGCATGATAATATTTTGTATCATCTTGGCAAGCTATGTATTCCATAGGATGAATGAATCAACATAATAAGAGAAGCCCATTCTTCTCTTATTACTGGTCACTTTGGTGTAGGCAAGACAATGGCTAATTTGCAAAGGTACTGCTATTGGCCTAAAATGAATGAAATTGTTTCAAGATATGTTTGAGGATGTTCGTTATGTGCCACAAGCAAACCTAGCAACAAAAAGTTGGGTTTGTATACTCCACTTCCGATTCCTTCTTGTCCTTGGGAAAGTATTTCTATGGACTTTGTAGGAGGTCTACCTATGTCTAAACGAAATCATGATTATCTTTATGTTGTGGTTGATCAATTTAGCAAAATGTGTATTTTGATGCCTTATAAGAAGCAGGTTACAGCTAAACAAACAACACAAATGTTATTTCAGAATGTTTGAGTACATTTTGGATTGCCCAAATCCATTATTTATGATCGAGATTCTCGATTTATTGGAAGCTTTTGGTCGAGTTTATGGGCACTCATGGACACCAAACTAAAAAAAAGCACAACTTTTCATCCACAAACCGATGGTTAGACAGAAGTGGTAAATAGAATAGCGGTGCATCTTCTTCGTGGTTATTGTAGCAAGCATCCTAAACTTTGGGATGAGCATTTACACTACATTCAGCATGCTTACAATCGAGCTAAGCACTCTTCAACTCAAACATCACCATTTGAAGCATGTTTTGGATATTTGCCCAAATATCCTTTAGATTTTATCTTTGGGAAGGATATAGCTATTGATGGTCAATATGACATTGATAGGGCAAAAAATTTCATTGAACAAATTTAGTCGATACATCAAATGGTACAAGAGCAGTTGGAAAAGAGTCAAGCCAAGTACAAGACAAGACATGACAAGCATCGTGTTGATCACAGTTTCCAAGTTGGAGATGAAGTTTGGCTTTACATTAGTAAGGAGAGGCTTAAAGGAGAAGGTAAAAAAYTGAAACCAATTCGATATGGTCCTTTCAAGATTCTTGACAAGATTGGTAACAATGCCTTCCATTTAGATTTGCCTCCTTATATGCAAATGTATGCAGTTGTTAATGTTGAGAATTTGAAATTGTATGAGCCTCCTTTGATTGATTATCAAGGAGAACATGTTCAGATTCCTTCTATAGATGATTTATCCCCAGAATATCTTATAGAACTGCATGAAGACACAATCCTTGACAGGAGAATGAGAACTTCAAAATGAGGAAATGTGGAATATCTTCAAATTGATCTTAAAGGCACAAATCCAAGCAAAGCCAAGTGGATTGAGGTTGTAAAGGTGAGGGAACTATACCCTCATCTTCAGATAGACTGGAAATAGTCTTTTGGAGGTCCAAAAGCTTTCCAATGGAGAGGTGTGATCCAAGGGATCAAATTTTTCTCAAAATTTAAAGTTCTCGGAATCACTTCAAATCGAACGGGTGCACAAGTCTCATCATCACGAACCCAACACAACTCATTTGGGTTCAAATGGACATCATATGAGTGAGATATCATGTTCTATTCAAATCGTCAAACAGGAAAAAAAAATGTGTTGAATGTACAGTCCGTACGGATGCTGACGTGGCAGGGCCATATGACACGTGGCAGGGCTGAGTTGGCAGGGCCGTATGACACATGGCAGGTGTTGGTTGGTAGTTGGACAATGAATCATTTCTTGACACGTGGCTTGTTTGTGATGAATGGAATGGAAACACGTGGCCCAATCAATGGCTGCCACATGTCACCTCGACAATGGTTTAAAACTTATGTAGTCGGCAGGACTTGACCCCGTGACCTCCAGGCAAGGGGAAGAGCTTTGGGAAGGGCCACCCAACTGACGTGCCCACCTATGATTCTTAATATATATATGGTTTGCAATTTATTTAAGTTGCATGTGTTTTGAAATGGGGGTGTGGTCTGGGTCGGGGCTTAGCCCTGGCCCCCGGTCATATATGTATGCCATGTAACCACCAGCGTGCGCATTCTGACCGTTACCATATGTTATTAAACCTTGGCCCCTTTTTGTATGAGCGCGCGGTCACATGGTGACTCATATGCCCACGAGTTTTGGCAGTTAGGGGCTAGGCGCGCCCTAACTGTCCTACAGTTTGCACCATTTTGTGGTTGCACCCGGTGTTAGGTTTTAAGACAAATATGTGCGTCGGGGCTAGGTTGAGGAGGCATAGGTGCATTTTGGCGATCCAGAGACAACAATTTTGAAGGGGAACTTCCAGGAAGCCTATCTTCTTCAATTTTTGGCCAAACGAGGTGCTAAAAAAGCCCAGCTAGGGGTTTTTGGACGTTCTGAAGCCATTGGAGCCATCTATTTGGAATTTTGAGCATTTTAAAGCACATATTTTAGCACTTTGAGAAAATAATACAAAAAATCCATTGAAAGATGGACCAGGAGATGTAGCCAGCCAAGAGAGGGGTGAACTCCTTTATCATTTGTTGTGTTATGTGTTTTCTATTCACTGTTATTTGTTGTTGATTATATGCATCTTGAATGTGAAATTTCTATAAAAGTTGTGTTTGCAAAATTGATCCATTTGCATAAGAACACTTGAATTAAAACTTGCAAATATTTTCAAGAATACAAGTCTTTATCATTTTTAGATCACCAGAGAACGCTTTCATTCTTTCTATGGGACATACTATAACATACCCAACATTTAACTGAGCTATGCCACATAAAAATTTTGAACTGCATGAAATTAAACATATACACATAGAACCTTTGTGTAACTTCATATATAAAATGTATATAGACAATACATTATGTAAAAGAACGAATTCATACAAAAATAATAGTAAGCATAGACATGCAACATATATAGGAAATACCCATAAACATACAAACAGTTATAACCACACATAGGATAAACCCACAAAAAAAAACACGTAAATAATAATGCAGCATGTAAATTTATCACACAATTGAAACTTATCTTGGTAAGAATGTCACCAACTACATCCAGACCTTCCACGAACCTCCCAAACTTAGATCACACTTCTCATCACTCTCAACAGTGAGTCATCCCACGAGCTAGGACTAAACTCCACCTGGGTAAAGGGATTCCTAACTAGGATAATGGCTCATAGACAACAAGAAATGCTTTGTCATAGGTACCTATTCAAACTAACATCCTATAGTCCCTTATTCCCCACATGCATGTCCCACCCCAGGAAGTGTGCCCCTTCTCTTCTCAACGGTCATTCAGCTACCCCACTTCCTTTCTGGGATTTAGCACCAGGCCAGAAAGGAAGTCTCAGAGCCCTGTAGCTATAGTTTATCACCTTTAGGAAAATAATTCCCAACACTTCTCTCACCCAGAGAGGAATTGCTCACGGGCCTGACAACCCGCCTATTCAATATCCCACGGGCCTGACAACCCTCTTCTTCAGTCTAGCTCCCAAGATAACCAACTACATAATAGGTATGGGTATGGATACAGGTTCTGATATAGTGACAAGAAGTATGGAGGACAACTAACTGCATGAGTGAATGCTCATGGATGATTGACTAGATGACTGAATGATGGGAGGAATGATGGAAGGAATGATAGGAAATGAACTAACTACAAACAATATGTATGCATGTCCCCAACTTGACACTTTTCATGTTGGGAGCTACTTTGGCCAAGTTGTCCCCATCTTTTGAACTTAGGATAAAATAATTATCCATAATTTATACTTTAAGAAATATTAATATAATATTCATTTTTGGCTTAAGCTCCCTAGCTTAACCCTTTTCCTTAACTTTTATCCCTCCCTTTCCCTAACTAGTGGAGTTTAGTCCTCCATACTCTTTTATTGTTGCCAGTTTGCGGGCAACGATGTATTTTATATTAATGATGAGATATATACAAAAATAGGTGCATTGGTTGTTATAGCAAGATTTGCCTCACCATTTATATCTTGCACAGAGGGCCTTTTTCCATTTCCCTACGTAGACTTGTCATCCCTTTTTGATGAACCCAGAGCCCAAAATACACGTTTTTCCACATATACACACCATATATACTATACAACATGTGTATATGCAGGCTGCTCCACTACAACCCGTGTACATCGGGATTTGTGCCAGAAAATACAAAAATGGAGTTAGGTTTCCATGTCACAATAGGAGATCTCTGATCCTTGGCCTTCCACATACTGGAAACATTTTGACTCAACCCTTCAGTTGCATTTTGAAGACTATAAAATCACAATTTCGAGCTATGGAAAAGAGGAGAAATCACTCAACTTTAAGAGCAAAGTTACTCTGGAGAAATTACTTCATATTGAGTTTGCATCCCTTTGTCCCTCAAGTCTGAACACAGTGTTCAGCCCCAAGCTCTTTCCCTATTGTTGAGAGAACCTCATTGTCTCTTTTCTATGAGCTTGCCTTTGGTGGAGGATTTAAGTGGTGGAGGCTCAGTTGGAAGGAACTTGGTTTCTTGGTTTCGAACCGTGCCGACAAAGAAGTCTATAATGTTGTCACTTCTACTGATCATTTATTAATAGAAATACTCATTTCCCGTCCTATTGGCATCATGCAAATATATGATTATTATCCATGGGCATGTTTTTAATGTTTATTAATGGATTATGCTATCTGATGTGCTAACCCCTTTTACATTATCACTATATACTTGCTCTGCTTGTTTGTTAAGAACTTGTTGTAGGTACAAAGCTTTGGGTCAAAGTGCTCAATGGTGGAACATCATCGAACGTCGGATCGAGGTAGGTCTCTTTTTTATCTTGCACATTATTTTGTATAGCATATGTTGGAATTGAGCTGATTTATGCAGTCATGCTTGTCTATTGTGGTTTACCCTTGGCCATAGAGAGTTTTTCCCTCATAATAGAATTGGCGACTCCACTGGGGATATATATTCCTTCTAAGGGTTGAAGTACTTTTTATGCTTGCATTGCTCTTGTTCCTTTGTGTTTCTTGTCGTACCACTGCTTGACAAATTTTGTTCACTTTGGGTCTGAGTTTTCATCCTTTTACCCTTGCCTGGCCTTGTTTTCAAGCATGCACGCGTCCTACTGCTTTGATAGTCGCGTATACACACGTGCTATCTTACTGCAAGATGCGTATATATGCATTGTTTCCTTGAATAGTCGCATACACCTTATTTCCTTTCTTGGTTGCTTGGTTTGGTGGTTGTTGGGTGGGATTTGATGATTTTGGAGTCTTATTAGGTCTCTGTAGTGCATGTTGAGATTCTCTAGGTCGACCAAAAACCTGTTTGGAGTCGAATTTTTGGGCGTAGTCTTTCTCTTTGTTTTTCATTTTTCATTTTTCCTTGTACTCTGGGATGTTTGCTTGGCTTCTTGGTTTTCTGCTTGAGTTATTTCTTTTATACACAGTATAATTTTATATATCAGGTTGCTTATCAGTCCATGCATTTTCTTTCTTAGTATATTGAAAATACAAAAAAATAGGCATTTTACATTACTTGGCATTTTTGTCTTTTGAATCTTTATCGTTAGCTTAGTGCATTTAGTGAAACATTGCATTTTACTTCTGAATTGCAGAGTTGAAATTGAAAATTGCACTGCTTTTATACGCATATCATTCATTGAAAAATTTAAAGATAGAATTTTCATTATATTCATATTTATTTTCTTGGAGAGTCATAACATCATGAGTTTCACTTCCATACCATTTTGAGTAATCACGGCCAATAAAATTTATGCTTTAAACTAAAATTGCTTCGTCACAATTTTATTTTTTAGGGTGCACAAACTAGTCTAGGATTTAGTGCCTTGGATTTGGCTTTTGTGAGTAAACTTCTACAAGGCAATTAAATCAACATATGTGTCTGAGATAGGGAGTTGAGAAGTCCATTGTATAATTGGTAAGATCATGAGGCTTCGCTTACACTGGAATTAATCACGAGGTTGTGTGAAGTTAGTTGAAGGGATAACCCCCAGATACTCACCTAGCATCATAGATATTTCTGTGGATTTATTCGTATTTGGGGATATTTCTAGTACCCATACCTCCCTGAGAGGAGGTACTTTCAAGGTTTCGGGATTTGCTACCCTACCCATATGGTGATCTGGACTTACGACTGCTCACTTGTGCATCGATTATACAATGGTTTAATAGTTGCTTGACTTAGGTATCTCATAGGTTACTTGCAGGGGTTATTCTGCTTGTACCTTGGATCAGATAGGGGTCAGACAACACACAACCTTTATGGAGGATTACCTCTCTGGGGGGATCTGACCGACTGGTTGTTAAGCCAATGAGGGCCCCTATAACTGATTTTATTACCTCCAAACTTTAGCAAGGATTCTCAAGTCCCTCTCGGATGAGGCATACCTTCTTTGGTGAGGGAGGCCACTCAGCCACTTTAACCTGTTTGCATGCATATTAGTCGTTTGACTTTTTGGTATCCTCTTTGACTACTAGTTGGCCTTAGGTGTTTATTTTGGGTTTCATCATCATGGACAGTGAAGTTTATTTTTCTCCCTCATTCACTGCTACCCACCCCATGATGCCTTCTCATTTCATTGGGAGGGACTCTTCCTTTTTTTACAATGGTATGCAGAACTACAATGCTCAGTTCATACTTTGGGTCTCTAGTCATTTTTCTATTGATATGTCTTCCCCCATGAAATATTCTCCCTGGCCCATGCATATGAATCCTAGCATTGGATCCGGGGGCACCATGGCTCCAATACCTACCGCGTCATTTGATATGAGTCATGTCCCCATGGGAGGTTGGAACCTTCCCCCTTCTTGACCCAATACTAACTATGATCTTTCAAGAGCCAGTGCTCAAATGGGTGCTTGTTAGACTTATTACACCCCACCCATGTACCTTTCATATACCATGTCAGTTCCTATGAACACTTTTTCCATGACAGGTCCTCAAGTACCCCCAAATATTTCATATGGGGAGAATCAATTTTACGGTTCAGGCTACCCTCTTTATGGGACCCCTTCACAAGGGGGAAACATATATCCTCACCAGAATAATTCTTATCCTACCTTAGTCTCTTCATATACCTCAGTGACGATTCCCGTCCAAACCACTTCAGACGATTTTGGCGTAAACCACCACTTTTCTGGGCAAGGACAGGGGGTCACCAGGATCCTTTCTAGCCTACAATATTTCAGAACCAATATTTCCCCGGACCTTGGAATCAAATGGCACAATATGTAGCTAGCCCAATCACTGCCATCCAGACTAGTGCTCCATCACCAACCTCTACCAATCATGTCGGATATGGGTTGACATTTTATACAAATGATGGCGACAGCTCACACCCAACCTCTGCCAATTATGTTGCAGGCACCATCCTTTTCACTCTGAATCATAGTCGCTTCATGTCTCCAAACTCTATTCATCATACAGGAGAAGACTCTCTTACCCCTTCCATTCACATCGAGAGTGTGTCACCAGCCATTGTGGATGACGTTGAAAGCATCGAGAATCCTAGATGTCTCAGACGTAAGCCTAAATTCCTTTACAGGACTTGTGAAGGAAACCACCTTACTCGTTTGTGTTCGGATACTATCAAGATACCAAAAGTGTGGGGTTCACCCAAGAGCCCTTCGGATTTTGAGACATCCCTGGTTTCTCCTCACACCATCTCTCCTTTAATCATCTCAGTGGTTTCAATGTCGCGACCCCCTCCGGATCTCACCTCCTTTGTCGAGGGTAAAGCGTCTCTTGTCCCTGTTACTATGCATCCTCTTCAACCTATGATTGAGAAGGTAGCCACACTAGTGCAATCTCTGGTCAATCCTACTCTACTCAAAGAGAGTGACACGCCTTTCAATCATGTCATCAACATTCCATGCCCTTCCCCTTTTGAGAGAGAAAGATTTATGCTTCCACCAACTACTCTCCCCCCAAGTCATGAGGAGGTACCCCTCGATTGGGATGACCTGATGGGACATCCCATTCCCCCACCTATGTCTTTTCCAGTAAGAGACATTATTTGAACCATCACAGAGACTGTGTACTTTGTTAACATGTTCTCCTCCTCGACTTGGAGAGCTTTGGGTTTCCCTGAGATTTTGTCAGCTATCTGTAAGATACTGACCTTCCGCAGAAGACCAAGATGGGAGCCTTGGCATCCCCCTTTACATGTTGATTAGAACTGAAAAAATGAATCTAAGTTAAGATATTTTCCAATTCGTCTAAAAAACTGAAAAGATTGCCAAGTGATTTTTCCCTTTCACACTCATTAAATTTGATTTGAAAGGTCATGAGTCTTAGTTAAGCTCTTTTTCGACTCATTACCAAAAAAAGAAAAGATCGTCGAGTGAACTTGTCTTTTTCACACTCGTAAATTGGATTTCAAAAGGCATATATTTGGCACAAGTTTACCCCTTTTTCACACCAAATAGACTAATAGACATAAAAAAGGACATTTTTTGGCGTTAAGTCGTGATTTCATCTCATGCCCTCGCTTGCAATATTGAGCCTTTAGCCGATTCTCTCTTTGCATTATAAACCGTTGCCTAAGTAGTCTTTACATCCTCAACCAAGCAGCGCCTTTTTTATATCCTTCACAATTTGACACCCTATACCCTAGAGGAAACATCACCCCGAGTATTCATCTCCTGCATGCATTTCCTTGCATTGAGCATAGGTACGTTCCATTGCTGGAACTAGTTTTTCTTAATTGCGACACTCGTTTCCTCCTTTGTATCATAGCATTCATTTGTTATGAATAAACAAAAAAATATGGGAGGGAAGGAAGTACTATATTATATTTGGTAGCAGTCGTGTCACCTTTTAATAGAGCACAAAGTTATTGAGTCCTTGCATCATCATAATTTTGGGTTTAGCATGGCCTTAGGAAGATGATCTCATTACAAAGTTTTCTCTACCAATTGTTTACTCTTCCAGTCCCCATAGAGAACATTATCGATGCCTCCCATATCTGATAGTTATATCATTAGGTTCATGTTGTCGGATTCTACCATATGGCTCATGCCCTTGTTCAAAGGAAGTCTATCAACCTGTGTCGGCCACTCCTTAGAAATCTTGATTTTGCATGTCAACCAATCCTTAGAAATCTTGATTTTTCATGTCGGCCACTCCTTAGAAATATTGATTTTGCATGTCGGCCATACCCTCAGAATCACATGATACTATTGTCTTATCATGCACCCCGGCCCTACTTTCATCATTGGTAGGTCACCTTGAACCCAACAATCGATATTTCATCATTGGTCATTGACTGGGTGGTTTCCCTTGTGTTCAACGACAAGACATCTATTCACACTTTGGGATTCATGTAGTGTCTTGGATGCCATTAGCCTTATTGGTGGATTCCTCTCCTTTGTCAATAGTTTTCATCATTGGCTGCTATTCAGAGGGTATTTTTCATATATTGCTTGCATTTGGTACACGCGAAATATGCACAGGGTTGTTGGTTCGTGAACATGTTCTTCGTCTAATCTCCACCAAATCATGAATCTCCTGCTTTGTTCCTCGTGCTGACTGATGAGATATGCCTTAATTCTCTCCTTTCAGTGGGTCTCTTTCCATCGACTTCAACTCATTTATTCTAGATATGGGACCTAGAGTTTTATGAGTACCTTGAGGCCTGCATTCATTAGTGGCAGGCTCTCTCGCCATTGACAAATGGGAATACATCAATGTCTCCTAATCATTGGATTCCTCAATTGTTTGACATCGACTCCTTTATTCACACTTGTAAGAATGTACTCGGTGCCTTGATACCTACTTTCATTATTGGTAGGATTTCTCGCGTTTGTTAATGGTATACCTCAATGACCGGTAATCAAACGATGTCTCATTGTGTTCGACCTCAACTCCTTTTTTCATATGATGTAGACTTTCACCCTTGGAGGATAGTGTAGAACACTTGAAGACATCTCTATGTCACTGCAGCTTTCCTGAGTTGTTGCTTCCTTTTCATTGGACCAATACCTATATGACTTTAGTGATCATGGGAGATCAAGATTATTCTCCATGGTATACATATATCTTTAGATTGGTTTTGAGACTGGTTTCACTGGGCCTTGTTCGTGACTATGACAACTTTTGGCATGTAACCACATTTGTATTTGCCTATTCATGGACATAGACAATTATTTGGTATATTTTCCACATGGATCTACATTGTATTCTTGGCAGCAATGTATACAAAGTCAGTACAAAATGTAATGATCAATCGGGTTCGTCCAACTGGTTCTCTACCACTCCACTCCTGGGTTATTTATAATGTATTTCGGCCATCATAGATACTCCTCTGATCTCACACATTAGGGGCCATCTGTTATAGAATGATTTTCCTCACCATTTCTATCTTGCATAGAGGGCCTTTTTCCATTTCTCTATGCAAACTTGTCATCCCTTTTTGATGAATCCAAAGCCAAAAATACACATTTTTCCACATAGATGTGCACTATTTGCTATACAACATGTGTACACGGAGGTTGCTCCACTACAGCCTATGTACATCGGGATTTGTGCCAAAAAATACAAAAATGGAGTCAGGTTTCCATGTCACGACAAGAGATCTATGATCCTTGGACTTCCACATACTGGAAACGTTCCGACTTGGCCCTTCAGTTGCATTTTCAAGACTATAAAATCACAATTCTGAGCTATGGAAAAGAGGATAAAGCATTCAACTTTAAGAGCAAAGTTACTCTGGAGAAATTACTTCATATTGAGTCTGCATCCCTTTGTCCCTCAAGTCTGAACACAGTGTTCAACCCCCAAGTTCTTTCCCTATTGTTGAGAGAACCTCATTGTCTCTTTTCTATGAGCTTGCCTTTGGTGGAGGATTGAAGTGGTGGAGGCCCAGTTGGAAGGAACTTGGTTTCGAACCGTGTCGACATGGAAGTCTATAATTTTGTCACTTCTGCTAATCATTTATTAATAGAAATAACCCTTTCCCGTCCTATTGACATCATGCAAATATATGATTATTATCCATGGTCATGTTTGTAATGTTTATTAATGGATTATACTATCTGATGTGCTAACCCCTTTTACATTATCACTATATACTTGCTATGCTTGTTTGTTAAGAACTTGTTGCAGGTACAAATCTTTGGGTCAAAGTACTTAGCTGTGGAACATCATCGAATGTTGGATCGAGGTAGGCCTCTTTTTTATCTTGCACATTAGTTTGTATAGCATATGTTGGAATTGAGTCGATTTCTACAGTCATACTTGTCTGTTGTGGTTTACCCTTGGCCATAGAGAGTTTTTCCCTCGTAACACTGGCCTTTAGCATCTAGGCTCTCTAGCCTAATTTGAAACATAAGCATCCTATATTATAATAACTGGCTCACCAGCCTGTAAAATGCATCATATACACAAAGTCGCCCTGCGCGCGGTATCTTGGAATGTGCACACTTCATCATTTTCCTGCGTAGTACATGCACGCACTATTCCATGAAAGGTGCATACAAAAATGATATCAAATATCTCACCAACTTAAGTACATTTTCATTTACATTTACAATTGGGTTCGGCCTAGGGATATTACAATCCCCTCCTCTTATTTATGCATTGTCCTCAGTGCATTATGTATACATATACAACAAAATTTTAGAAATCCTCAAAAAGATGCAGGTATTATGCCAGCATTTCATCCTCATGCTCCCAAGTAGCATCCTCATGATTGTACCAGGTCCATTGGATCTTTACAAGCCCTATGGATCGATTTCAAAACTGCTTTATTTTCTGGTAAAGAATGCATACCGGATGCACTTGAAAAGTGCCTTCTTGCTCCACCTGAATCACATTCCAATCAATAACATGATTAACATCAGGTATATATCTCTTTAGCAATGATACATGGAATACATTATGAACAGACATAGATGCAGATAATGCAATCCTATAAGCTACTGGACCAATCCTCTCTAGTATTTCAAATGACCCACAATAGCGAGCTTCCAAATTTGAACAATTTCCCAACTTCAGGGAACTTTTGTTGGCTTTCACTTTAAAAAATACTTGATCTCCCACTTTAAATTCCCTGTGAGTTCTTCCCTTATCAGCATAGTGTTTCTTCCTGTCTTGGGAAGCCTTTAAATTTTGTTTGATTTTCAACATTTTCTCCTCCATTTCCCTGAGCAAAATGTCCCAACCACTTCTCTATCTGATGGGTTATCCCAGCTTACCGATGTGTTGCACTTTCTACCATAAAGTGCCTCAAATGGGCTCATCTTTAGAGATGTTTGGTACCCATTGTTATAAGAAAACTCTACCAAGTGTAGGTAGTCTTCCCATTTTGATGGTTTATCCATCACATACATCCTCAACATATCCTCAATCACTTGATTCACCCTCTCTATTTGTCCATCTAATTTTGGATGATAAGCTGTGATAAAATTCAAATTGTTCCAAATCCATTAAATAATCCCTTCCAAAATTTTGAGGTAAATTTTGGATCTCTATCAGACACAATTGTCTTGGGTATGCCATGTAATCAAGCAATTTCTCTCATATAAACATCAACAATGTTGGCTTCCTTGTGAGTGAGATTAATTGGAATACAAATGGGAAGCTTTAGTAAGCTTATCCACCACTACCATGATATAATCATGTTGCTTGTTTTTCTTGGGCAGTTTGGTGATGAAATCCATTGTTAAAACTTCCCATTTCCACTCATGAATGGGTAATGGTTGTAGAAAACTAGTTGGTTGTCTATGATTAGACTTTACCTTTTGACATTCCAAACATTTGGCAATAAAATCAACAACTTCTTTCTTCATGCCTGGCCAATAATATTGGCCCTTGACAACTGCAATAGTTTTCTGATAACTTGGGTGCCTAGCATAAGGCACATTATGCATTTCTCTCAATATCATATATTTCAATTCTTGGGAATTTGGTACATAATTTTTCCCCTATACTTCAGAGTTTCATCATTATCTAGCTTGTATTCTTCAATTTTCTGCTGTAAATTACCTTGTTGTAATTTTTCCACTAATTCCTTATATTGCAAATCTAATTTTGCAACCTCTAAAATTATGGGTTTCAAATATGATTGGTACATGATAATGGCTGTAGCATGCAATTCATGCACTCTTCTTTTGTGTGCATCAGCCACTTTGTTCTCTTTCCCCTTGATATTATTTATATCAAAGTCATGTTCACTTAGAAATTCTAACCATCTACTTTGCCTAGCATTTAGAGTAAGTTGATCAAATAAATATTTCAGACCATTATGGTTTTTCTTCACCTCAAAACTGTTCCCCATGAGGTAGTGTCTCCATTTCCTCAAGGAGTGCACTATGGCTTCCAAATCCAAATCATGAGTGGCATAGTGTCTTTCATGCTCCTTCAACTTCCTTGATGCATAACATATAACAAACTCATTTTGACTGAGGACTCCACCAAGTCCTTCTTTACATGCATCTATGCATACAATGAAGTTTTCATTTGGGTATGAAATCCTTAGTAGTAGAGCACTTGTTAATAATTTTTTCAAGTGTTGGAAACTATTTTCACAATCCAATGTCCACTGAAACTTCACACCCTTCTTTTGTAAGGAAGTGATTGGGTGTGCAATCTTTGAGAATGATTCAATAAATCTCCTATAGTATCCTACAAGGTCCATGAATGATCTGAACTCTGTCACAGTATTTGGCACTGACCATTCTCTAATGGCTTCTATCTTCTCAGGATCCACTGTTATCCCATCCTCTGAAATGATATGTCGCAAATAATGAATTTTCTTCTGATAAAATGAGCACTTGCTCAATTTGGAATACAAATGATGCTCCCTTAATACTTGCAACACCATTCTCAAATGATTTTCATGCTCTTATTCTGACTTAGAATATATAATAATGCCATCTAGAAAGACAATGACAAACTTGTCTAAATATTCTCGGAAAACACCATTCATTAAGCACATGAAAACAACTAGTGCATTTAACAACCCAAATGGCACCACTATGAACTCATAATGACCATACCTTGTCCTGAAGGCGGTCTTGTTGATATCTTCCTCTTTAATCCTTACCTGATGGTATCCCGACCTAAGATCTATCTTTGAAAATATCTTTGCATCATTCAATTGATCAAAGAGATCATCAATCCTTGGCAGAGGATACTTTTTCTTTACAATCACTTTATTCAACTGTCTGAAATCAATACATAGTCTTAATGTCCCATCTTTCTTCTTCACAAACAAGACTGGGGCACCCCAAGGTGACACACTTGGGCATATATACCCCTTCTTCAGAAGTTATTCAAGCTGCATTTGCAAATCCTTCAGCTCTCGTGTACTCATTCTATAAGGAGTCTTTAACACTGGAGTTGCTTCGAGCATTAAATTTATAGATAAATCAATAACTCTCTTTGGGGGTAGTCTTGGTACCTCCTTGAAAACATATTCAAACTCTTTTAGGACTGCATAATCTTCCAAATTTGGCACCTTAGCTTTAGGTGTCTCTTCCATATTAGCTGCAAATATTTGACACCCTTTTCTGTAACATATCTTAAGTTGCAATGTTGAAATTTCTCTGATGGTTAATGCCCTGGGAATTCCCTGCACTCTCCTTAGGTTCCCTTCCTCCTCCAATCAAGTAAAATCATTGTTATGATAGTCTAGGATAGCATGATGTTTGTCCAACCAATCCATCACAATTAGACAGTCATAGGAACCTAAAGGCAAGATGTTCAAATCTGCCCTGGTGTTCAGTACATTCATGTCCATAAGACGTGACTTAACCATCTCATTAAATTTTATTTTGGCTCTGGTAGCCAGTTGCACCAACCAATATTTTCCATGCTTTCTTCTTGGAAAATGAAAACTTTCCACCGTATTACGATCTATATAACTATGACTAGCTCCTGAATCAATTAAAATAACAATGGTTTGGTTGTTGATCATACCTTCCACTTCTATCATGTGTGACTGATACTCTGTTTTCTTGTTGTCCAGGGCTGCATAGATCCTTGGTACATTTCTTCCCATGTCCTCCACTGTTTCATCTTGTTGTACATTGTGAATAGTCCTCACTTTTTCACCTATGTGAGGACAATCCTTGAACATATGATCTCCTTTACAACCCCAACATTGAATAGGTGGTTTCATTGGCCTTTGACCCCCTGTCTCAATCGTTCTAGGTTCTCTAGAAGTTTGATGTCCATGAGTATTATATCTAAATAATGGTGGCTTAGTTCCCTTCTTCCTTTGATCCACCTTGAATTTTGTTTTGTCTTCCCAATCTTTTTGGAAAGTTGGCCTTGAGTTTTTTTTTTTATCATATAGAAATTTATCTCTCCTTATGGTCTCCTCCAATGTCTTGGGATCATCAAACTATATTTTGTCACTTATGAATGATGTAAATCCACTTAAATACCTTTTAATCTTAATTGTCTCATTCTTGATGAACGAAACATAATTCAACAGTTCTAAAAACCTTCTCTCATATTCATCTATGGTCATACTCCCAAGCTTGAGTTCAAAGAAATATTTCATTTTCTTGTCATAGTATCTCTTAGTCAAGTATTTCTTCTCAAAATACTTCTTGAATTCCCTCCAAGTAACACTTTTCTCTTTAATGTGTTGTACCTGCACAAGTTGATCCCACCACATGGATGCCTTTCCCTTGAGTTGATAGATGGAATTATACCTTCTGCATGAGATGAATAATTATGCAATTGAAAAATACTTTCTCATGCCCAACAACCATGTCTCTGCATCTTCATCTTTCTTGTGCTCACCATCAAATGTAGGAGGTTTTATTTTGTTCATTTCTCCTCATAGCTCATCCACCCCAGACCTATTATGCTTCCTGATAGGGGATGGACTTGAGATGATGTGTGATCTCTTATTGGAATTCCCTGGGGAGTGACGGTGATGTCTGCGAACACTTCTGCCTCTTATTTTCTCATCAAGAGACTTGTGACCTCCTGGTTTGCTTGAGCCACTCTCCTTATCCAATTTCTTTTCTATTTTTCTCAAGCTATGTATTAACTTCATGTTAAAGTCATCCTGCTGCTCCTCGGCTCTCATAATCCTTTAATTATCATCTTTATGGCTTTGGATATCCCTGTACAAATTTTTAATGGTCTCTACCATATCCATATTTTCATCCCTTCCTTCTCCATGTCCATTGGAATTTGTTCCTTAAATGCCCAAATGGACATCCATCCCTCTAATATCATATTCCTGGTTGTAATTCCCCTATGCATATTCCATTCCTATGGACTCTTTGTTGATCCTGATTTGATCTAGTTGTTGTTAACTCTGCAAAATGTGTAGCCAACAAAACTTTGTCAGGCTAACTATTTCAACCATCTCATGAAAAATATGAACCATTCTGGTTCAATAATATAGCATGATTATTTCTTCTGATTTCCCAGAAAATTGAATGCCCAGATCAATTTTATGGGTGGATATTTAGATTCCACTGTCCAACACCTTTCCAACACCTATTTCCATGCTCAATTATGAGTCTTGAGTAGAAAGTTATGGTTATTTGAAAATTGCCCATTACTTTTTTTGTTCACACTTCAACTGGGCGCAATTTTGCGTTGTAATTATGCATTTTTGCACCTACTCCATTAGATTTTTCATAGGATATCAATTTTGTTTCTTCATATACATATTATGGACACTTTTTCCAAGTTTCACCTTTTTTAGGGTTCTAGGCTGCTAGTTAGAGCCTGCTAAAGTTCTAGGCCAAATTGTGTTTTTGGTCTGGAATGCTACATGTACCTTCTTTGCCATATTAAACACTTTTAACATGCCCAAAAATTTATTTCAGCTCTAGGAATGTCTTCTATGGTTCAATATATTTCCATTGACTACTCCTTTACCTTAATCACATTCCGAAGTAGAACGTTATGGCTCTTTGAAGTTAGTTGGGTCTTAAAAATTACCCTCCGTTGTTTGTGTTGTAACTTTCTCATAAAATATTTGTTTGATGAACAGTTTACACCATTAGAAAGATCTCTTCGAGACATTTTATTTTTACTGCAAAGCCAAAGTGTGCCTTGATACACTCTGTACCTTCGTACTCTCTGATATTGTGATTTTTGTGTTGGTAAAAACGCTCTTAAGGGCCTCAAAAACGCGCTGCAAAAAGATGGTGTTCAAATGATATAAACCGTCGCAGAAAATCGTTGGTTTTATGATGTTGTTCACCCTCCAAATGACTTCACACACAAAAATTTCAACCTGTACACCCATATTTGGAATGCACAATAACGCCACAAGGTAATTCGTGCTCTGCGCACCTATAACCATTGTGCATCACTTCTCTATCACACCAGTAATTGGCGCGCACTACTTTTGTGTCGTGCACCAATATCCATCCCGCACAATTTTGGTTCTTTCACTGTTACCTGTTGCGTGCAATCTTTGTATTATGCACTGATATTCCGCGCACATTTCCCTCTATGTGCTGCACCATGCCAAATTTTACACCCCCACCACGCACCAATACTTTGCATGCACCATTAACTAAATTGTCACACAACATATACTCATATTGCGTGTGCACCAATCAAATGCCTTTGCATTTTGAAAATAATGGGCACACCACGTGCACCATTATTATTTGTGTGCACACTGCGTGCACCTTATTATGTGTATGCACACCGCACAATGCTAAATTTAGTGCGCGCATCCATACAACAACATTTTTCCGCGCAATGCCAAAATTTAGTGCGCACACCCGCACACCAACATTTTTTCGCGCGGTGCCAAAATTTAGTGCGTGCACCTGCACACCAACATTTTTCCGTGCAGTTCCAAAATTTAGTGCGCGCACCCGTACACCAACATTTTTCCACACGACGCCAAAATTTAGCGCACGCACCCGCACACCAACAATTTTCTGTGCGACATCAAATTTTTTCACATGCACCCACACACCAATATTTTCCGTGCGTTGCCCATTTTTTACATATCAAAAGTTTTTTACTGCACATCATGCATTTTTAGTGCACCCACCTGCGCACATTCATTTTTATGTGCATCAATTCCTCGTGAATTCTGCTGAGGAAATTGGGGCTTTTTCCTAACTTTTTCCCCAGTTTACCATAGACATTATGCAACTATGAAATTTTCTTCATTTCACCCCAATAACACCAATTCAACTCCTACAACAACAAATCGTTTTGGGTTGACATTTTTGGAATGGATTTCTCCCAAACTCAATTTACGAATTGAGAATTTTAACCACTAAACTCGCTCCAATTGTCATGGCTTCACTGTAACTTCAAATTCGACCAATTCTAGGTCTGAATTTGTTAGAACATATATTAAATCAATAATATCTCACCACTTGGCCAAATTTCCCAATTTCCCCGTGAATTTAACAACATAAATTGGGGCTTTTTCCCAATTCCTCCCAATTGTTGTTACTTCTTACCATGGATGCTCTGCAACTCAAAATTTGGCCACTTCGGAATAAATCCTCTGTAAAATTTCTTTTCAACTCAACATTCTCGGCCCATCCAGGCTCAGTGTTGAAAATTGAAGCTTTGATACTATTGGTGCAATTATATGCATAATATATTACCAAACATAAATTATCAACCGAGATTCGTAATCAGTAGAATTGATGCACTATATGTGCCGATAACAGATAGGTTCCTATGTCTATTTAGTATATCTTAGATAATAAAACCATTTAGAAACCAACACACTTTTAAAAATAACAATCTTCACACAATTCAAAAGCTGGAAAGAAAAACTCATAAACAAACAAAATCTCTTGCTCGGGTGATGGACATGTTCATTAATGGCTTATGAAAAGAAAATATGAACATTGATTCTATCTCCTGGAGAAACTAAACTAACAAGTGGGATGCTCCATTAAATCTCATGTATGGTGAAATATGGAGATCCAACTGTTCCTTCATTACCACACTTTGCAACAAATTCGAATAGTGAAATCAAACAAAATAACATGAAATCAAAATAACAAATACATGAAATGAAAATCTACACTAACAATTTACAATAAGCTTACCAAGCTGGATCGGTGGCCCTTTCCAATGCCAACATAGAAGCTTTGGATCACCAGATGTTAACTTCTACGAGAGACAAAATCACTGAATTCAAACTTGCATTAATCTTCAACAAGTAGTTTTACAAAAGGAGTCTCTTCACGAATCCAATCTACATCATAAAAATTCTCCTCAAGAACCTATCTTATCATAATAATTCTCCTCTGATCTACATAATAATAATTATCTCCTTAATCTACATAATAATAATTCTCTCCCCGTCTCATGAAGAGAGGGCACTCTCTTTTATACATGAAAGCTTTGAAAAGAAGATAAACATCTCATAATTACAGATCCACTTTTCTCTCAACCCAATTCCCTTTATTACAAAATATAATCCCTTCAAATCCTCACACATATCTCTCATATATCTTGGATAAAATATGACAACTAAATCTCCATGATCTTCTCCTTGGAATAAGCTTTGAATAACCATCTCCTTGAAATGGTGGAGGAGATATTCAAGAAGTCTTTTTGTATTAATCCTTCACATATTCTTACACATGATAAAACTCACACATTCTTGAGATATATATGAAAACATGTCAATTTTCAAATATTTAATAAAAAAATTCCCTTTTAATACTAAAATAAATGATTTGGAAAATAATAAGGTTAAACCCATAATTATGAAAATGGTATCATGAAAGGTTAATGGGGCGATGAAATGTGAAGAATGATGAAGGGAAAGGTGGATGGAAATACGACATTTCTGAGACTCAACAGATACCATATTGTAACATCCCCGACCACTCATGTCGAGGCATGCTACTCTAGAGAACGATTTCATTCTCTCTATGGAAAATACTATAACATACCCAACATTTAAATGAGCTATGCCACATAAAATTTTCAAACTGCATGCAATTAAACATATACACATAGAACCTTTGCAGAACTTCATATATAAAATGTAAACAGACAAATACATTATGTAAAAGCACGAATTCATACTAAAATAATAGTAAGCAAAGACATGCATCATATATAGGAAATACCCATAAACATACAGACAGTTATAACCACACATAGGATAAACTCACCAAAATAAACACGTAAATAATAATGCAGCATGTAAATTTATCACACAGTTGAAACTTATCTTGGTAAGAACATAACCAACTGGGTGTAGAACTTCCACGAACCTCCTAGCCTTAGACCACACTGCTCATCACTCTCAGCAGTGGGTCACCATTGAGCTGGGACTAAACTCCACTTGGGTAAAGGGATTCCTAACCAGGCTAATGGCTCATAGACAATAAGAAATTCTTTGTCACAGGTTCCTATTCAAACTAACAGCCTACAGTCCCTCATTCCCCACATGCATGTCCCACCCTAGGAAGTGTGCCCCTTCTCTGCTCAACAGTCCTTCGGCTGCCCTACTTCCTTTTCGATCTTCAGCAACAGGTTGGACATGAAGTCTCAGAGCCCTTTAGTTCTAGTTTAGCACCTTTAGGAAAACAATTCCCAACAATTATATCACCCAGAGAGGAATTTCTCACGGGCCTGACAACCCCTCTCTTCAATATCCCATGGGTCTAACAACCCGCTTCTTCAGTCCAGCTCCCAAGCTAACCAGTTACACAACAAGTATGGGTATGGATACAGGTTCCGATACAGTGACAGTAAGTATGGAGGATAACTGACTACGTGAGTGACTGCTCATGGATGATTGACTGGATGATTGAATGATGGGAGGAATGATGGAAAGAATGATAGGAAATGAACTAAGTCCAAACAATATGTATGCATGTCCCCAACTTGACACTTGTCATGTTGGGAGCTACTTTGGCCCACTTGTCCCCATCTTTTAAACTTAGGATAAAATAATTATCCATACTTTATACATTAAGAAATATTAATATAATATTCCTTTTTGGCTTAAGCTCCCTAGATTATCCATTTTCCTTAACTTTTATCCCTCCCTTTCCCTAACTAGTGGAGTTTAGTGCCCCATACTCTTTTATCCTAGTCAGTTTGCACACAACGATGTATTTTATATTAATGATGAGATATATACAAAAATAGGCACACTGGCCTTTAGCATCTAGGATCTATGGCCTAATTCAAAACGTAAGATCCTAGCTTATAATAACTGACTCACTAGCCTATAAAATGCATCATATACACAAAGGCTCCCTGGCCTCAAAATCATGCGCACTTAAGTTGTTGCGTGTGGTGTCCTGGAATGTGCACACTTCATCATTTTACTGTGCAGTAAATGCACGCACTATTCCATGAGAGGTGCATACAAAAATCATATCAAACAACTCAACAGCTTAAGTACATTTTCATTTACGTTTACAATTGGGTTCGTCCTAGGGATATTACAACCATAGGAAAACATTAATCTTGTAAGTGACTAAATAATTGGGTAGGTAAAGAGTAGTTCCTTGCCAAAATTTTGTTAGTATGGGTCGCAACCAAAACTAATATTTTTGGTGGGGTTGTTGTGTTCTCACAACAAATGGCGACTTGCATATGAGAACCAATTATCTTTGTTTCAAACCACCAGATAATACTTTTAAAGTCTTTGAATTTTTCCACAAAAGTTATAGGCTAACCAATTCCATGGACCCCACAAAGACTACTCTATAGAAAGGATGAGGATACAGTGACTATGACCAGTGATATTCAGGATAGTTCAAGAGAGAATGTTAAAAACAAGATTAGTCAATTTATTTTGAAAATCTAGGAGGAGTAGAACACCACCGAGGCTCATACCTGATTTTTTTAATACCACAATGTATTACTCATTTTTTTTTCTCAGCATTGCTTCATTTCCAAAGAGTTTCCATAGCCCCGATGAAGTTGTCTTGGTATCATCCAAGCACAGACCCACTTCTAGTGAGCATACATAGCCTCGATGGGTTTACTTATACTTTCCACACTAATGATAGAGCTTTCAACTTCCATGTTATTTCAGCTAATGTTCACCCTTTTGGATTGTAGTTATAGATATGTGTATGCATGTAGGGTGTGAAAGAAGCGAGGTGATACAAGATTTGTTTTGATGTGCATGTCTTAGTCAGTGCTTTTATTCATGGGTTCTTCCCCCAGCATAATTCTATTAAACTTGTGAAATTATAGGGTAGGGAGGACTCACGAGAATTATATATAAGACACCCAGATCTATTATTGTATCATGTTTAATAACCATGAACTGTGTATGAGAATGATCACATAGGATACCAGTTTCCTGACAACTTCAACGACTCACACTCATATTATGAAAAATTGGTGACTTCCTCAAAAACAATATTGGTGAATTCATCCCATAAACTACAACCATAAGTCATATTTAATTGTTTAATACGAAACACAAGACATTTCATCATTACAATGAGTACTTGACTAGATATTCTCTTGCAAGGTGCTCGCTAGGTTTGAAAAATAGTTTCCAGTAATTCAAATGAAAAATAGGTTAGCAAGGGATTTATTGTGGTAGAAAAAACCAAGCGATAAGATAAAAGAAAGAACAAATCTTTAAAATAAATTTGAAAATCAAAGAGAATCCTACTATGTACAAAACTATATCACCAGAGGAGATAAAGAGAAGTATCGTTTAAGGATTTGACCATTGACATAGATCTTGATCCGGATTTATGAGAGGAATGAAATGAAACCACATATTAATAATGTTCACATAGAGAAACAATGAAAAATAATAGAGATATAGTAAAACTTTACTTCTATTAAATAATAAATATGTTGAAAACTATAAAATGCAGATTGAAAACAAGGTTGCTAGAATGATGACAACTTATCTCTGAGAAGAGATGTGACGGCTATGCTCATTCGAAAAAAGATGAGTACAATGAGGATTTGAAGGAATTTTTACAATAAATATGAATTCCAAAACCCTATACATCCAAAAACCTAACTCTATGAGTTGAAGCGCCAAAAGTCATGTGGGCCTCGTTGGGGTAAGTTAGTACATTAACTTCCCGGGGTCATAACTTTTGCATACGATCTTTGTTTAGGGCACATGATAGCTAGTTGGGAAGGTATTGACGAGGGGATTCACTTAGGGGGGTAAATAAAAGGCTTTAGCATCAATTGAGGTTCCCAATCGTGAAAAAAAATCATTTAGGCCCTCAAACTAGACCGAGAAGTTAAAAACTACTAAAAATAGTAAATTGCCAAAATTGCCAGAAAACTATTTTGAGATAGTTGGAAAAGGTGGGTGGCCACTTGCCACTGATATCCACCTGGATCAATCCTCCCTCCTTAGTAATAAATGGCATCCATTGTGTTGAGTGCCCCCATCAGATGAGCAAATTTCTACTGAATTTGGCCCTGGGTGAGCCACTTGCCTTGGTGCAGGAGCTGCCCTAATTTGACAACCCAATAAAGTTGGATCCTCTGCTGGAGAGTTCCCTTGACCTATGTTTCCATGATATGATCAATCTATTCATGTTCCATGTGTTATAGGAAAATCTCCCTGCGGACAGGTAGATTTCCTCTTGAGAGCTAGACTTTTAACTCTAAGACAAAAGGTGCTTAACATGGACACTGACTTCCTTTTAGATCTAATCAAACTGATGAAAAAAAGAGAAGGAGGAAAGCATGTACCTTATAAACGTCATTTTTCCCTGCAAGGTCTAGGATGTGCTTCGATCTTGAGCTCCTTGGTAGATCCTGTAAGACAAACAAAAGTACAAACAACTTCCTAATCTACTGAGATTAGCTAAAACATAGATCCATCTACTGTAGACAAACTTATATGGAACAAGTACAAGTTTGAAAGAAACAAGTCAAGCATTGATTATATTGATGAGAACAAAGTGTTACTTATAGCCATGGATGTAGTGTAGCAGCTTCACCAAGTTCTCCTTGTCCAAACCCTTGCTTAAACAGTCTGCACACAAAATGTTGATGCTCCAAATGACATCTTCCTCATGAGATCATAAGTTAGATGCTTCACAATTCTTTCCATCTCCCCCTCCTCCATGTAAATCCCTCATTATATAGGATTTGGATACTTAACCACCATGGAGAGGATTTCTCATCAGATCCACTAAGAAAGGGATCTCTATGATATTTAGGGAGAAAATATCTCTTAAGGATTTTGGGAAGGAAATATCTCTCAAGGATTTTGAGGAAATATTTCAACCATCCATGAGATCCTCCACCTTCCCTTAAAAATAGGAAACCAAGTGTGAGGTGGATTATCACACTTAATTACTTTGTTTTTCATGAATATTAATAATAATTCATGTGCACTTGATTCTCACACTTAATCAATTCTTTTTCCATGAATATTAATAATAATTCATGTGTACTTGGTATTTTGGCCTTCATGTAATATATCCCTCCTCCACATTGACTAGGGATTGTGACATAGGTTATTCCATTGTGTCAAGGTGTATGAGACACTTATATGACACTTTATGACACTTAGGGCGAGGTACCTAGGTGTGCAAATTTCATGTGTAACAGAATGCCCCCTAAAGTGTGAGGTCAAAAGAGAGAATGATGGCCGAAACACTTTACAAATATTTAAAGCAAGGGTGTGGACTCATAGAACCTAGTAGAAGCTACAAAAAAACATCCAACAAATATTATGACATGTTTCAAACCCAAGGCAAGCATACCTATGCTTCGGTGATAAAAACTTGCAAGATATGGCCACCATAAAATACATTGTGGATCCATAATTATATTAATAAAAGATATAGCCACAGAGGATATAGTGTGGATCTGTACTCTTATGACCTGAATTGATCATAGCCATGAAGAATACACAGTGGATCTACATGATGACAAGACATAGCGACGACCAATACAAAGTGGATCTATGTGATAGTATATGTGTCATTGTTCAAGAGAAACTTCGTCGCAACCTGGGCAAGGTACATATAAGAGTGATCACTCAACCCAGGGTCTTCTTACCGATCTTGATGTAGTACGAATCTAACCATGTGAATATATGTCCTAATTTCAAACATGGCAGAAACCACTTGATTATCGGTCAATGATGTAAACCGTTAACAAGAGCGAGGGAAATCACCATTGATGTCAATGATTCCCAAGGTACCCTAGTACATTCCAATGAATGTGAATGGATGAGCTGAAGTCGAACATCCGTGGAATCATCCAATCAGAGGTCAATGATGTAAACCCACTATCAAATGTGAGGAGGCCTACCTTTGAGGCATGCAGGTCCCAAAGTACTAATTGGTTTCTAAGTCTAGTTCCTGGATAATGTGTTGAAGTTGAAATGAATAGACTCATCAAAGGAGGGCCTTGATGTATCCCCCATCAACGACACAAAAAAGACACAGAGATGTAATTGGTATATCAAATGAACATGGACTAACATGGGTATTGAGACAAGATATTTGTGATGGATGACTCTCGAGGTGGATACTTCCCTTGAACACTGAGGCACAACAACTAAAACATGACATGGACCAAAACACGATGATGCAGTGGATACTGTGACTTTTGTCGGGTGACCCAAAGGAGTAAGAAAAAAATCAGAGGATTGGTTCAGTGCAGAGGTTCAGCATATTAATATGTGTGCAAAGACAAAGTGTTGTGTTCAAGGGTGACTCTCAGAGTTACTGGTAATGTTCTCAAAAACTGCTTGGCTTGCTTCTTTCAATTTTTTCCCCCATCTAGATAGACAAGTACCTCTTTTAAATTTAATGAAGTTGAGGAGGGTAACACATGCTCGATATAACTCACCTTCAGTAAGTTCCTCTTCCTTTGTTTAACGAACTTGAAGAAGTAAGGGTTCGATCCCGTATGGGCCTGTCGATGTTTGTTTAACGAGTCCAAAGATAGAAAAATCGAAGGTTTTTCATGATTATAGAGTCTGGAAAAACACTTAAAAGAGAACTCTCTCAGTTCCTTTTTTGTAAAGTAGTCTGATGAGACCGAAAAAGAGATAAGCTATTGCTCAATAGACGTTTTCTTCAAATACTTTAACGAGCATGAAGATAACAAGGTCGCTCGACAATCTTTTCATGTTTAGAGAGTCTGAAAAGAACTTAAAGGTGACTCCAATGTTGTCCTTTTTCGTAATGTTAGTCTCGCAAGGCCGAAAAAGAGATAAATTATCACTCGAAAGACGCCCTTTCAAACCTTTTAACGAGTGGGAAAGAAAGCAAGATCACTCGCCAATCTTTTCACGTTTAGAGAGTCTGAAAAGAGCTTAAAGGAGACTACAGGGGGTTCCTTTTTCGTGTATCCATACAAGTTCGAAAAAAGAGATAAAAGTTTACTCGGATGCATTCTCATGTATTTACGAGCATGAGAAAGAACAAAGACTAAGCTCGGTATGCCCCCATATTGAAAATATAGTGGCTTAACTCCAGAATGATCATCAAAGGCTGGAGACATTCCCTCCAAGATTCAATTCATTCCCCAACTTTGAGGTTGTCACCAAGTTCTCTACTAGGTGAGAAAAAAGAAAAGGGTGGATGAAAAGAAGGTTCAAGAGAGGTGACCAGTTCATTTTTTAATGATATTGACACAGGAAAATAACTATGCTCAGGGCCTCTATTTCATTTTTTAACGAGCTTGTCATAGAGAAGAGAAACTATGCTCGTAGCTTCTTCTTGATCATGGCATCCAAGAGGATAATGCTCTAGAAGGATACCATGTCAAGGGACAAAAATCTGTCATGGATTCCGAGAGATCTTTGTTGGTTGGAAGATAATCACTATGGAAGGAACACATGTCGAGGGTCATGACCCTACTGAAGAAATCACCATGTCAACTACTCGATCCAAATCATCAGAAGTTGAAGGCATGGGAGACGATAGAAAATCAACATCAGGAGGGGAGATAGACTGTATATTTTCCTGAATTTCTTCATGAGGGGGAAGAAAAGAGGATCGATGATGGTTATCATCCCAAGGTAGCTCGTCAATGCTCAACATTTCCATGATAGATTCATCCAAGGGAAAAATTGGGGAAATGTAATCGATTGCAGATGGTAAGGAAATCAACCGTGATTGCATCGAGTAACCATCAGGTACCAATAGATGTTGGTCATCCGATGAGGGAGAAGCGGATTGGATAGAAACGTATGATGTTTCGACTGGACTAGGTGGCATGGTGTCACCTAGTGCATCGAATTCCAATGGACTAGGTACAATCCAAGGGTCAGATGATTCCAAAGATTGATAAGCTGCGGTCGAAATCATATCGACAATGGAAATATGATGTGTAGTCGGTGGAAGTGGTGTAGGGAAGGTACCCATGAGGCTAGAATATTTCAGTAAGCCAACACCAATGCTTTCATATGTGATCTTGTGGTCTCCCAAGAAAGGAATATTGTTGGTAGCGGGAACGCAAGCATCAGTTGTGCAGAAATCCAACTGATCAAAGGTGACAATTTTTCCTTGATTAGGAAATTGTACACATCAAAAGACCGATGAGGCAATGACAGTCATAGCATAAAACCAACTTCTTCCAAGTAACAAGTTGTACTCAAGGGGAGCATCGACCACCTCGACATCAATAGTAATAGTTTTTCCACCCAATTGGATGGGTAGGGACTGTAAAATCCCATGGGGATGAAAACCTTGCCCATCGAAGGCATGTAACATCATTGGGGATTGATTAAGTGTGGGTGATTTTAAACCTTTCCAACACGCTAAAGGCGTGACACAAGTTGAGTCTTCCTCATCCAGAATAGTTTGATGGATTTGTTGATTGTGAAAAACAACATCAACTTGGAAAGCAAGTTGGTGGGAGAGTTGAGATGCATAATTGTCCAGGTTAAAAATGATATGGTTGGACGAATCAAGATCAACAACGCCAATAGTGGCCAAGAGCGTTCTACGTTGACTAGGGCAGTGTTGTAGAACTTCTAACGCAGACATAGCACATGGTGCTTGAGCCAAATATTCAACAATGTTGTAGTTCTGGGCGGCATGTGAACTAGGATGAAAGGTATATTTATGTATAGTGCTCTTAGGAGGGCATAAGATAGAGTCAAACGTGGGTTTCTCAATCTAAAGTGGTCCAGACAGAGGATTAACCAATGGAAGACTAATGGAGGATAGTGATGGATCCGGTAAAGTACCGATACCGTTAGTGTCTTTTCCTTTGTCAGGGTTACCTGGTGTGTCATATTTCTTAGAGAGAGTGGTCAAATTAATCCCATTAAACATATAAATATATGCACTCGAAGAGGCCTCATCATGAGCCCGAGAAATGGCTTGTTCCTCTGTGACCGCGCCACCCATAGAGACATCATGAGTGATCGGGGGTAAAAGTGATTTAGTAAACCATTCTGCCAATAATATATCAGGAATGATTACCTTGATCATCCTTCATCGTCGCCTCCACTCATGAATATGGTCAGAGATATGCACAGAGTCAGTTTGACGAAGGGAGGTCAAGAGTTCAATACCCGTCTCGTAGCGAATAGGTAGTTGAAAGTGTGTGAGGAAAGACATGGAAAGGGAATTGAAATTATGAAAAGAAGCACGTGGTAGTTCAATATACCACTTTGTTGCCGAGCCTGTAATTGTTCACTCGAAAAGACGCAAATGTACAGAATCATCCATGAGGGAGTTTGATGAACACCAAAAATGGAAAGTCATCACATGGTTGTTTGGATCTTCACCAGATTTTTCGTTAAATTTTGGAATATCATAGGGAAGTTTAGATGGAATGACTGGCCAAACCAGTGAATGAAAAACAGGATCATTAGTTAACCGAGATAAGTCTAGGAGATCCAGAGTCGCAAGGAAAGGTAGTTGTCGGTTAATTTGCGGATGATACTGGTGCAGCATAGGAACACCAACAGGACCATAAAATGGGTTAGGTGGTTAGTTGTAACTAGTAGGTCCTCCGACATATGATGTTTGTTGTCTAGGATAAGCAGGATTCAATGATGGATGAGAAACATTTGCATATCCCGGTGGGTTCTAAGCATTATAGGCAGGGTGATTTTCTTTCCCATAAGGAGGATAAACATTTTTCCCTTGAGGGTGGTGAGGAGTAGATCCCGCAGGCGGATACACATTAGACCCGTGAGGAGGATAAGGTTGTCGTCCCAGAGAACTTCAGGTGGTGTTCAAGATACCACCCGGATAAGTTTGTTCGCAAGATGTTCCGAAAGGAACAGGATTTGATACTCCTCCTAGTGGATTATGAGATGAGTGTCCCCCAACGTGGGGTTGAATAAAAGTGACTCCTAAAGATACTCCCTAGGATTATGAAGGGTTTCCAACAAATGAAGGTTGCCCCCCTGCCAACGATGGATTAATGATCGGGGTATGACTGGCAAACAGAGGGTGCCCTCTAGGAGGAGCATGAAAAGGGGGCTTTCCCCTAGGACGGGTAGGCATGCCATAGAATGGTATTCCTCCAGGAGGGAAAGGTTCATTAGATGGTGGTTACCCTCCAGCCGATTGTGTTTGGCTAGCAGGGGTCTACATTCTTGGCTAAAAAGATGTCCCAACATGATCGTGTGGAACATGTGGCGCTATAGAGTAAAAGCTCGTAGAAATGGGGGTAGGGATTGAAGTGATTTGGAGATGAGCAGAGGGGATGAGTCCAGTAGTGGGATGGACTTGTGCTGACGTAATAGTAGGGTTAATGACCTGATCGATTGGGTGACTCATGGTTTGACCGAACGATCTTGTTTCACTAGGAGGGTCATGAGGATGAAAGGGTTGTCGAAAGGATTCGAAATGTTCATAGAGATTGCGTCCCGATGAATTCCTCCATAAAGAATGAGCAGGTGTGGGATTGGTATCTATTACAGTGCTAGGATGAATAGGAGTCCTATACTCATCACCAAAGATTGGTTCTGTGGATCTCATAAATGTTTCGTTAAAAGGTCTCTCCGGTAATCATGGGACCTCTTCGTCTATGACATTCCCAAGGGAGTCTAAACTAATCAAAAGTGGTTCGAGAGGGGTTACTTACATAGATGTATTGTGAGGAGTGGTATTTTCAACCATAACCAAAGCGCCTTTTAAGTGATCTAACGAAGGAGCAATAACACTTCCAGCGTCAGATTGATTTTATGCCTCTCCACGGTAGTTGTCTTCTGGAGGGTTAGGAGGTAAGGGTTGATAGCCTTCTGGAGGCAGTCGTTGCATCCTACTTGATTGATGAATACCTTTATCATCTATAGGCACAATTTTGGAGAATAACATAATGCACTAAGAATCTAGGGCCAACTAACAAAAAGAAACAGCATACGCTAAAAAAAAAATCTAGGAATCAACCAAGCAAACAAAACTTCTCTCGATGATCGTACTAGTTGGTGATGAAATCCAACATCACATGATCAAGTCGAGAAGGGGCTAGGATATGGTGGAATAGTTACAATGGAAACCTACTTAACGTACTTTCACCTTGGTGCAAGCTTCCATGCAATAATTGTGGATTTACCCTCCAAGGAGCCCGAGTGAGTTTGACCAATGTCTATTCCAGGTACAGTGAGACTTCCCTTCATCATAACCTTGTGTAAGTACCTAAATATTATGGCAACTAAAGACACCAATTCGCAGTTAGTCCCTGGGCAGGTACAGTCGACAGTCCAGTCCGAACATATGGGCAGGATAACAAGTCTGAAATCAACTCGAGAGGCTCCCACACATAATCGTGGATATACCTTCAAGTGACCCCCAATATATGATCCGACCACTACAAACAGTCGAACCACGGATGAATAATCTATATAATTCTTCTGAATGCGACCTCGTGCGTAACCCTTGTGTGAGAGGGGGATCCTAGAAAACCTATACGACAATTGGATTTGACTCTCCCTAGATCAGGATGCTAATGTTTGTTTTGGAAACTTTGGAGAGATGTACTCACAACCTAATCCAAAGTTCTAATCCTAGTCTAATGTTGGTGGAAGATCCTAAAAATAAAAAAATTTCTAGATAATTTTTCAATTAGCGTTCATTTTATAGCTGTTCTTTACTCAAAGGGTGTATGAAAGTGAAACTGATGGAATGATGACTCAATCCCCAAAAAATATGCATAAAAGATGATAAGATATCATTTCTTTTCAATGAATACCTATTTAAGGGAGAGAGAAAGAGTTGTTTTCACTATCAAACACTAATAAGGAATGTCCTCAATCAATTTGATCTCAATCAAATCCAATGTAATGCTAAAACATTTCAGAAATGCCTTCTAATATGGAAACCAATCACTAAGATGTATCTTTGTTGTTTGTATGCAAATGATGATTAATTCAATGCAAAAATTCTCTTGCCAACTACCCTTTCAGATCAAGGAGATTCGGACAAGCATAAGCAGATTTCACACAAAAAACACACCCTCTTGCTATGATTGAAACAAGAAGCAAAAAAGAAAACAAAGCAAATCAAAAAATCTCAAACAAAAGAAAGATGCTAAGAAAAAATGACCTCAAAGAACTAAATGAGATGATTCACAGATTTCTGATGCCCTTCACCAGAGTTCCCTTTCAGTCAGATAAGAGAGAAGAAAGCAGTGGATTGATTCCAAGTTCTCAACAGCAAAAAAACACAAAATAAGGACGAAGGTCACAAAATCTGAACAACAAAGTGCTTATTTATCAGAAATAAGAGTTTCAAAGGTCAATAGGAAGAAGTATTGAAGCACAAAGAAGCTGAGCAAGGGAAAAAACAGAGACTGGACTTTAGAAAAGACAATCTTGGAAGGTTTTTTTGTAGAGGAAAGGGTGTATCTCTGGTGTAAGGGGCACCAGAGAATTATAGCGCTCTGTTCAAAGCCAACAAGGAGCACCAATGCTCTACAAACATAGGCAGGGGAGCGCTTGTGTCTTAAAACCCAGAAAATTGTCAAAAAAAACCAAAAACGCAGTCAAACTTTGTCAATCAAGATGAATGTGATGGAATAAGGATTCAATCAGCATATAAAATTAGATATACAGGGTGAAGAAGGTCTAAAAAGAACGAAGGGTAATACAAGGTCTGTGAGGAAAACCAAAACTGAAAATTTCGATCTGCTCCCTAGTGGAGTCACCAATTTATGTTGTAGGAAAATCTCCTTGCGGACAGGTAGATTTCCTCTTGAGAGATAGACTCTTAACTCTAAGACAGAAGGTGATTAACATGGACACTAACTTCCTTTTAGATCTAATCAAAATGATGAAAAAAAGAGGAGGAAAACATGTACCTTATGAACATCGTTTGTCCCTGCAAGGTCTAGGATGTGATTCGGTCTTGAGCTCCTTGGTAGATCCTGCAAGACAAACAAAAGTACAAACAACTTCCTACTCTACTGAGATTAGCTAAAGCATAGATCCATCTACTATAGACAAACTTATATGGAACAAGTACAAGTTTGAAACAAATAGGCCAAGGATTGATTATATTGATGAGAACAAAGTGTTACTTACAGCCATGGATGTAGTGTAGCAGCTTCACCAAGTTCTCCTTGTCCAAACCCTTGCTTAAACAGTCCACACAAAAAATGTTGATGCTCCAAATGACATATTCCTCATGAGATCATAAGTTAGATGCTTCACAATTCTTTCCATCTCCCCCTCCCCCGTGGAAATCCCTCATTATATAGGATTTGGAGACTTAACAACCATGGAGAGGATTTCTCATCAGATCCACTAAGAAAGGGATCTCTAAGATATTTAGGGAGAAAATATCTCTTAAGGATTTTGGGGAGGAAATATCTCTCAAGGATTTTAAGGAGGAAATATTTCAACCATCCATGAGATCCTCCACCTTCCCTAAAAAATAGGAAACCAAATGTGAGGTGGATTATCACACTTAATTAATTTCTTTTTCATGAATATTAATAATAATTCATGTGCACTTGATTCTCACACTTAATCAATTCCTTTTCCATGAATATTAATAATATTTCATGTGTACTTGGTATTTTGGCCTTCATGTAATATATCCCTCCTCCACATTGACTAGGGATTGTGACATAGGTTATTCCATGGTGTCAAGGTGTATGAGACACTTATATGACACTTTACGACACTTAGGGCAAGGTACCTAGGTGTGAAAATTTCATGTGTAACACCATACAGTAAGGGTTAATCTCTTTTGGTGTCAACTATTCTTCTATCTCCGAGGTGTCCAATAATGGTGGAAAATAAGACCGAAGCAGGTCCACGTTGAACACTGGGTGAAAGGAAATTAAGGGGGGGAGGTTGAGCTCAAAAGAATTGTCACCCACATCCTTCATAATGGTGTAAGGCCCATAACAGAGTAGAAGAAGCTTTCGATGAGGCCCTGTAAGGTGTTATTTCTGCAAGTGCAACGAAACTTTGTCTCCCACTCGAAACTTTTGTGGCGCCCGGTGTTGATCATGGTGTTTCTTGTACTTGGCATCGGACTTCTGTAAAATATCCTAAACCTGTTTGTGGATGTGCTAGATCCACTCAATGAACCAGGTGGCTTTGTTAGCTACAATTGGATCATGTGATGAGTCTGCCTGGGTGGATGCAAGGGGTAGTGCAACATCCATGGGACCCAATGGTTGAAATCCCAACCCCACCTGGAAGGGGTTGTGGCCGGTTGAGCTATGTATGGGTCTATTGTAGTTGTGTTGAACATAGGGAAGACTCTCATCCCAAGTTTGAGGGCTCTTGAAATTGTACATGCACAGGATGTGCACGATCATCCGGTTGATGGCCTCGGTTTGGCCATCCGTTCGGGGGTGGAAGGCAATGGACTTGGTGAGCTTGGTGTCCAACAGTGAACAGAGTCTTGACCAGAATGTATTGAGGAAACAACAGTCCCAATATAAGATAATGGTTTGTGGGATCCCAAAGTGTACCTACACTTGTTCAAATAAAATATTGGCAGTGTCCTCCACCATGATGCTCTTCTTGTAGGCAGCCAAAATCACCATCTTGGAAAAGTGATCAACAACCAAAAAAAAACATTCATTTCCCCCATGGTGGAAGGGAGGATCAACATGTAGTCCATTGCGATGGATTCCCATGGCCTATCAGGAGTAGGAAGAGGAGTGTACAAGCCTTGTTTCTTGATGGTCGGTTTGGAAATAGTGAAGGCAGTGCAGGAATGGATATACTTGCTAACATCCTGTTGAAGTTTCAACCAGTAGAAATTTTGTTGCAGCATTGCCACTTTCATTTCCACACCGAAGTGTCCTGCCACCTGACTATAGTGGGCATCCCAAATCAGCTTCAATAGATCGCTTGATGGAATGCAGATATCACCTAGATGGCACAACATCCTATCCTGAATATGGAAATTATTGACATTTCTATTGGCACCCAACATCTGGTAGGTATTGGCGAAGTCAAGATCCATCTCATAGAGGTGGGGCCACCCTGAGGTCTCATGGCCACAAGAGTCTAGCACTATGGTGAGTGCCACGAATGAAGGTTGGATGAGGAAATTAGCGACTCAGTTTGTACTTCATGTTTTATACTTGATGTTGAGGTGAAACTACTGCAAATATGTGGACCACTTATGATGGTGGTCATTCTGCAATTTGCAAGGCATCTACATGAAATGCAACAGATTATGATCAGTGTGGATGACTGTATCCTTCCCAAGAATGTAATTCCCCCACTAGCGACAGGATTTCACAATGGAGTACATTTATTTGTCGTAAGTAGGGTACTTGTGGATGACATCTTATAGTGTCTCACTATGATAGGCCACTAGGTGGCTGTGTTGAGTGAGTATTGTGCCCACATCATAGTCTGAAGCATCTATCTCAATATCAAAGGGCAGTTGCAAGTCAGGTAATGAGAGAACTGGTGTTGAACACAAGTGTTTCTTTAGATCACTGAACTCTTTCTGTTGGGACATTCCCCACAAAAATTTTTCCTTACCACCACCTCTGCTTATTTGACTGAGGGCCCATGCAATATGGGAGAATCACAACATGAACCTGCGATAGAAATTGGCAATGACTAAGAAGATTTGAAGCTCAGTGAGCATGGTTGGGGTTGGCCAGTCATGGATGACTTGGATATTGGTCAGATCAACATGCACACCATGCACATAAACAATGTAGCCTAGGAATTGGATCGTTTCTATGCCGAAGGAGAATTTTTCCAAGTTGGCATATAACTTGTGTTGGCGCAGAGTGTGAAAAACCTATTGAATATGTTGCAAGTGTTCTGCCCAAGTCTTGTTGTAGATGCGGATTTCATATAGATGCACCACCACAAAAGAATTATTGAAAGTTCAGAGGATATCATTCATAAACCTCATGACAGTTGTCGAGGCATTCGTAAAACCAAAGGGCATGACCATCCATTCAAAAAGACCTTCTTTTGACTTGAAGGAAGTTTTCCATACATCTGTCTATTCTATTAGGACATGATGGTATCCATACTTCAAATCAATCTTACTAAAGTATTTCCCCCCTTGATCTGATCAAGGAGATTGTTGATTCGGGGAATCGGGTACCAACACCTGACTGTGATTTTTGTTAGGGCCCGATAATCAATGCAGATTTTCTAGGTCCTATCTTTCTTCTGCACCAACACGATTGGGCTTCCACAAGGTGATGAGATGGGTTGTATGTGCCCCTTGGGGAGAATTTATTGGATATGATGCTTGATATCCTCATTTTCTAGCAGAGAGCGACAATAGACTGGCCCATTTGGTAGCGATGCACCGGGGGTCAGATCAATGGGATGCTTGACCTAACAGTGCAGAGGTACTCCAGTAGGTGATGAGATGATGTCTTTGTATTCTTCCACGACCTTATCCATTTGATTCTGCTGCATGGAGAGATCACTTGTAGAGGCCATGGATGTGGCTGCAACCTTTCTCTCACTCTGAGGGAGACTCACGAAGAATAAAAACTTCCCGCTCTAATAAATTACATTCATGCATTGCTTTGTAGAGATCAAGAAAATAACACTAGGTGGGACTACCTCGAGTATCCTGTACAATTTCCTATTCAAATTAATAATAACACTGCGAGGCCTAGACTCATATACAACATGAAGTTTCCATAAATAAGGTTGTCTCAAAAGAACTTCACAAAATTCAAGGTGAGAAACATCACACAATACCTCATCATTGAATGGCTTGATGTCGTACGACAAACACAACACTTGGTTATGCGAAGATCGCTTCCTTGACAAATCCATATGATGGTGTAAGGATGCGGGTGTGGCATTTTCAGCAGGGCTAGCCACTTGATGACCTCTATTTATATGAGGTTATTTTGGCTACTGTTATAAACGATTAAGTTCAATGGAGTTCCTTTCACCCACATCTGTGAATGAAATAGGTGCTCACCTTCCTCTGTCTGATCAGGTTCACTAGGATGGATCTTGGTGGTAGTAATGGTGGAACTAGGTTCTGGGTCAATGATCTATCTCCCCTTCTTTGGTTTTGACTCAGAGTTGGAACCTGCATCTAATTCACAGGATTTTACTTCAGACACTAATGATTGCTTTGAGAGGAAATCAACATTGTTATTTCAGGGGATCTTATGGAAGTCGCACCACTTCCCAGTATATTTCTTCGTCTTCCCATTTTCCTTCTTTGCTTGTAGCTTGTAATAGTTGTGATGAGATTTCCCTTATTTTCTTTGTCCTTTGTTCTGTTGCTTCCAACCTCTAGACTTCATGCTGAAGTTGAGCCACTAGCTTCTTAAGTTGGGGGCTAAGTACCAACCATGTGTTGGGAAGTCGCAAGCATAGTTTTCACTTTGGTTCAAGCCTGTGTAAAAATTGAAACCACCTACCTCAAGAAAAGTTTCCTCTGGTTCAAGCTTGTGCAAAAATGAAACTAGGTCCAAGCATAGTTTTGTTTAGTTTTAAGCTTGTGAAAAAATAAAATCTATCCCAAGCATAGTTTTGTTTTGTTTTAAGCTTGCGTAAAAATGAAAACAATCTTGAGCTTAGTCTTTGTTCTTTCTCGTGCTTGTAAATCAATGAGAATGTAACCAAGTATACTTTTATCACTTTTTTGGACTCGTAAAGGTTATACGAAAAAGGAACCTCCTGGAGTTCCCTTTGATCCCTTTTTAGACTCTCTAAACATGAAATGATTGTCTAGCGACCTTGTTCTTTTCACGCTTGTTGAATTATTTGAAGAAAACATTTGTTGAGAAATATTTTATCTCTTTTTCGGTCTCATCAGACTAATTTAAGAAAAAGGAACTGAGAGAGTTCTCTTTAAGTGTTTTTCAAACTCTCTAAACATGAAAAATGCCTGATTTTTATTTCTTTGGACTCGTTAAACAAACATCGATAGACCCATATGGGACTGAACCACTCCTTCCTAGGGTTCGTTAAAAATACTCTGAAGGAATCATCCAAAGG
>ML804422.1:177629-192623 GCA_009831015.1 Picea engelmannii
GAAAGAAATGTATCTAAACCTGTATTCTATAGAAGAGTCGCTTTTGAACATGACACCCTTTCACTTGCTTTGTGTCTAGGTTGGAAAATCCACTTATCTCTTGATAATACTCATTTATAAGATTACAAATTGGTCTGTGATCCCTGTTGTTGAGTCAGTGTTTCCAAGACAGTTGTTGTGTCATCAATATGTTCAAAGAGATGTTCAACCTGTAAAGCCTTCTATTTCATCATCCATTTCTATATTCCTTAAGCCTTCTATTGCGTCGACCATCCCCGAGTTAGTCCTGAATCGCTTATTACTCTGATCTACTTCAAATCTTGTTACCTGTTTCGTGTCGTTGATGGGGGATACATTAAGGCCCTCCTGTGATGAGTCTTTTCCTATCGACTTCAATTCATTATCCAATAATTAGACTTAGAAACTAATTGGTACCTTGGAACTTTCATGCCTCAATGGCAAGTTTCCTTACTTCCGACAGTGGGCTTTCATTATTGACCTCTGATTGGGAGATTTCGTCGAGTGTTCGACTTCAGCTCATTAATTCACACCCGTTGGATTGTACTAGTGTACCTTGGGGGTCATTGACATTAATGGTGGTTTCCCTTGCACTTGTTAATGGTATTCATTAATGATCTATAATCAAGGGGTTTCTACCATGTTCAACTTCAATACATGTAATCACATGGTTAGATTCATATTATAGAGTGGTGGAGATGAAGACCCTGAATCTTTTCTCACAGATGCAGGTTGCGTTGGAGTATATTCAGTTTGTATTGTTTCATAGATCCACATTGTATGTCTTGTGGCTATGTTCAAATTTGAGTCTTTAACACATAGATCCACAATGTATTTTTGGTGGCTATGTTCAGATTTGAGTCATATTGGCATGGATCCACAGTGTACGTTTGGTGGCCATGACCTATATTACTTGATATGGATCTTTACATGTCGGCATTTATGATTTGCATCATTTTTATTCTAAGTATGGGAATGCCTACCTCAGTGATGATATATTATTGTACTGTATTTTCTTGTTTGTTGGCAAGTTTTCGACCAACTGTTCCTTGTTCCCTACACACCCTCAACAAAGTATTTCAGCTATCACTTTGTTATAACTTCATACTTTGGGGGGCTCTCTGTTACACATTATTTTTGTCATCCCTATGACCGTTAATGATGTAAACCTATTTGTTTCCTTCAGAGGGGTCAGTGGCCTGAATTCCTAAAGAAAGGAGGGAGAAGAACTTTTACTAAGAGATGAAGTTGTATTTTCCTTTGTAAAAACACTATTAAAGAGGATTTCTGTGGGCTTCTATATACATAGGGTGTGGAAATGCCTGATTTATATAGGCTGCAACATAACTAGACTGTGTAGTTTCTGTAGGCTGCACTATAGTTAGGTTGCGACGGCCTTTGTATGTGGAAAAAATGGGAGTCTTCTCTATGCTCATAGAAGGAGAAGATTCTATGGTGAGGTGGCCTCTGAACGGTTTGTATCTTACTCGCTTAGATGATTTAGTGGGATCATCCTAGCCTCCTCACCTTATCCTCTTCAACATATAAAAGGAGAGGACCTCTCATGGAGAAAGTTAGTTGTTTTGGCTTGAGATTGTTAGCTTGGTTAGAGTGGCTTTGAGATTTTCTTTGTGAAGATAGATTGTGAGTAGCTATAAGATCTATGGTCTCAGAATCCTTGGAGAAAGAAGCATGTGGGAAGCAAGGAACTGCTGGAAGGAACCTAAAAACATCAAGGCATCTGGTTGTATCTTTCTTCCACATTATTTAATACAGATATACTTTTTTTTCCTATATGAATGTTATTCATCCATATTCTATGATTCCTTGATCACGTACATAGTTTCATATCAAATAGACTCTTTTATTCTTTTCTTCATTGGCTTGAGATTATTTGCAGATATTTATCATAAACCTCATGACGGAGCTTGAATTCCATTGGAGAAGTTGGATCTTCGATATTTGAAAGGTATGCTTTAGATCCATTTCTCATTTGATAATCGAATCTAAGGAAAGAGTAGTGTATTGTCTTGTTTTTTTCTAGATCTAGGTGGATCTAGGGGGATTGATTTGTGTCCGCACTTAACAATTAGCTCGATAGCAAAATTTGCGACTCCACTGGAGAACAAATTCTTTTCCTAGTGTTTCTTTATTTCTTGCTTTGATTGCTTGGGTTCTATTTTCTGAGTCACTGGGAGATCCGTCTTGACTCTCTGACTATTAAACTTCACTGAAAAACTTCATACTTTTTATTTTTTCCATTTTTTATTGGATTTCTGCACCCTACCTGTTTAGACCAGTGCAGAAACTCTGCACCCTACCCTTTTCTGGCATGCGAAGATCAAAGATTTTCGCACTATGCTAGTCTTCCATCCTACGGAAATTGTGATTTTTTTTTCTTTTTGATGGTTTTTCCTGACCAGATCTGTGATATGGTTCTGGGGTGATTTGTTGGGTCTGATTACAGTCTGCTGGAAAAAATTTGAATCTGCTTTCAGCCATATTTACCTTATTTTTTCTTTTTTTGTTTTTGAAAGATTTGATCTCTTCCTTTGAGTGTCTTTCTGTTACAAAGCATTGTTTTTCTTTAGAATTGTTTAGTGAAAGAATACTTCTTTTTATGAATAAATCATGTTAAAAGAGAAACTTAGTTTGGGTTTCTTTTGTTTTGAGGAAACTTGCTCTTTCTTTAAGTGTCTCTTTGAAACAAAATTTTTAATTTTCTTTCTTTTCATTGGTTTGGGGGCATCTTTGCATTTGGAGTAGTGAAATTGCGGGATTTTTGGCATTTTTTAGTCTTGAAATCCTAAAAATTCTCCCCCTCATGGCCGCGGGGGCGGGGGGGGCAAGAATCATTTATTGCTGTACAATCTCTTTTGGTCATTTCTTAAAGTTCTTTCTATTGATGAGTTTAATAAAATTTTGGGACAATGTGCATCTGGGAATGATAAACGTTTTCTCCTTCTCGTAATATAGCTTTCATCGAAGTGAAATATTTGCATTCTCATTTCTTTTCATTGTTTAGAGTTGGTCAAAACATCATTTAGTCCATGCCATTTTCCTCTTGAATAACAACATCCTTAAAATAAATTTATTATAAAAATTGATTAGACATTGTTTTATTTTTTGGTAGCAAACCTACATTAGATTAGTTGTAGGGCTTTGGAATAGGTGTGAAAGATAACTTTCCAAAGCTACAAACAAACATAGAATCTTGAGTTAGGGAGCAGTGAAATCCACTTTCTACAATTTTTCCTGGGAGTCCCTTCTAACACAAGGGTCAACCACGAGGTCGCATTGGGACTGACAGAGTTACTCACCCTACTTTGTTGGTCTTGGTGTAGAGATTGCGCATATTATGGGGTCACTTGAAGGTATACCCACAATGATGAGTGGAAGCCTTTCAAGTTGATTTCAGGCTAGATACCCTACCTTTATGCATGGATCGAACTCTCGACTATTTCCCCAGGCATATTTGTTGTAGTTTCTAACCTTAGTGGCCTTTCTCTTTAGGTTGTTTACACGAGGTGACTATGGCGGGGAAAGTCTTCATGGTACTTGGAATTGATGTTGGCCAAACTCACTCGAGCTCCTTGGAGGCTATACCCACGATTATGTGTGGGACCTTGCACTAGGGTGTAAGTTCATTAAGCAGGTCATCAACGTAACTTTTCCACCCGCTCTATCTCAACCCCTTCTTACATTGTTCTCGTGACATTGGATTTCATCACCAACTAGTGTGTTCATTGTGAGAATGTTTTTTTTCTTGCTTTCTTACTAGATTTTTAGCGTGTGTTGTTTGTTTTCCCTAGCGAACTCTAGGTTGGATCTTTATTTATATGGCATCAATTCCCGGAATGACCAATGAGGGAACCCTTTTTCTAGGGGAACATTTTGTTTTTCCTTCTTACAGAAACATTGGTCCTCCTCACATCGCTACTTTGAGCCTTCTAGGTCTCACAATTGGACTACTAGTATGGTTTTTTTCCACTCAGGTAGTGTCGAATGCAATTAGTGCTTCATTTGTCAGCACTTCCCCCCAAGAACATCAACCTCATGTTGATCCTTCACCTTCTTCACTAGTAAGATCTTCTTCGCCTTCTTTACTTGCAAGGACTTCTTCCATTTCATCTTCTTCATTGAGTGAAAGATATAAAAGTAGTAACTCGGTGGATAAGAAGAAGAAGCAATGGAAGAATGAGAATAAGAAAAATAAAAAAGGGTCAAAACTTCCAACCACTGCAGGACATGTTGGAAAGAAACCATTTACTGATAATCGTACTGGGAGTGTTGATGATGCCAAGACAACAACTCGTAATCCCAATTACCCTTGCAGGATTTGTAAGGGTATCCATCTTCTTAAGAATTGCCCTGGTCTATCCAAGGTTATAGAAGCATGGTATACACACCCTTGCCAAGCCATGTCGTTAGTCTCTGAACAACATGTTGATGAACTCCCATCAACTAGTCATGATATTGTTGGGAAGAAGAAAATTAGAGCCAAGTTCCCATGTATGTTATGCAAAGGGAGTCATATAACTCACCTTTTCCCTTGTATTGACGAAGCCTTGAAATTCCTGGAAGACGTGACTGTTTCATAGCCTCAACTTCCAGTTGATTATCACAAGTTTACTCTCAACCCACCTGTAGTTGATGGAATGATCAATCTGGTCCCTTCATCGGTTAGTCTGGTTGATCATGTAGTCAATCTGTTCACGTCCTTAGTTGAATCAGTTGACAAAGTGGTCGGTTTGATCCCATCCTCGGTTGATCCCACTCTCCCGTTAGAGAGTGGAACCAAAGTGGTTGATTCGATCCCATCCTCAGTCAATCCCACTCTTCGTTAGAGAGTGTAACAAAAGTGGTCGATCCAATCCCATCCTCGGTCGATCCCACTCTCCCATTAGAAGGTGCAACCCAAGTGATCGATTTGATCCCATCCTCGGTCGATCCCACTCTCACGTTAGAGAGTGAAACCCAATTAGTCGATCCCTTTCCACCTGTTAACCCCATTCTCCCCTTGGAGAATGAAACCCAAGTGGTCGATCTAATCTTGTCATCGGTCGATCCTACTCTCCCGCTAGAGATTAAACCCGATACTACCCATGTTTTTCTCATTGATACAGAATCTACCATGTCGTGGGGCATTCTTCCTTCTCCCGTGGAACCTCCTCCAAGTAATGAGTCCATCCTTTTTAATTGGGGTGTGCTAACTGGACCTCATCCTCCCTCTCAAATTTCTTTCCATATTACAGTACATGTTTGTGGTCGAGACATTCCTCAGACGTTGATAGATGAAGGTGCATTTGTTAGTATTTTTTCCTCTATTGCTTGGCAAGCTTTGGGTTGTCCTCATCTTGTGTCGGTTATGCAGAATCTGTTAGCTTTTAATAGAAGAACTAGTCAACCTTTAGGGACCCTTCCTCACTTTCATGTCACTTTGGGCAAGAAAACTATCTTTATTGACATTATGGTAGTCCAATACCCCTTGGATTTCGCTTTACTCCTTGGGCGAGATTATGTCTATGCCATGAAATTTGTTGTGTCCACTCTTTTTCGCGTGATATCTTTCCCTCACGATGGAATAATTGTGACTATTGATCAACTTTCATTCATTGGTCCTGACTGGATGACCTCCCTAACTAGTTCTTATATGCAGACGGTATCGCCTCTGCCAGAGGTCAATTATGTGGCATTGACTCCCATGCCTTCAGATGTCAATGAAAATGATCCTCTCATTGTAAGATTAGTCTCTTATGACTTAGATCTAGTAGTTGACATGGTGATCTCTTTGCTAGGGATATTGGAGCCTGATCTCTTTACCCATGTCATGGCCCTCGACATGTGATCCTTCCAGAGTGTGTCTCTTCCGTCAAGTGAAGATCTCTTGGAGGCCATGAATAAGTTTTGTCCCTTGACATGGTGTCCTTCCAAAGCATTGTCCTCTTGGAATCCATGATCAAGAAGAGAATTTTGAGCATGGTTTTTGGATTTCAAGCTCATTAAAAAATGAAACTAGCCTTGAGCATGATTTTCTGCTTTCAAGCTCGTTAAAAACTGAAACCATCTGTGAGGATAGTTTTTTATTCTCTGTGGCAACCTTGTTAAAATGAAACAAAGTTTACAAGCATAACTCTTGTTTCTATGTCAAGCTCGTTAAAAAATGAAACAGAGGTTTGGGGATTGCACCTAGATTCTCAAGCATAGTTTTTCTTTCCTATGTCAAGCTCGTTAAAAAATGAAACAAATTGTTCCCCCTCTCTGTTTGAGTCAAGTCCTTCATCTAGTATTTGAAGCTTCATTTCATTCTCCTTTACAGTTGGATGAAACAAAGCTTGGGGGGCATTTTCTTCCAGCCTCTGGACTTCATGCTGAAGTTGAGCCACTAGCTTCTTAAGCTAGGGGCTAAGTACCAACCATGCGTTGGGAAGTCACAAGCATAATTTTCACTTTGGTTCAAGCCTATGTAAAAATGAAACCACCTACCTCAAGCAAAGTTTCCTCTGGTTCAAGCTTGTGTAAAATTGAAATCAGGTCTAAGCATAGTTTTTTTTAGTTTTAAGCTTGTGAAAAAATATAATCTATCCCAAGCATAGTTTTGTTTTGTTTTAAGCTTGCATAAAAATGAAAACAATCCTGATCTTAGTCTTTGTTCTTTATCGTGCTCTTAAATCAATGAGAATTTAACCAAGTACACTTTTATCACTTTTTCAGACTCATAAAGGTTATACAAAAAAGGAACCACCTGGAGTTCCCTTTAAGCTCTCTTTAGACTCTCTAAACATGAAACGATTGCCAAGCGACCTTGTTATTTTCACGCTCATTAAAGTATTTGAAGAAAAAGTCTATTGAGTGATAGTTTATCTATTTTTTGGTCTCATCAGACTACTTTATGAAAAAGGAACTGAGAGAGTTCTCTTTAAGTGTTTTTTAGACTCTCTAAACATGAAAAACCCTTGAGTTTTCTTTCTTTGGAATCGTTAAACAAACATCGATAGACCCATATAGGACTGAACCACTCCTTCCTAGGGTTCGTTAAAAATACTCCGAAGGACTCATCCGAAGGATGAGCTTACAATTCTAGCATATGTTATCCTCCTCAAGATTGTGTAAAAATAAAGAGGTACTCACCAGAAATGGTGGGGGGGGAATTTGGAAAGAAATGTATCTAAACCTGTATTTTATGGAAGAGTCACTTTTGAACATGACACCCTTCCAATCGATTTGTGTCTAGGTTGGAAAATCCACTTGTCTCTTGATCATACTCCTTTATAAGATTACAAATTGGTCTGTGATCCATGTTGTTGAGTCAATGTTTCCAAGATAGTTGTTGTGTCATCAATATGTTCAAAGAGATGTTCAACCTAGAAAGCCTTCTATTGTGTCGGCCATTTCTGCAATCCTTAAGCCTTCTATTGCGTCAGCCATCCCTGAGTCAGTCCTGGATCACTTATTACTCTGATCTACTTCAAATCTTGTTACCTGTTTCATGTCATTGATGGGGGATACATTAAGGCCCTCCTGTGACAAGTCTTTTCCTGTCAACTTCAACTCATTATCCAAGAATTAGACTTACAAACTAATTGGTACCTTGGAACTTGCATGCCTCAATGGAAGGTTTCCTCTCTTTCGATAGTGGGTTTTCATTATTGACCCCTGATCGGGAGATTCCACCGAGTGTTTGACTTTAGCTCATTAATTCACACCTGTTGGATTGTACTAGTGTACCTTGGGATTCATTGACATTAATGGTGATTTCCCTCACAGTTGTTAACGGTATTCATTAATGACTGGTAATCAAGGGGTTTCTACCATGTTCGACTTTAGTACCTGTAATCATATGGTTAGATTCGTAGTATAGAGTGGTGGAGATGAAGACCCTGAATATTTTCTCACAGATTTAAGTTGCATTGGAGTATATTCAGTTTGTATTGTTGCATAGATCCACATTGTATGTCTCATGGCTATGTTCAAATTTGAGTCTTTAACACATAGATCCACAATGTATTTTTGGTGGCTATGTTCAGACTTAAGTCATATTGGCATCGATCCATAGTGTATGTTTGGTGGCCATGACCTATCTTACTTGATATGGATATTTGCATGTCAGCATTTATGCTTTGTGTCATTTGTATTTTGAGTATGGGAATGCCTACCTCAGTGATGATATATTATTGTACTGTATTTTCTTGTTTGTTGGCAGGTTTCCGATCGAATGTTCTTTGTTCCCTACACACACTTGACAAAGTATTTCAGCTATCACTCTGTTCTAACTTCATACTTTGGGGGGCTCTCTGTTAGACATTGTTTTTGTCATCACTATGATCGTTAATGATGTAAACCTATATGTTTCCTTCAGAGGGATCAATGGCCTGAATTCCTGAAGAAAGGAGGGAGAAGAACTTTTACTGAGAGATGAAGTTGTATTTTCCTTTGTAAAAATCCTATTAAAGATAATTTTGGCAGGCTGCTCTATACATAGGGTGCGGAAATGCTTGATTTTTGTAGGTTGCACCATATCTAGACTGCGGAGTTTCCATAGGCTGCACTATAGTTAGGGTGTGGTGGCCTTCGTACGTGGGAAAAATGGGCATATTCTTGATGCTTATGGAAGGAGAAGCTTCTATGATGAGGTGGCCTCTAAACAATTTGGATATTACTCACTTTCATGTTTTAGTGGGATCATCCTAGCCTCCTCACCTTATCCTCTTCAACTTATAAAAGGAGAGGAACTCTCATGGAGAAATTTAGTTGTTTTGGCTTGAGATTGTTAGTTTGGTTAGAGTGGTTCTAATCTTTTCTTTGTCAAGATAGATTGTGAGTAGCTATCATATCTATGGTCTTAGAATCCTTGGAGCAAGAAGTGTGTGGAAAGAAAGGAACTGTTGGAAGGAACCTCACAACATCAAGCCATCTGGTTGTATCTTTCTTCCACATTATTTAATACAAATATATTTTTATTTTCTATATGAATGTTATTCATCCATATTGTATGATTCCTTGATCACGTACATAGTTTCATATCAAATATAATCTATTATTATTGTCTATATATTTCTCATAAACCTCGTGACAGAGCTTGGATTTCATTGGCGAAGTCGGATCTTCGATATTTAAAAGGTATGTTCTAGATCCATTTCTCATTTGATAATCGAATCTCAGGAATGAGTAGTCTAAATAGGTAGGGTGCAGAAATCGAATAAAAAATGGAAAAAATAAAAAGTATGAAGGTTTTCAGTGAAGTTTAACAGTCAGAGAGTCAAGTCGGATCTCCCAGTGACTCAGAAAAAAGAACAGAAAGCAAGAAAAACTAGGAAAACAATATGTTCCCCAATGGAGTCGCCAATTTTGTTATCGGGCTAATTGTTAAGTGCAAACACAAATCAATTCCCCTAGATCCACCTAGATCTAGAACAAAACAAGACAGTACAATACTCTTTCCTTAGATTCGATTATCAAATGAGAAATGGATCTAGAACATACCTTTTAAATATCGAGGATCTGACTTCGCCAATGAAATCCAAGCTCTGTCACGAGGTTTATGAAAAATATCTACAAATAAGCAAAGGCCAACGAAGACAAGAATAACAGATTTTATTTGATATGAAACTATGTACGTGATCAACGAATCATACAATATGGATGAATAACATTCATATAGGAAAGAAAAGTATATCTGTATTAAATAATGTGGAAGAAATATACAACCAGATGCCTTGATGTTGTCAGGTTCCTTCCAACAGTTCCTTGCTTCCCACACACTTCTTGCTCCAAGGATTCTCAGACCATAAATCTGATAGCTACTCACAATCTATCTTGACAAAGAAAATCTCAAAGCCACTCTAACCAAGCTAACAATCTCAAGCCAAAACAACTAACTTTCTCCTTGAGAGTGTCTCTCCTTTTATAGGTTGAAGAGGATAAGGTGGGGAGGCTAGGATGATCCCACTAAATCATGAAAGAGAGTAAGATCCAAACCGTTCGGAGGCCACCTCACCATAGAAGCTTCTCCTTCTAGAAGCATCGAGAAGACGCTCATTTTTCCCATGTATGAAGGTTGTCGCACCCTAACTATAGTGAAGCCTATGAAAACTCCGCAGTCTAGCTATGGTGCAGCCTGCGGAAATCAGGCATTTTCACACCCTATGTATAGAGAAGCCTGTCGAAATACTCTTTAATAGGGTTTTTACAAAGGAAAATACAACTTCATCTCTCAGTAAAAGTTCTTCTCCCTCCTTTCTTCATGAATTCAGGCCACTGACCCCTTTGAAGGAAACAAATAGGTTTACATCATTAACATTCATAGGGATGACGAAAATAATGTGTAACATTTGTGGGTTAGGGATTTCGTTTCCCTGCTTCTGCTGTGAGGGGCTCCCAGACCCAAAATCTAGTGTCTTTTGTTTAATTTTTTGCTCAATTTTGATAGCCTATCCATAGGCCATGCCCAAGGATGAGATGTCCAAAAACTCCACTTCTGTATGTATGTATCTATGAGGACCACCATGATACTTGAGCACCAGATGTCACTTAGAATATTTTATACCCAGCTTGGTGCGCAATGTGTGGAAGACATTGGTGAACTCTAGAACTTTCTGGTCTCTTTCCTACCATAGTGTGGTCCATCTTGTATACAAGTCATCATAACTTCCAATAGGGTAGTATTGGTCCTTAATAGCATCCCTGAAGGAATACCATGTGGGGTGAAACTGCAAATAATGTCTATCCTTCTATTTCATTTTGCTCACAGAAAGTCTCCCACCAATCTTTGACATGGGGGACAACCTTCAGGAGAACAAATATAATCTTTTCTCTATCAGAAAAGTTGTGGAAAAAAATACCCTTATAGAAGGTTTAACCATTTATCTATGACATCCGCATCTATTTGACCTTCAGATATAGGAATATCAAAATTGATCTGTAACTTGAAGTGGGTGGTGCATCTGCTTGAGGTGGATGCATCACTTGTTGATAGTCATTGAAGGATTTGTGCAAAGTTTTCCATCATATCATTCCTCTATCGCTCAAGGGATTCCTTGAGAAACATTTTATAGGGTATTTGCAAGAGAAAGGATATCTTGTCTAAATAACAATTGTAGATCCAACACATTCAAAGGAACCATAGACCCCAGGTTTGATTACTTTGATACGACTCTACTTGTTATGGATTTATTGTAATCTTATGAATATCCATGTTGCATTTTGATTTGTTGAAGTTACCATACTAACCATTGGTGAAAATTAAAGTCAAAGTATTAGATTGATTAAAGTTGAGATCATAAAGTGTATTATGTAACTCGGATTTCTTCCAAGATAGCATATTGTCTTAGTACATAGGACAGGTTGAAGAAAGTACTTGTCATCTTGAGTGAAGGAGACTCGGAAGAAAATAAACACACTCATTCTTGAGGACAAGACTCCAGGTTCCATGTTTTATTGATTAAATTGATAAGATTCAAATTTACACATATCAAGTTTGATAACTGCTAAACACTATAGTTGTGATAGTAATCTTTGAAAAGTTTTATTATTGAATACTTGGTAGCATGTGAGCACTATTGAGATATGTGCTTACTGTAATCATTTACTAGATATAACTAACATATCCTCTAGGAGAAACTTCTTGTTTTGTTTCTAGGTTACCATGGAGGAATGATTGATCACAACACTAGAAGAGTGATTCTCTCATTCCTTATTATTGTATTTCTTACATTTTACCCTTGTTTCAAGCAGGTCACAAGTGATAGATCTAAAGGAGATATTGTGACAATTGTTCTTGCTATTTTTTTTTTATTATTATAAAGAGTATTATTCTTGTATGTTGTTTCTCCCTTGTTGTTCTTGTTTCGGGCAGGTCACGAGTGATAACCATGAGGAAGCTATAGTGAAAATTGTAGGCGGCAATATATTATATGAGGCATGGAGCAGTGATCTAGATTTTATAAGAAAAACAAAATGAATACAGATTAATATCAAAATATTCTTAACACAGAATAATAGATATACAGTAAAATTGGTTTCTATTCAATAAGGAAATAAGATGAAACTATAAATGCAGTGGAAAACGAGCTTGCTAGAATGGTGGTGGCTTATCTCTGAGAAGAGATGTGACGCTTGCACTCATTCGCAAGACAATGATTACAATGATCCTGTTGTGCTACTTATATGTGTAATATAATGACTCATTAATTATCAATCCGAGATTCATAACCAATAGAGTTACAAGACACCAGTAAGAAAGGTAATTCTAATGTCATGAGTATAGAACTATTCTAGATTATGCATGCTGGAAATATAACAAACTGGAAAATCAAAACACAATTTGGTTGTCTTTCACAGAGAGGCTATCTACTCCATTATGGCACATGCAAGTATGAGATGGAGTTCTTTTGACAGATCAACTCTGCTATCTTACCCAGAAAACTAACTATGCAATCACACTTCTGAAAGGGAAATAACACATCAATCATAAAGACATAGCATGAGTAGTTCATGTTCAACAACACAGGTATTCCAACAGAGGATGAACACCTTCAGTAACCACTCACATAACCAGATCAAAGATCAACACACCGATGTTTTCACATGGTAAAACCCCTACGGGGAAACATCCACGGCCCCAGCCAACGCGACCACTTGGAGCAGTTTATTAATGCAAAGAAAAAGATTACAGAGAGATTTTACAAGAGAGTTTCTCACAATCGATCATCGGAAAATGAACCTCCATGCTCTTTAAATAGAGATCATGGACCAATCGGGTGTTAAGCCACAAATCAATGGCCGTTAAGATTGAGGAGAGTATGAACCGTCGGATCGCTCTATGTCGGGAACATATCGTGACCGTCGGATTTCCTAACTACAAATGCATACTAATGCATACTAAAGAAACACACTTTTACCTAATGACATATTATACCAAGTAGATCTTAACTAACTCATAAGTGTCTAAATATCCTAACAGTTCAATAGTCAATATACTGAGTATGATGTGGTTCACAATGTGTTGTTGCGAGCTTCACTAGTTCTCCTTCAAGTATGTATGACTACTGCTGCCAACATTTATGTCCATGAAATGAAATCAAATTCATAAAAACAAAAATAGAGCATATGCAAAAAGATCTCTAAGAAATCGAAGCCTAAACTGAACTATACTGCTATCATCTGAAAAGATCAAAGCTTGAGCTAGTCTAAAATTTATACTATTGAAATCAACTACTAACACTAATCTATAAAGATGTTGACCTTTGCTGGGCAGTGGGCCCTTTTCGCTTCAACAGGTCAGCGACTGGAGTCTACTGTAATCTTTCTTTCAATCCACACATTCCTCTTACTCAAACTTCAAAACATAGAATCAAACTATGCTAACAACTCAACTCACATTCATTCATAAATGATCAAGACCTGGAAATAAATGACATCCTTCTGTTAAAATTCAACTTAGACTGTGTTCTACAATATGTAATGTTGCTTCACATGTTGGATTATACTAACTCTCTACTACCTCCACCATCATTGCCATGACTATTTGAACAATCTTAGTCATGAAACACAAGGAGGTGAAATCTTTAGCAAATCGGTCAATTGCCAAATTTATATATCCGGTTACATATTTTAAGCTTCATCCTCATGACACGAAGTGTATGAGGATGAAGCACTAGGAAAACAAGATTATCATAACCTTGCTAGAGATTTAATGATTCAACAAACATCCAACAATTATCTTTAGTATGATCTGGAGCTAAACTTGGTATATTTTTCTTCCTATATTGGTATCAGATCGTGACAGGTGAGATTCGGTAAATGGTACCAGATCTGAACAGTGCACAAGTGGTTGGTAGAGGATCACGACAGTCTGCAGCTGTTGGTACCGGATCACGACAGGTGAGATTCAGTATCAGATTTGAATGAAAGGTGCGCTTGGTACCGGATTCAGACAATGACAATTTGGTGCATAAGTACCAGATGGCTAAGCTGGTACAGAAAGGATGGAATCATATAGAGTTCAAAGGTTATACATGGAAAAATAAAACATTATTACATGAAACATTTAGTCTCCTAGCTCAATCAACCACAAAAATGCATGAATTAATTATACTTTACCTTATGATCTCATCAATGGCTAATGGTAGTTTTCTTTGTCATTTATCCAAGCTTAGGTAAGCCAAAAAGGTATAGATGAGGAGTATAATAGGGTAGTGGGAATGTCAATTTAGAGGCTCAACATTCCCCCATTCCAAAACCATTGCATGTCCTCATGCAACTGAAACAAACCCAAAATTTTCAAAATTTGAGACTCCATTCTTTACTTCAGTGGATCAATGATGTTGATGGCTGAGGCTGAGGCTGAGGCTCCCTTTTTATGACCCTAATGTATTGTAAGAGTCTTAGTGCCTTCTTGAGATTATTAGAAGTCTCTTCATGTTCATATTGAAGTTGTTGGTTGGTTTCCTTTAGTTGATCGTTTTCCTTTTTGATATACCTATCCAATAGTTGGTATTCCTTCACTTCTTGTTTGAGTTCCTGGTTTTGTTTTTGCAGCTCCCCAATATTTTTCTTCATCTGTTATTTTGTTAAGTTCCTTGTTGAATCCATTGTTTCTGGATGGATGTATTCTCTTTCCTCCACTTCCTCCATCATCCCACATAAAGTAATAGTGACTTGTTGCTCAGTCAAGCTAGGGATGTCATCCTACACTGATAGGTATTTAGAAGGGGAGGTAAGATCTATTGGATCTTCATGTGTATGAGGACTGACAACAACTTTTCCTTTCTTTTCCATGCTCCTTGTGGTTCTTTTACAAGGGGGTACTGGATCAGGGGTGCTCACAGGCTTCCTTTTCTTCTTTTTTGTTTGTGGAATGGTTACAGGGGATTGTTCTATAGGTTGTTCACTTTTATTTTCTGAGCTATTCTTCTCTTTCCTCACAGTTTTTGTCTTATGACCCTTCTCCTCAAGTGCTATTGTTGAAGTCTCCTC
>ML804422.1:192673-202863 GCA_009831015.1 Picea engelmannii
CAGGGGATTGTTCTATAGGTTGTTCACTTTTATTTTCTGAGCTATTCTTCTCTTTCCTCACAGTTTTTGTCTTATGACCCTTCTCCTCAAGTGCTATTGTTGAAGTCTCCTCTACTAATTTGATTTTACCTTTTGGTTCTTGAGTTTTAAAAATCTTATTGACTGTGGAAGAGGGCCCTGCTTGTTTACTATCTTTATCGTTTTGGCTCACTGTTCTGGATGATGATGGAGTTACCTTATCTTTCTTGCCCTTTTTTATTTTGAGGTTCCTTATCTTTCTCTGGAGCAAGTTGGGCTTCCTCTATAGGTTTGTTTTCTATGTGAAGGTGTTGAGTGATGAGGATTTTCCAGCTAATCCTTTGCTTCCCGATTTCATGTAAAACTAACATCTTAATAAGACCTTGATGGTAAATGCTAGTCTTCTTAGTTTTGGATAGGGATTTGACACTTATTACCATCTTGTTCAGATTCATCCATAAAAAATATGGTAAATCAATTTTAGGGCCTCCTTCAAAGTGTAATAGAAGCCTAATATAATATATGAAGGTTACAACATACCTTCCATCACAAGTGAGGAATCGTTGAAGACTAGCAAGCATTGGATGATACCCTTCCTTGATATAGTTCCTAGGGATCCCCTTTTTCCAATCAGGGTGTTGATGGTCTTCTTTCAAAAATCGTTGGCACATTTCCTTGTTGATTCCTACTCCTTTGAAATACTTGGCTCCTCTGTTAGGTAATCCCATGGCCTCCCTTAAATTTTCTTCATTGATTGTTAGTTGCAGATTGCCTATATGCGCAATCTCTCCATCGTAACCCTGAATAAATGCATGAGATACCTTCTCATGACAGCCTGTGAATTTCTCCAAAAATTCCATCCATCCCGATCTAGCATACTTCTCTCTACACAGTTGGAACTCCTTGGTCTCTCTATAAATATGGAAGAACGGTTCATGTCTACTTACAACCATCTTTATAAATTGTGAGAAAAAAAACTAGGCTGTAGCACAAGGATTTAGTCAGATGATGAGGGTAAGGGTTTGGTACCGGAGATCGTAGGGAGAGGTAAGCTCAGAACTAGAGAAAGGTTGGTAACGAAAAAATATATGGTGATGGCATCGCTAATTCGAATGGTGAGTTTAAGTAAAGATGATGCAAAAGGAAATTAAGACAAGATGAGGCTCATCTGGATGGCTTCGCCACCCAGATAGGCCATTTCATTTCTGCCCATTAGTGCAATGATGGGGATGGAACATTGGGTGTCAAAGCATCATTGTTGTTTGGGATAGGTGATTGGACTTATGAGTGATGAATTTGATGTTGAATCATGGCTCATGACACAAGATACGTTCGTGATTGCTTAAGGACGAAGCACGTTCGTGGCTCATCATTACTAGACATGCTCCATATTCACACTTTTTATGTGATTTTTCCTTCAATCATTTCCAAGCACTTATGTGATGAGAGGATTGATTAAGGTTAAGCATATGGGTATGAGGGAAGTGAAAGTTAGGTGCATGGTTTTATCACTAAGGTCATAAGATCTAGTATATGTTTTCATACCTCTTATAGTTTTATAAGCAAAGGAAAATAAATAATACCATGTTACCTTTGTTTTTACCATTGTATAATCAATACCCATAGCATATGTGACTGCCTTTGTATTTGAATCTTGCAAATTGTCAGAGTTCATCTTTTTAGGCTAGAGTTTTCTGGAAGCTTGGTACTGGAATTTCCTGTACTTCGTGAAACTTCTTTATTCTGTGCTTATCCTCTTTTATGTCTGGTTCTGCAGGGTTGTAGGGTGATCATGCTGGTTTCTGAAGATGAGATGTGAGTTTGAAAAAGAGTTCTGAAGGATCTCTTTGACCCTCCCCCATGCCAGGTATGTTGCATATCCTTATGCAAGAAGATTCACACTCTATATCATAATGGAGAAAAGATGATAAGAGAAAAGAAATCAAATCAAATTCCAAAGGTACATTTATCACCTAGCATATGATCACATGCCTAAAAGTTGAAATTGACTTTCTTTTGATGACTTATAAACAAGGGTAGCATTCAGCAGTGAAGATGGGGAGGTGTTTGTATTTTTTCCAGAAGAACAGATCCAACCTAACTTGCTTCAGATATTTACTATCATTAGATGTTATGGATAAATTTCACAGTATAAGTAGATGAGACTCCCTAGTTAGGGCTCCACTCTTAAGAAGTTTCCTTCTTAGGTAATGTAGGCTTTAGATGTCAGACCGGTAAGGTTGACTTAGGGTAATTCTCAAATGGACATTTTCTTGTAATAATTATCTTTGTTTATTAATCTGGAGTTGTATCTCATAAATGTTAATCAATGAGCTTTGCTTGTAGAGTTCATTTTTTTTTATGGAAAAAGTGAATTTTTCAATCAGACAAGTATAGATGAGACATTTCTCAACCAGAACCCAACAAGCCTATTCAGTACTCTAGTGGGGTAGTTGTGATAATTAGTGAGAGACATCCCTTCCCCAAATAGAATGCCCCATTGCCAACAGGCATGTCCAGTACCCTGATGGGTTTTCCTAGTCATACCACAGACCAGTACTCCCTGCCAGTAGACCTATTCAGTATCCCGGCGGGTTAGTCTCTTAAACCCTTTTTCCATCAGAGGCTTCTTTTCCATAGTCACCTATTTTGATTTTTATTAAAGAGTGATTTTGCATGGTGACAGGGGAGGCTCATATGAAAACCTTTTTATAGGCTGGGATTATATTGGGTTGGAAGGTATATTCTCTTACTTGGATGTCTTTAAAGATTTGTCTGAAGGAAAAATAAACTTATGTATTGCACATTAGATCTAGATGTATAATTTTGTCTGATTTTGTCCATAAGAGAATGAACTAAAGTTACCTTAGGGTATTGATATCTCCTCTTCCATAAAAAATTTCCTAGTGTGCCCATGACAGAGAGTATTCATATACTCATATGTTACTCTTTAGAAAAGATAATCCAATGAATATTATTGAATTCTAGTTAGGGTGAGATAGTTACTTGTAGGCTAATATAGTTTTTATCCCTTTAATCATGTTGAAATACTGGATAAGGGAAACCTCTAGACTTTAAAGCAGATTAAGCATGGTTCTTTTAACAATCATAGGTAAAGATTATGTCTTCTTTGTCAACCAAAAGAAATTAAAATAATTCATTTTAGCTAGCAACAAAACCAAAAGAAATTAAAAATTCTTCCTTTTAGCAACAGAACCAAAAGAAATTAAAGATACTTCCCTTTAGTCAGCAACAGAACCAAAAGAAATTATTTCTTCATAAGAGCTACCAATTGATGCTACATTTGGCTTCTTGGTTCCAGCTTAAGTGGTTGTTGCATGGCTTCATACTTCATATTAATTGACAAAATATTTTGAAATATGCATAGCATTCCTTGTCAATTAGGTGATGTGTTCTGATAGTACCATATAAGGACAGACTTCTGGTACCAGACCAGCACAGGAATACTAGTACCAGACCAAAGCATGATTTATGGTACTGGAGTATTGTTGATGCCTACAAACTAATGTTTAGCAAGTTCTCAAAGGATCAGATAAATTATAGAAATCTACTTACAAAGATAAAATGAAAAAGTAAAACAAAAGGAGGTAAGAATCTCTTGTTACCTTCAGCTTATTAACAAAACAAAATCCAAACCTATGTACAAAAGTTTTAAAAATAAACCAATAAATCAATGTGGGTCAATAGGAAGGTCTTCTTCCTTACTGATCACTTGCATATCTGAATTTTGTAGTATACAAGTAAAAAATTCCTCTTTTAATAGGGGTTTGTTATAAATTCTCAACCGATGACCATTCTTAAGTAGTGGTGTTTTTTGTTCGTCAATTGTCTTTATCTTGATTGAACCATTGTCATAGACAGTGTCAATTTCATAAGGTCCCATCCAACGAGTAGTTAACTTACCTTTGAATTTCTTGAATCTGTTGTCATACAACAGGGCCCAATCTCCTTGTTGAAATTTTTTCTTTTTGAGATACTTGTCATGCCATTTTGTTCTCTGCTCTTGAATGAGGGTGGTTCTTTGAAGTGCTTCCTACCTGATTTCATCCAACTCATTAAGCTGCAAGAGTCTTTGTTGCTAGGCTTCATCCAAGTTCATGCCAACTTGTACTGCAGTCCTAAAGGTTTTGATATGGAATTCTATGGGGAGAAGTACCTGCTTCCCATACACCAACTCGTAGGGTGTATGTCCTGTTGTATTCCTCCAGGTGATTCTATAAGCCCATAAGGCTTCTAGTAATCTGTCAGCCTAGTCCTTGTGGTGTAGCTATATTGTTTTGGTAAGAATGGACTCAATAACTTTGTTGGTAGATTCTACTTGTCCATTTGCCTGTGGATGGTAGGGTGTAGATTTCCTATGTTTAATTTGGTATTGTTCTGTAACATCTTTGACGAGATTAGAGGTAAATTGTGTTCCCTGGTCAGTCACAATTTCTCAAGGTACACCAAATCTAGTAAAGATGTCATTAAAAAGGAAATCTACCACTGATTGTTCACTTACAGCTGGTAAATCTTTTTCTTCAACCCACTTAGTCACATAGTTAGTACATACAAGTATGTACTTTTTCTTTTTAGATGCAGGGTTAATGGGCCCTACAAAATCTAATGCCCATTTCTCAAACGGCTCAATGACTACTTGGGCTTGAAGTGGAATTTGGTCTTGTGCAGTAGGCTTACCCATTCGTTGGCATTCATCACAATTGGAAACATAGGTTTTTTCATATTTGAAAATATGAGGCCAATAATAACCAGATTGCAGAACTTTATAAGCGGTCCTCTTGTCTGCGAAGTGTCCTACACAAGGACCATCATGGAAGGCTTGAAAAATATCATGAATTTCATCTTCCCTTACACATCTCCTGAGGACCAAATCTAGTCTTGTTTTGTAGAGAAAATCATTGTGCCACATATAGTTTTCACTTAACTGAATTACTTTCTGTTTTTCTCTAGGAGACAATTTCTAAGGCATCTTCCTTGTCACAAGATAGTTAGCTACATATGCATACCAAGGAGTGAATGTATAAATAGAAAACAAATTTTCATTAGGAAATTTATCTTCTACTGGTGCATTATCTCCCAGATGAATCATTCTAGATAAGAAATCAACCACAAGATTATCCTTACCAGTTCTATCAATAATGTTGATATTAAACTCTTGTAATAATAACAGCCATATTATAACTCTAGGATTTGTTACAGGTTTGTTCATTAAGAATTTGATGGCCGAATGATCAGTGTGTACAAAATCTTGATATCTTGTAATATAGTGTCTAAATTTATTGATAGCATGGACCACAACTAGCAATTCTTTTTCTATGATCGTATAATTAACTTCAGTTGGAGACATATTTTTATTGACAAAGTAAATAGCATAAGGCATTTGATTATCCCTTTGTCCAAGAACTTCCCCAAGAGATATGTCTGAGGAATCGGTACAGATATGAAAAGGAAGGGACCAATTTGGTCCTCTTAATACAGGGGTAGTTGACAATTTCTATTTTAGAATCTCAAAAGATATTTGGCATTCATCATCCCACTTGAATTCGGCTTCTTTAGATAATAACTTGAATAAAGGGGTAGCTAGGCTTGTAAAATTTGGAATGAATCTTCTATAATATCCAGCATGCCCTAAAAAGTTGTGAACTTCCTTTTGTGAGGAAGGTATTCTGATTTGTGTGATAATATGAATCTTTGTCTAATCAACTCTGATTCCAGAACTAGAGATGTGATGTCCCAAAACAATACCTTCAGTGAGAAACATTTTTGACTTTTCATTAATTAGGGAAAGATTAGTTTCCTTACACCTAATCAAGACTTTTTATAGACTGTTCAAATCTTCCTAGAAGTCTTTTCCATGGACTGTAAAGTCATCCATGTAGACTTCCACGCAATCATTGGTCAAGTCAGAGAAAATGGCTAGGAAAACCCTTTGAAAAGTGGCAGGGGAATTGCAAATTCCAAAATGTATAACCCTATAAGCATAGGTTCCCCATGGGAAGGTGAAAGTGGTCTTCTCCTGGTCTTCGGGTGCTATTTGGATTTGGTTATAACCACTAAACCCATTCAGGAATGAAAAATACTTCTTTTCGGACAAGGTATCCAACACCTGATCAATAAATGGTAAGGGAAAATAATCCCTATGGGTGGCTTTGTTCAACTCCCTGAAGTCTACACATATTCTCCACTTACCATTTTTCTTGGGAGCTATGACAAGTGGACTCACCCATTGACTATCTGAAATGGGGTATACGCGATTGTCTTGAAGGAGTTTTTGCAATTCCTCTTTTACAATATCTTTAAGGGTTGGATTCATCCTTCGTTGAGGCTATCTAACTGGTCTGATTTGGTCATTAGTGTAGATATGATGTGTGCATGTGTCAGGGTGAATGCCTTTCATGTCTGTATAATCCCATGCAAAGGCATCAAATTGTCTTTGGAACATTTCAATTACTTGTGTTTTTTGTTCTAGTTCCAAACTAGAGTTGATATATAAAGGTTTTCCTGGGCTAATATCAACAAGTTCAGTAATTTCTTCCTTCTCTGAGGAAGCTGGTGATAAAGTATATAATTGAGTGATATCAGGGTACCAAGTTTGTTGAAATTCATAACTGAAAATGTGTGACAATTCTGCAAAAGACCTAGGGTATTCAATACAATTTGTATCAGCCAAAAATAAACTTAAGACTTGTTCATCCAATTGTTCTTGCATTCCTCTTACCTGTTCAAGTGTTAACATGGGTCTGATGCAATCTTCTTCTCCATAGGGGTTTTTTAACCAGACAGGTATCTCCTGTGTCGGTTGGGCAGGAGGAAAGAGGACAAGATTTTGTCTATGTGTGATATAGTCATCTCACTAGACTGACAACTGATAAAGGCATCTACTGTGGCTAGCCAAGGACGACCTAGAACCACAGGGTGTCCTGGTTTGGAGGATGATTTAGAGTAGATGACTAGAAATTCTACTGGATATTCCCAAGAAGCTAGAGTGAATGTGACATCATTTAAACTTCCTACAGGGCTAATGACTAACTTGTCTTCCAACTCTATCATGGTTTGGGTTGGTCTTAACTGGTTGATTTGGATCTTTTTCTTAGTGTCAAAAGGCATTACATTAATTTCTACACCCAAATCAATGAGTGTGTTTGGTAAATAAATACCATTAATTTCAACAGTGACTACTGGTTTCCCAGGGTCATTATATTTGTATGGAATTTCATAAATAAATTCAGATAATTGCCCCACCACCTGAACAAGGGGAGGTTCCTTCTTTTTCCTTCTTGGTTTCTTAAGGAAAAGATCCCTTATGATTTTGGCATATATGGGGATATCCTTGATGTATTGCAACAGAGGTATTTTTATACATACATTTCGTAATTCATCCTCTATATATTTGTGCAAAGGTGGGTCAGGTTTCTTCACTAATAGTCTTTCGGGGTAGGGTGAAAGATTAACTTGTTGAGGTATTCGTACAGACTGATAAGTGATTGGAATAGGAGGGGAAGTCTTTTCTTCTACAGGGGTGGTTTGAGTGTTTTCTTCCTCATAATGATTATCATTTTCTTCATGAATTATTACTCCAGGATTTGATTGATTTATAATTTTCCCTGATCGTAGTTGAATTTCATAGTTGGGAAAGGTTTGAACTTCTGTATTTTGCACAGGGTGGGTGGGTCAATTTTTGGGGTTAGGTATTGGCTGGGCATGGATTGTTGTTGGTCTCGGAGGGTTGTGGGCAGCTTGGTTTTGTGGCTGTTGATTGGCATTTATAGGTACTTGTTGCTACTAGCTAGAGTTCAAGGGGGTTGTAAATTGTTGTTGTATAGGAGGTGGGAGTAAATCTTGCATCTGTGGTGGGTTAAATCCAGGTAGTAATTGAGAAATGTTTGCAGGATACTATGGATATGTAGGGTAAGAGGGATTCCCATACACAGGCCCCCTCCAACCTTGTTGCCATGGTTGAGTTTGAGCTTGCTTAGGTGTCCATTATGGATAGGTCATTGGGGGAGGACCCCATTGTTACTGTTGATACTGTGCATTAGGGTCATAAAATGCATTGGGGTTTTGTGCTCTCCAAGGTCTTCTGGAAGGGTATGATTTTTCTTGTGAGACTCCTCCTCCCCTATACATGGTTTGTAGTTCAAGCAAAGTTGGACACTCAGATGTGGGGTGCTCTAGTGTACACAGGCCACAAATTTCTATGACATTTAAGGGACATTCTTTCTCACCATGCTTCTTTTGGCATCTAGGATAGAAGATTGCTAAAACAATCTCTTCTTCTTGTTTCTTTTTCAGTTTTAAGGTATCTAACTGGTTACTGATTGTGCTCAAGATGTTTGTTTTAAAGTTCTCTAATAAGTTTCCTAACTCAATTCTGGTGACAGTTCCTGAGCTTTGTCTTGTATTTCTGCTAAAAGAATCTCTTGGTGCTTTGCCTATTTTAGATTGTCCTCTTGAGTATCTTCTATAGTAATCTGCAATCTCTACAAAAGGATTTTGGTGCACATCTCCTGAACTTAAAAAATTTAAAACTTCTATGCAGTCATCTCTAATATCCTTCAAAAATACGGTTCTTACTACAGCTGGATTTGTGGTGAATAATTTTGATTTCTGGTAGTTGTATAAGAACCTTTCTAAGTAGTCTTCAGGGCTTTCATCCTCTGTTTGCTACATTTTAAAAATGTCATTTTTAGCATTATCCTTACAATAGTCTTGGTATTTTCGTAAAAATGTGTCTTTCATCTGATCCCAAGAGAGGATTGTATTTTCCCCTAAGCTCATGAACCATCTTAAGGCTGAATCTTTCATTGTATCATGAAAGAGATTAAGTTTTTGGGCATCGTCTGAGTAGTTATAGCTTCTATATAATATGTCAAACTCAAATAAAAATAAATATGGATATTCAGTTGACATACCTCTGAAAGTGGGTAACGATGATAGTGGGATATTCTTCATGCTGATGTTTCTAGAAATATACAAGATTGGAAACCCAAAGGTCTCAGTTTTAGTGGTTACATTTCCTTCTTCTTCTGCCATTCCACTGATAGATGGTTCAGAAACTGGATTTTGTGTGTCTCTTGAATATTCAACAGATTCACGTTTTGCCCGCCCCAATGTCGATTCTTCTGTTTTAGGTTCTTCTTCTGGAGCCTCGCTAGCTCCCCTTGAAATTTCTCGTGGTGGAATTTTTCCTTCACCAGTGTCAGTTGGATTAGTGGGGGGGGTTGTTTTTGAATCTTTAGAGCTTACAAATATACCCTTATTATCTCTATATTTATGCATAAAATGGAAATTTAATTCTTAACTGAATTGAAATCCTAATTCTATCTAGAAGGTAAGAAGGCAACTCGGCTTCGGAGAACCCCACTCTAGTGGCCGCGTGTCTCTTCACTCACGTATTAAACGTTTTATCCTCCTCCCTCAAGAAGCTGTTAAAATCATTCAAAAACTATGCAAACAATCTAAGCTAAAAATCACTTTCTACCATTTGCAACTCCCCGGCAATGGCGCCAAAATGTTGTACTACTTATATGTGTAATATAATGCACTCATTAATTATCAATCCAGGATTCATAATCAACAGAGTTACAAGACACCAGTAAGAAAGGTAATTCTAATTTCATGAGTATAGAACTATTCTAGATTATGCATGCTGGAAGTAAAACAAACTAGAAAATCAAAACACATTTTGGTTGTCTTTCACAGAGAGGCTATCTACTCCATTATGGCACATGCAAGTATGAGATGGAGTTCTTTTGACAGATCAACTCTGCTATCTGACCCAGAAAACTAACTATGCAATCACACTTCTGAAAGGGAAATCACACATCAATCATCAAGACATAGCATGGGTAGTTCAATAGTCAATATACTGAGTATGTTGTGGTTCACAATGTGCTGTTGTGATCTTCACTAGTTCTCCTTCAAATATGTCTGACTACTGCTTACAACATTTATGTCCATGAAACGAAATCAAATTCATAAAAACAAAAATAGAGCATATGCAAAAAGATCTCTAAGCAATCGAAGCCTAAACTGAACTATACTGCTATCATCTGAAAAGATCAAAGCTTCAACTAGTCTAACATTTATACTATTGAAATCAACTACTAACACTAATCTATAAGGATGCTGACCTTTGTTGGGCGGTGGGC
>ML804422.1:212800-228498 GCA_009831015.1 Picea engelmannii
TAAATATGATTCTAATCTTTACTTCAAGGTTATGAATGATGAGCCAATTGTATTGCTACTATATGTGGATGAATTATTCTTGACATGAGAAGAAAAGATCATCACAAATTGCAAAAGGAAGCTCACTACAAAATTTGAGATGAAATACCTAGGCTCGAAGCATTATTTCTTAGATATTTTGTGATAACCAGAGTTGCATAAAGATGATAGAGAACCCAGTGTTCCACGATAAGACGAAGCACATTAAGATCCAGTACCACTATATTCGTGACATGGTGTAGAAGGGAGTTGTAAATCTCCATAATGTTGGCACAAATGAGCAAGTTCCAGATGTGTTGACTAAGCTTTTGTCTCGTGTGAAGTTTGAGTACTTCTGAGACAAGCTTGGTGTAGTTCGAAAGGACCTCCCTCGAAAAGGGGAGTGATGTTGATGATACTATGGTATCCTGACCAACATCGGGTAGCTCAGTTAGGATTTTATATCCTAGGGGACTGATCATCCCTAAGAAGATCTCGAAGGTTCGGTAAGGACGGTCTGTCAGAGTACCTATGCATGTATATGCTAGCTATGGTCAATAGTGGTAGCTCAGTGAGGATTCTATATCCTAGGGAATCTTATGATTCCTAGGCAGATCCTGAAGGTCCGGTAAGGACGGTCTGTCAAAGTACCACAAATGTTGTTGTTGATGCACTATCCTCATTTTGTTTGCACATATAGATATTGATTGTCTAGCTTTGTGTTGTTGATGTTGATGGTCCAACTTCATGTTGTTGATGATGTTGATGTTACTCCAGCTCCGCGCTACAGATGATGATGATGTTCAGTTTCTACTGATGTTGATGATGAGAAAAACTTTTGATTACCTATAGATATGACCGACATTGTTCCCGATTTTGATGACGATGTCCCCTCCTCTTGATGATGTATTGAGTCTAGTCAATTTTTATTAATGTTGTTAGTAGAATACCCTTCTTGTTAAGGGGGAGTGTTGAAATATTGTAATTTCGAAGAATATTCTACCTGAGAGAGAGTCGAATAATATTATTATATTATATTTAATTAGGCCCTATTGTGCCTTAGTAAAAGTCAGCCCTATTGTGCCTTGACAGATAATTGTAAATTAAGAGGGTAAAGTGACAGGTCGACCCATACCTAATTATAGGATGGCCAAACCACTATTTATAAGAGAGGTCAGTGACTCATTTGGACACACTCACCACACTAGATCTGCAACTATTAAGAAGTGTGCAAGTCTTGGAGGAACTGCTACTGCAACTAAGTGTAACGTCAAGGAGGGTTCTTGGTCTATGTCTTAGTATCTCTTGGTTAAGTAGTGCGCTACTCTTCCCAGTGAAGGAGTAGAGGAGGATCTTTTGTTCGGTCTTTGATCTATCTATATTGAGGAAGTTTTTGCTGGGTTTTCTCCCCCATGAGGGTTTCCAAGGATAATCTGTGTATCTCTATTGTTTCTTTGATTGTCTCTCTTTCAGTGATCTTATTTATGCAGCTAATATGCTAAATGATTATAATAATAAAGAAGAACCGTAACTGCTAGCTGTATAACTAAAACTTCAACATTTATGGCCCAAAGAAGAGCCATAATTCCTTAGTTTTAAAAGGGCCTTATTTCCAATGATAAACATCTTTCCAAAACCATACTTGCATGCAAGATCCATACACTTCAAGAATACTGTAACTTTGTTCAATGTGACAAATAAAACTGTGTTCTCGTCATTATATTTGTACTCACAACCCCACAAGGAATATCCTTCTAGATCATACCTATCCCAAAATCTTTTAATAGCAATCTCTCGAAAATTGTGTTTGAATAAAGTCTCTTCTAATCATCAAGAATCATTTTACTGGGTGGCAGAAGATCAAGAGCATTTTTTTGCTTCGGATTGGGGGCCTCATCCTCCAGGATAATAACCAAAATTATTCCCAAGTGGAATCAGAGCATTCAAACCTGGTATCTTCAGTTGTGGATATGAGGGTGGAGGTCCATATCTATGCATATTAATGATCCAGGGAGATGGTGCACCTTCAGGCATACCAAGAACCTCTTCCAATTCCTGTGATAAATCCCAGGATTCATCTCCCGCAGCTTCACTTTAAACTCTTTTCCTGATTATCAATGTCCATTTTCCCCATCTTTGGTTGTATCCGTTCTCTCTGTTCTTCAGAAGGTATGTTCTCAAGCCCTGCCAATTGTAAGAACGTTGAAAACGAAGCAATATTTCCTCATTAAATTCCTAGGGCCTATTTGTCGCAGCGAGAGCCATAACTCGAGCATTCCGATCTATAATGAATCCATACCACAACAACATAAACTTTGTCTCATAATTTTTTTTTATGTGAGACTTAAGCTTATACGCCATGGAGAATACAATAGACACAAATGTTTGGGCATCACCAAACGATTTTCTATCCAAACATTGATAAAAACATCTCCCGGCCCTTTGATTATTACTTTTAGCAAGCAAGATTTTCCCAAACTGATAACACCCTCCTGGAGTCACCCAACATAAGCGCAACCACATGTATAGCTCCTCTCAAGCTTTTCCACCTGGTCAAAGAAGGTAGAGTAAGCTTGCGTTCATATTGAATCTTGATGAATGTTCTGGTGCTTCCATGAACATTTTAGAAATTTGCAAACACACATGTTAATCGGCTTACACCTCAGCTCTGTAGATATTTGGACTCGGATTCAAAAACTTATGTGGACAATATCCCACATGCACAAAGAAACAAAGTAACCAGCACTTTATATAGCCTCTTCTTTCCAAAAAAATACTATTTGTAGTGCCCGAACTTTGGCTCGTTATGGTCTTTCTTCTTGATGCTTTGTGTATTGTTTTTCATGTTTTTGATACATGTGTTATAAGTCATAACATGTATTCACCCCAAATTTTTAAACAATCAATCTGTAAATATAAAACATTATTTTCAAAGTTTTAAACTAGCAAATTTTAAATATAAAACATTATTTCCAAATTTTTAAACTATCAAACTTTAAATAAAAACAAATATAAAACATTATTTCCAAATTTTTAAAATAAAAATAAATATAAAATAATATTATTTGTTTTTTTGTGTATTGGTTGGTTGATATATGCTTGGCTCTTTTAAATATAAAACATTATTTCCAAATTTTTAAACTATCAAACTTTAAATAAAAACAAATATAAAATATTATTTCTAAATTTTTAAAATAAAAACAAATATAAAATAAAATAATAAATTTTTAAAATAAAAACAAATATAAAATAAAATAATATTATTTTATATTTGTTTTCTTGCGTATTGGTTGGTTGATATATGCTTGGCTCTTTTTTGAGGAGGAACTTGTGCAAGTAATAGTTATCTTATATAGAGATATACTGGATCTATATAGGAGGAACTTGGCTATGAGTTTCAGAAGTCTGAAAAGAGATATATAGAATTTGTTAGCACATAGTTTTAAAATAATATTATTTTATATTTGTTTTCTTGTGTATTGGTTGATATATGCTTGGCTCTTTTTTGAGGAACTTGAGGGCAAGTAATAGTTATCCATGCAGATAGACTTCCATTGTTTTAACTATTAGTTTCATAAGCCTGAAAAGAGATTTATAGAATCTATTAGCACCGGAAGTCACCCTCCGATTGCGAAGAGGGTAAGCTCAGTACCCATCAGAGTTTTTATGTCACAAGTTGGTTTTTAAAGAGGTCAAATGGGTGCAGACTCAGAATCTTAATGGTGTTCAACACAGAATTGGACAGGAAATGCACAGGGAGGTGAGGGCCACATTAACTTCAATTGGTAAATTGAATTAAAGAGAGAGAAGATGGAAGACTTAGGAGAAAGGTGAATGAGACTACTCTGGGCATCAGACCTTCCAGCAGCTCAGAGGAGGAAAACTCAACTTCAAGAGAACTCTTGAGCTCAAGTTCAGACACTAAAATATGTCTACTAGGGACACAGTTACAACTGTAGCATGATCAAACCTCCATCATTCTGCAACTGCAACAGCTCGACTGGATCCTCCATGCCCGAGCCATTCAATGTGAGAAGGAAATAGATACACTGGGAAATGAATAAAACTGACCATGTTACTTCTATAATCAAACCTCCATTACAGCAGTATAACGATCCTCGACTGGATCATCCATGCTCGAGTGTTTTAAACATCTTTTACAGACAAAATGGAAACAGGGAAGTTGAATTCTATTAACATGAAAGTCTCAAGTCAATTACATAACCAGAGAACAACTCCGGCAGAATAAAATTACAGATTGGGATCTCTACTCCACAAAAGACCCTTTACAAAATAACATAACTCCATACATATACTCAAAAAATTCGTAAACAACAACAGAGGCGCGCTCGAGCTTCCATGGCGTTGCATTCAAGGCTTGGCTTCTGCATCTTCTTCTATCAGACGCAAGCTCAAATCAGTATGGGCTTGTAGAAAAACCACTCACAGGGGTACCACGGGCTGACAACTCTATTTTCCATGGTCGACTCCTCCATGCTTTCCATTTATGGGGTGAGGTGAGGTTTCAACCACCTCCCCCTACTTTCATTAATTGCTTCATAGGGATTAGGACGAGGCTTGAACGCTCAAGGAGTTGTTATGCGCTGCTAGCAGTTCTTCAAGTCAACCCGATGCCTTCAAACCACGATAACCTCACTCTGTGACTAACACAGGCGCCTTCATCCTTTGGCGCAGCTCACATGAGCCCCGCATTTTTTCCTGCATGCGACTTCATGCCATGACCATGGGCTCAACTCTTGGGCGCATCGGGATTTCACGTTTCGGGAGTTTTCACATCGCATGACTACAATCTCCTAATACCCGATTTACGAAATCAACTGACTCAGATGGACGACTATATTTGCTTTTCATCCGATGGCTGCGATTTCTTCCTCGAAACTCCACCTTGGTTGGCTCTACACTATGGGCACCAACCTTTCCTCCTGGACTCGTTTTCCATGTGGCCTCGGGCTGTGACCACGGGCCCAACTCCTGGGCGCATCACGATTTCACGTTTTGGGAACTTGCGCCTTACTCTATGCTGAAACCTTCGACTTGCGAAATCGTGATTTCACTTATCAGCTGCCACGTGTCCTTTTGAATCGGACGACTCTTGTTCATTTTGGGTTTCGGGAGTTCGAACCTTTTGATGAACAACTTTAAAAACATTCTGAACTCCCGACTCCTGCGCTAATTTTCCACCGTTGATTTCTCCTCATGATATCTATGACTTAGATTTAATCTTTGTTCCGGTGCTAGACTTCGCGTAAATTTTGACCTTTCAAAAGAAAGCATGTCGTTAATTGATTCTCCTTATGGATTTTCGTCGTCGCACAACTGAGCCCGCTTGTTTGTATTTTAAGCCCGAAATGAGATGTTCTACATGTTGCACTCGGACACTTCCTGTGCAGGTCGCGGACCTGGATACCCTACTTCCCTTGACAACTATATGTGATAACATTTGGCTCCACAGGGGATGGCATGCTCCCTGTGAGCTGCCAAGAACAAGTAGTTCCAATCACCTTAAGCATTGGGCTATAGAGTCGAGCTCAAAACATCCTACTGAAAAATACAGGACGATAAGTAAAAATCGGAAAATGAACACACATGCTCCGAGGAGCTTATTTATGTATAGTCCTAAACTAATGAATTTTTACACAGTGCTAGGTGAAAGAAAAATTCCACCATAGCCATTCAAGTAACTTCCTAACTGGAAGCCCCTTTATTTTGTTAGTGATCAATAGCAGATAATGCAACCATGACAGAAGAACGGTTACATTCTTCAGCTTTCCTCCTAATGATGAGGTCAGGATAAAGTTGGACGGCTTCAAAACATGAAGGAAATACAACTCCATGTATTCCTTCACAAGCTCATAGGACAAGCGGAAAACTCCAGAAAATTTATAACAGATGGCCTTCTCTGCTACACCATTTCTCACACGTTGTTGTATTTCTTTGGAAAGCTAGGGTGGGTGAGAGGCTGATGTAGGTTGACTGACATCAGATGATGGTTGCTCACTTACAGGCTCTCGATAGGAGATAAACTACCCCTTCTGTTGTTCCTTTTCTTCTTCATAGCTCTCCCAAGGATCGGATTCATAATCATCATAAACAGGAACCGTGGGAAAGCTCTGCTCTTCATCATGCTGCTCAGGATGGCTAATCTCCTCATAATATTTTTCTTTAATGAATAGAGGATAAGACTTTTCCGTATGTTCTTGGAAAACCTGCATTTCCAGCTTAGAATTTGATTTGTAGCTATCATATACAGGTGGGCCACTCCCCAGGTCAGCAAATTGTGATGTAGGTATCTGCTGCTCCTCATCTGAATATTCATCAAACATTGAAACAACAGTCACATCAGGACTAGAATGAAAGGCCTCTACAACTATGAAATCTTCATCATCATTCTCAATAGAGCTGCCAAGAACATCTTCTTCAAGGACTAGAAAATCCTTTGTGCTTTCCTCAATTTTGAACCTTTCTATTTTGGCAGAGAGTGATTTTACCAACTCCATCAGCCTACCCAAAGCATCTTCCTCCTCCTCATGGTCTTCATCCTCATAGCCTTCATTAGACACAGCCATATCTTGATCATGGCCTTCACATTCCTCACAACAATTATGACAGATTAACTCAGAGGAATAATACCTTTGACAATGCTTGTTAAAGGCTGCATGAAACTGTTCCAGGGAGGAGATGCTAGTAGGGGGAAAGGATCGATACCACTCATGGAAATCCCCTTCAAATGAGAACATGAACATATTCATTAAAACATCCTCATGATGTATCTCCCACTGATGCATGAGTTCATGAAACTCATGGAGATGCCGAGCGGGGTTGTCCTCTTTACGTTCTCTAAATATGGGCAAATAATCACCCCATTCATCGACATTAGGGACAACGTTAGGAAAACCAGGAACAGTGAAAAAATTGAAAGGAGAAAACCTCCGAGCCAAGATTTTGTCCATTTCGAACCAGTGGAGTCTCCAATAGATCCTTCAACCATGGAGTCGCCTGGTGAATGATATGCAGAATGAGTGTGTCTGGTATTTGTTCACCATCAAAGACCATATCTGATCGTTGTGTCCCAAGGGGCTCCAGGTGTAGCCGAAGCATCCACACTGAAATAGTGGAGTTGAGATAGTGGAGTCGCCTCAGTAAAGTCACCAGGTTCAAATGCAATCTTCAATGGTTCTGATATCTAATGCACCTTCAGAATCAGAAGCTCGTTGTCGTTCTACCCAGGGAAAACCTTCAATTCATCCTCAGCAACGATGCTAGAAATGTTAGCACCGGAAGTCACACTCCGATTGTGAAGACGGTAAGCCCAGTACCCATCATATTTTTTATGTCACAGGTTGGTTTCTAAAGAGGTCAAATGGGTGTAGACTCAGAATTTGAATGGTGTTCAATACAGAACTAGACAAGAAATGCACATGGAGGTGAGGGCGACATTAGCTTCAGTTAGTAAATTGAATTAAAGCGAGAGCAGAGGGAAGACTTAGGAGAAAGGTGAATGAGACTGCTCTGGGCATCAGGCCTTCCAACAACTCAGAGGAGGAAAACTCAACCTCAAGAGAACTCTTGAGCTCAAGTTCAGACACTGAAATATGTCTACTAGGCACACAATTACAGTTGCAACATGATCAAACCTCCATCATCCTGCAACTACAACAACTCGACTGGATCCTCCATGCCCAAGCCATTCAATGTGAGAAGGAAACAGATACATGAGGAAATGAATAAAACTGACCACGTTACCACTATAATCAAACATCCATTACAGTAGTATAATGATCCTTGACTGGATCATCCATGCCTGAGTGTTTTAAACAAGTTTTACAAACAAAATGGAAAGAGGGAAGTTGACTTCTATTAACATGAAAGTCTCAAGTCGATTACATAACCAGAGAAAAGCTCTGGCAGAATAAAATTATAGATTGGGAGCTCTGCTCCACCAAAGACCCTTTACAAAATAACAGAACTCCATACATATACTCAAAAACTTCGTAAACAACAACGGAGGCATGCTCGAGCTTCCATGGCCCTGCGTTCAAGGCTTGGCGTCTGCATCTTCTTTTGTCAAACGCAAGCTCAGATCAATATGGGCTTGTAGAAAAACCACTCGTAGGGGTACCAGGGGATGACAGCTCTATTTTCCATGGTCGGCTCCTCCATGCTTTCCATTTATGGGGTGAGGCAAGGTTTCAACCACCTCCCCCTGCTTTCATTAATTGCTTCATAGGGATCAGGATGAGGCTTGAATGCTCAAGGAGTTGTTATGCACTGCTAGCGGTTCTTCGAGTCAACCCGATGCCTTCAAACCACGATAACCTCACTCTGTGACTAACACAGGCGTCTTCATCCTTTGGTGCAGCTCACATGAGCCTCGCAATTTTTCCTGCATACGACCTCGTGCCATGACCATGGGCTCAACTCCTGGGCACATAATGATTTCACGTTTCGAGAGTTTTCACATCGCATGACTACAATGTCTCGATACCCAATTTATGAAATCAACTGACTCATATGGATGACTAGATCTGCTTTTCATCCGACGGTTGCAATTTCTTCCTCAGACCTCCACCTTGGTCGGCTCTATGCTATGGGCACCAACCTTTCCTCTTGGACCCATTTTCCATGTGGCCTCGGGCTGTGACCATGGGCCCAACTCCTGGGCGCATCACGATTTTGTGTTTCGGGAACTTGTGCCTTGCTCCATGCTGAAACCTCTGACTCACAAAATCACGATTTGGCTTATCAGCTGCCATGTGTCCTTCTGAATCAGATGACTCATGCTGATTTCGGGTTTCGGGAGTTTGGACCTTTTGATGAACAACTTTAACAAGATTCCGAACTCCCGACTTTCGTGCTAATTTTCCACTATTGATTTCTCCTCATGAGATCTACGACCCAGATTTAATTTTTTCTCCGGTGTTATACTTCGTGCAACTTTTGACCTTCCGAAATAAATCATGTCATCGATTGATTCACCTTATGGATTTCCGTTGTCGCACAACTGAGCCCGCCTATTTGTATTTTAAGCCCAAAATGAGTTGTTCTGCATGCTACAGTCGGACACTTCCTATGCAGGCCACAGACCTGGATACCCTGTTACCCTTGACAACTATATGTAATAACAATATCAATGCTCAATGTAACCATCTCATGTATTTTTGAAAGTTTCACTTGATTCTCAATAGAATAACAGTGAAACTGCTTTTTGTTTTTTGTCTCGAATGCAAAATAATATTGATTTATATTTGTTTTCTTGTGTATTGGTTAGTATATAATAAAAACAAATATAAAACATTATTTCCAAATTTTTAAACAATAAAAAATATATAAAACATTATTTTAAAACTATAAAAAATAATTTTAAAATAACATTATTTTATATTTGTTTTCTTGTGTATTGGTTGATATATGCTTGGATCTTGGTCTAGAGTGCTTGACTTAATAAGTCATAACATGTATTTTTTAAACAAGCAAATTTTAAATAAAAATAAATACAAAACATTATTTTTAATTTTTTTTTATATTTTCAAATTTTTAAATAATTAAATTTTAAATAAAAATAAATATAAAATATTATTTTAAAATTATAAAAATTAATTTTAAAATAATATATTTTATATAATTTTAAATTAAAACAAATATAAAATATTATTTTAAAACTATAAAAAATAGTTTTAAAATAATATTATTTTATGTTTGTTTTCTTGTATATTGGTTGGTATATGCTTGGCTCTTGATCTCTAGTGAAAAATAATATTATTTTATATTTGTTTTCTGTGTATTGTTGGTATATGCTTGGCTCTTGGTCTTAAGTGCTCCAAATTTTTAAACAAGCAAACTTTAAATAAAAACAAATATAAAACATTATTTTAAAACTATAAAAAATAGTTTTAAAATAATATTATTTTATATTTGTTTTCTTGTGTAACGGTTGGTATATGCTTGGGTTTTGGTCTCGAGTGCTTGACTTAATCAGTCATAACATGTATTCACTCCAAATTTTTAAACAAACAAACTTTAAATAAAAACAAATATAAAACATTATTTTCAAATTTTTAAACAAGCAAACTTTAAATAAAAATAAATATAAAACATTATTTTAAAACTATAAAAAATATGATATTTTTTCTAATATTTTTCCTACCTTTTTAAATAAAAAAATATAAAATATTATTTCTAAATTTTTAAACAAGTAAATTTTAAATAAAAACAAATATTAAACATTATTTAAAAACTATAAAAAATAGTTTTAAAATAATATTATTTTATATTTATTTTAATTATTATAAGCCAACTTTAAATAAAAAGAAATATAAAACACTATTTTAAAAATATTAAATTTTTAAACAATCAAACTTTAAATAAAAACAAATATAAAACGTTATTTTAAAACTATTAAATTTTTAAACAATCAAACTTTAAATAAAAACAAATAAAAAACATTATTTTAAAACTATAAAAAATAGTTTTAAAATATTATTATTTTATATTTATTTTAATTATTATAAGCAAACTTTAAATAAAAACAAATATAAAACATTATTTTAAAACTATAAAAATAGTTTTAAAATAATATTATTTTATATTTATTTTAATTATTATATGTATTTTTCAAAACATATTTGCTTTGTTTCATATAACAAGGGAAACTTTTGCATTTTTGAACATACTGGAAGAAACCAAAGAATTATGGGACTTCACCACATCGATAGTTTGAGATTATAGGAGACTTTGAGAAACTTTGATGCAAGGATTTGAAATTTTTAAAAAAATGGTGAAAGACTTGGAGGTTTGCAGCAGTGAAAGTATTATGTGAAATGACACAAGGATTTAAGGCTAGCGAGGCTTGTATAATTTTGGTGGGGGACAATTTTTTTTGGAAATGTCAATTTTTGTCCTAACATCTAATTAAATTGCACAAGCTTCATCAGAAAAGGAGTACATGGACAGGGAGTGTATAACATTAGGGGGAGCAAAGAAATATCCCTTTTTCCATTGTTGTCAAAGGGGGAGAATAAGCAATGAAACCCAGTTAAGATTAAAAAGGGGTTTTTACTCTGTTGTTGTCAATGCCAAAGGGGGAGAATGTTGGACATGGTGTTATGATGTTGGAATTGATTTCAAATAGGGTTAATATGGTCAATGTTGAACATGGTGTTATGAAGTTGGCATTGATGTCAAAGAGAGTTAATATGGTCATCATTATAAATGGTTAATCCAATATGGATCAATACAAGTCACAAATGGAGGAATTAATAAGACAGGGTTTATTAAAAGTCTAGAAATGAAAAGTGTCCCAACAAAAGTATGTTGTTCATCCTTGAAGATATCATTGGAATAAATTTACAATGGAACCTACAATAAATTATCACTATGTACTGTGAATGCAAGAAGAATGGATCAAGACTGGTGATTCAATAAAATACAGTAGGTGTCAAGGGTTTGGTATAAAAATATCAACAAGGGAGACGATTCACATATCCTTCATTGCTTAGTTCTTGAAGAATTTTGTTGTCGAAGATATTATGAAGAGTGACGTTTATAGATCACTGTCATCCATTCTTAAAGTGTACGAAAGAAAGATCTTCTCTTAGGGCATATAAGACCCTCTATTAGAATTGCCTCCAAGAAGGTGGATAAACAACGACGGAGATGGAATGATGAATACATCAAATAAATACAGGGATCAAAAGAGACATGATCCTAATCTACCTAAGATTTTATTTCCTCTTTTTATTGTAAGGATTGATGCTCTGATTATCCTTATAGGTGTGATAAAAATGAAAGAAATCGCCAGGAATCACATTGTGATCATTAGATCACTAGACAAAAGTCTCAGGAATCGTCAGATCTATGGATCGATAGTGAACGACGATGATTGATCGTTGATCGCTGGATCAGAATTGAAGCATGATCAGATGGCCCGAAATGATTTCACGTTTTAAATAGCATGAACGTTAATTACAAAGGGCGAACGCGAAAGTAATATTATGCAAAATTTAAAATTCCACGTGTCAGTGTTAAGCTTTATCGTGTTTTGGCTTGGGAATAATTCAAGTCCATGTTTCAAATGTGAAATTCATGTGGATTGTCCATTCAACGATTGATTAAATACGAACTATGGATTTGTTTAAATGCCAAAATAAGCCTTGTATGTATTTTCTCTTTATCACAGGTCGAGGTCATATGGAGAATATGAAGATGTGATAAGTTAAAATCTTGGATAACCCCTGGTTATAGGGTATGGTCACTTGACAAATAATAGAAGTGCCTTTGGGATAGGTTACATAACAAGCCTTTACGGGTTTTTTATATAGCTATTAGTCACATCGTTTAGACCTATGGGAAAAGGGGCCAAAATATTAGCACCTACCCAATGTTCGATAAAGGAAAGGGACCAAAGAGAAAATTAAAGCTCAAATCTAATCTATTGAAGAATTGAGGACGCAGTGGTAGTGTAGGATCGAAATAGAATATTCAATCTGTTAGCGATATTTCTTGTCTCGGGACAAGAAATAGAAACAAGCCAGCGAAAGTCCCGAATTCCCGAGAGTTAATAGGGACCATCCATATGGAAAGGACGCATGTCAGAATATCAGCGTTATCGGGGAGGGTCCCGACAGGGAAGCATCCATTGGAGTTGAAGCCATCGGGATATCGGGGATCCCGGGGACGAGTGATTCGTGCACTTCAAAATTGCGATCCGCGAAGCCCCGATCGGTGGGGAATAGTTGTCAGTCATGGTGGGACCGAGAGGAGCACCATAGTGCAGGAGCCAGTTTTCAACTGGGCGGAGGTCAAGCTCATCGAAAAATCGAGGTTCTTGGAGGCGAGGGAACCATTGTATCAAACATTGCGATATCGCAATACGCGATATCCCGACACTAAGAGTATGGGGCCACGGAAGTCGACGGAGGACAGGTGGCATGCTTTCACGACGGGGAAGGGACCGTTGACAGGTCAATGGCCATGAGCCATCGGGGATCGGAGAATCGCGAGTCCGGAGGATGCGTGCACATTGACGTCGCAAACCCCGAAACCCCGATGGAAAGCTATATGGCTGCGGGCATATGGTAGCGGTCATTTGGACCAGGGCCTAGTCGGAGGGCTAGCACGGAAGGAGCCATCGGGGATCAGAGATTCGCGAGTCTGGAGGACTTGTGAATCGTGACATCGCAAGTGCCGAAACTCTGATAGGAGGATGAGGCCACGGTCGCGGAGGCATGGACATATGCGACAGGAGTTAAGCTCAGGAGGGCTCGCGCGTGAAAGGATCTCATCGCAAATCGGGGATTGGAGAGCAGGAAATCTCGACAGCAAGAACCCCAAAACCCCGATAGTGAGTTGGGGGTAACCACAGTTAAGTGCAGAAGGCCGTGGGGAGGAATTAAAGGACCTGTGGATCGGGTGTTTGATTTCGTATTGCTATGAGGGGACCCCTATGGAGGACATGGATGAAGGTAAGACGAGAGGCGTTGAGGTGGAAGCACTAGGTGGCGAAGAAACGGAGGCTGGGATACCAGATGGTGAGGCCATTCCCAATCCCAAGGAAGCAGTTATTGTGGTAGTTGATGGTGGTTGAACGTTATCTTCTTCCATAAATAGAAGTCCAGGAGAGGACCAAGCATAGAGGCAGACTGACAGCCCATCCTGATAGAGATTGCATCTGACGAACGACTGCATGGGCAGTCTGTCCAGCGTCTTCGTACACCGCCTGATAGAGAAGCTCCTCAACGTCAAGCATTGAATTCATGATATGATCGTGCCTTCAGCGCCTGAGTTAGCTCGAAGTATATGTAGGCGTTTTCGCCATTTTGTAAAGGATCGATGGTTGAGCAAAGCTCCCTACTGTAATGTTTTAGCAGCTATTTCAGCTTTCATCTTGTGTATCTGTATATGAGATTTCTTTTTTTATGACAGACAATTCTTCTTACCCCGTCTAGTTTTTCATCTCATGCTAGGAGAGTTCGTGACCGACTGAGTCGCACGAATTGTTGCATTTCTGTTATGATAAATGATTTATCATGGCATTATTCTATTTTCTGGTTTTCTGTATTTAAACGCAAGAAGACCTTGCGTTTGGATGCTTTCTCCTACAGTCTGTTAGGAACCCGCCGTTTATAACAGACCTTCGCACTCTTCTCATATAAGTCTTCCGCCTGTTCATCCTTTACTACAGCTCACTGTCTGAAATTTACGCAAGACCTCACTCGCTCATGCATACCTGGCCTGGTTTCAAAGTTGGAACACTACTGTTTCGAGTTTCCTTCCATTTGATCACCCATCTATAAACAATCGTGACATAAAACTGATGGGCGTCGGGCTCTGCTCCTGCTAGCAATCTAGGAGTGACTTCCATCGCCAACACAATCCATACCTATGATTGACTAATAAGGTATGAAAATCATACAGATGAAAATAAAGGAGTCAATCCATTCAGATGCAAATGGGCTTACAAATTGTAATTGAAGAGTTTTTTACATAGAAAAATAAAAAGAGGAAATATTTTCTTAATGAAAATGAAAACATTATTTGTATTTTATTAATAAAATGAAAAGGCACATTGGTTCAGTTGCTCTTTTACAAAGAGACACATTGGTTCAATGTCACACGCCTTTTTGAAAACTATATAAAAAGAAAATAATATGGTGAAGAAGAGTGGGGTCTCTGTGAGCTAATTCAAAAGATCAAAACAGAGGCAAAGTCCAAGGAGGAATTTGACACCTGAAACATACACATGAAGTGAGGGTGGAAGGGAGGATCAAGGGAGGATTGGAGTCCTCTATAGGTTGAAACCTGAACAGTAGGGAGTTGGAGCTTCCTCAAGTTGTTGCTTGAAAATAGAGGATTGGAGTCCTCTACATGTTGGAACCAGATCTACAAGGAGTTGTAGCTTCCTCAAGTTGATGCTTGAAAACAAGGGATTTGTGTCTCCTTGAGTTGGTGCTCAAAAGAAGGGAGATTGGTGTCTCCTACAAGTTGTAGCTTGTAAAATAAATATAATTTTTATGATTGTTGCATTCAATTTTGTATATTGTACATCCTTGGTTATGTTTAATAGTTTTAATAATTAAAGAATTAATTAAAATTGGGAAAAAAAAAGTAATACTAATTCACCCACCCTCTCAATATTGAACAACATTTCAACATAGGACTGATATTAAATGCATCGAAAAATTGAATTAGCTCCCATACCTCTTGTTCATAATGTTTATTATGATATGAAATATATTGTATGGTATTCCTTACCTTCCTAATAAAAAAATTTGAATCGTCGAATACCTTAATTTTCTTTGCTTTCATGTCTACTTCCTTTCTCAATCCTTGTAGCAAAGCTTCATATTCAGAAGTATTGTTTGCACATTGGAACTCAAGTCTACATGCAATTAATGTTTTCTTACCTCTTGGATCTTTGAGTATGAAACCAACACCTGAACCTTCTAGAGACTTGGATCCATCAAAAAATAACATCCACATATTAGGATCCCCTTTTTTGGTTCAATAACTTATTTCAATTTTTCAATTTTTTTTTTTAATTGTTGGGGTTAATGGAGTTTGTAAGTCTCTCTAATCTATCCTTGGATATTATGTTAGATTGTACACTAGGAGTAATGTTAGTCTGATCTAATATGTCATAGTTAGGCTCAATAATTTGAGTG